>JAHWFO010023555.1:344706-399647 GCA_023313115.1 Rhysida immarginata
TAAAATAATAAGAACTTTACTTATTGTGTGCTTTAGTGACTATCTTGATTATAATTCTAATGATAATGGACTCCCCCTGACTGTAGAACTTTTACCGATAATGACTTTAATATACGTCATTGGTTTGCATCATCTTCACTCACTTTCGGCCATTACAGTTCTGGGCATGGAGTTTCCCAATTTGCTTCAAGTTACAACAATAGGATTCGGAGTCTATCATTAATATACGTCATTGCCGTAGCCTATGAAAAATATAAGTTTTTTTATTAGTCTTTTTCGACGGCTGCGATTTTTGAATTTTAACAATCAGTGTTTTTTCATTTGTTGGAAACAAAGAAACTTGTATTGATGCTCGTCACTATGGAAACGGGCACGGAGCAGGAGGATATAGCATTTTATATATAAGATTATATATAATATACGTGACGTGAAAATTGTGGTGTTCTAGGAGCCATAGATGAACGAGAAACGCGGCTGAGAATAGATTTGCTATAGTGGAGCAACTTTGTGCCCAAATGAACCAGGGGGCTTGCGCAAATGTGCTCAGAACGACCAGTTCAGCAAACGTTGCTGGATATGGGGCTCCGCAGAAGACGGATGGTGACAGCATCTATGCTAACGACTGTGCATTGGCTGAAGTGGTGGGAATTTCCACGGCAGCACCGACACTGGACACTTCTCAGTTGAATCACGTTTTTTGCACCGTGAAGCAGATGGACGTTGACGCATACGACGAAAAACTTAAGAAAACAAATCCCCTTCAACCATTTGCGACGTAGGCGTTCTCTGGGTGCACTTACCATTATGAAAGGCATTATGAATTGATTCAAGCACGTGTCGATCCTTTCTGATCAAATGCACCCATACATAGACATTATTTTCCCTGAACATGATGGGATCTTCCAGCTCGACAATGCGACATATTATTATTATTATCATTGTTTGGGGAAGCCAAACTCGGATCAAGTGTGGAAGCCAATCCCAGAGGCGGACCCAAAAGGCGCGTTTGAGGGTTTTCTTTTACGAGGATACACCCCCGTCTGCCAGTAAATTTCCGATTGTTGCGGTCGCAAAATGTTATCGAGGGAAATAGGAGACAAGACAGAAATAATATAGAAATGACTATATGTGGATAATGAAAATAGGAATTGAATTGAATGTAAAGAATCAGGATTGTGATAAATAAAATGAAATTAATATAATTTTGACATATTTTTAACAGAGGCATTGTTGCAGAATAAAAAGTTTACGTCAATAACGTATATTAAAGATAGACTCCGAATTTTATTGTTGTAGCTTGAAGCAAATTGGGAAGCTCCATGCCCAGAACTGTCATGGCTGAAAATGAGTGAATCTGATGCAAAACACTTGGCTAAACACGAGAGTAGCTGATTAATAATTCTTTCACACGCCGATTACGGAGTGATAAGTTTATCTTTTCGTTTACCTTGTATTTGAAGTATTTTATTATATTTTATAAAAAATTTTTCGATCATTGGTTCAATTTCAATTTCGTTTCGATTGTCTTTCAGTAACGTATTTTCATTTTAGTTACGTATTTTTGATTTATTTTTGTGGAAAATGATTCCTGATACTTTTTCTTGTCTGTTTGTACAGTTGTACGCAGAACAACTTTGAATAATTGTTTTGAATTAATTATTCCTCGGGCCCAAAATCTTCAAAAAGAAAGCAGCCAGACAAGTAATTACTCCACTGCTCACTCCTGCCCAGAATTATCATGGCTCAGTTTGCTTCACTTTTTTCCTCTGTTAACAATAGGATTCGGAATCTATCTTTAATATACGTCATTGGTTTACATTACTTTGGAGATTGAATTGTTGGTCGCGTGAAGACGATAACAATGTGAGCTTCGGTTTTCAGCGAGCTTCTAAAAAATATACGTTTTGAAGGAGGCAGAGTAAGCGGTCGAGTTTTTTTTTGGAGCAAGAGAGATGTCTGGTTCAACTATGGATCTACAAGAGAAGTCACGCCGATCCTCGATGTAGAGTTCGGGAGAGAGCATGTGGAAAACCGATAAGTATTTCAGTGCCCCGATGTCCCCGGAGCCTGGGACAGAGACGTCTAAGCTCAGAGTTCACATTCATGGACGCGGTTCGACACCTTCGTCTGGTAAAAACGTTCGAATTTCGGCTATGATTATTAGGTTTAGCCAGAAACTTAATGGTTGTTTTGATTTTATATTCACAGAAAGCTACGGAAAGGAGAAACGGAACGTTTAATGAAAAGACCTCGAGATGACTTCATGAGCAAAGAGAACTCAATTAGAAGAACGGCGAGAAGATTCATTCTTTCCCTAGGAGAACATCGAAGACCGAGTCAAACGAGGACAGTGCGATTTGCGATGGATTCGATGAGAATCCTGTGAGGTATCAGAAGTTTAAGATCGACGCCCCGTACTAACCAATACTAATTACCCGTCGATAGTCCTTACCCCCCACCCCTACTTAACTTCCCCGTCGGTCAGGCTGTACTTCCTGGCGGTGTCCATTGGAAAGAATTCATCTAAAAATAAAAGAATGTCAAGAAAGAATTAACCACAAACGCTTGCTCGAACAATTTAAAGTTTAATGCTGAAGGTCAAAGTGTAAGAAGATCAGTAATTAAGATAAAGCTAGCTCATGTACCTGATGGAAAGAATGATAAAATGATCTTCCGGGGTATAAAAAAAGGATGTTCGGACTCCTTGAAGCTTTATTAAATCTACCTTTGTGTTTTCTGGAAAAGTTAAATGAATTTTGACAAAACGAGTTATGAATTTAATTTAAAGGAGAAGTTGTTAATGGTTAACGAAGAAACCTAATTTTTTTGGAATCTTATTTCTTTTTCTGACTGCTGCGGGCTGTTTCTTTATTTTCTTTAAACAAAGTAGGAAGTAATCTAATTTAAGGGAGTATAAGATAAGAGCAAGACTTGATGTTAATATAGAAGTGGAGAGTAGAGTTAAAAAAAGAAAAGAAAAACCACAAAGATAAACTGAATAACTGGATTTTGTGGGAAAGATGATCGCAAGAAAATAAAAACCATTTTGCTGGTGAAGTTAATGTTTGACCTTATTCAAGAGAATAAAGCCCCAGATTTTGTCAGATTTTTGTCTGATCAAGCTTTTCCCCTATGTATGGTTAAATAACTTAAGAATGTTAGTATGATCGCGCCCATTTTGTTTCAGCTAGTGGATACGGGTTGGGGTAGTTAGAAGATATCTGTTGGGAACTTTGCTTTGGAGTCGAGTGTTGGCGATTGTATCAACCCCTGGCCCCAAGAGATCGATAATGTAAATGCAACACTCCATTAGAGCGAGGTAGTCCTCGGAGACGTGGTACGACCGGCAATCTTCATAAATCCACCCATGTGGGTGCATGTTGGTGAAAATCTTGAAAGTTTGGCAAAAAGTGTGCACGAATGTCTAAATCCACCAATTTGGGTGCATTTCGGTGAAAATCAGGAAAGTTTGGCAAAAAGTGTGCACGAAAGTGTGGTTTAGTTTGGCAATTAACTTTGAACGATAGATAGTGTCATATGCTTTGGAAACGGCCATCTGAACCAATTTATCGCCTTGATCCAAATCCTTGACTGCTTGTATAAGGAGATGTATAGGGATCCAATTTGCTTGGCTATACATTGGTATCTTAGGCCAGACATGCTTTTTAACTCACTGAATAAGGTCTTTTCAATTATTTTTGTAAGAGGAGAAAGCGTAGCTATGGGACGGTAATTAGTAAATACATTTGGGTCTCCCTGAATATATACATTATATATTTGCTAATTTTAGTTCATCAGAAACTTTCTTTGTTGATATGATTACTTTACATAAGTTCTGCAAATGTTGTATCCCAGATAGTTTCATGTTTTTCAGGAGAAACCCGGATATAATAGTGGCGTATCTGTTATCTTTGAGTTTAGTGTCATTTTTATCTTTTGTATAGTGTAAATGCCGGGGACAGTGGGTTTTAGTTTGCATATTTGACAAGCGTTTTCACTTTTTATTATTTTATCAGGGTGGGAAGGTCACACGGGTTGTTCAGCCAGTAGGCAGTTTCGTTTTTGTTTCATGGATATTATTATGGTTTCTCTCTCCTCTAAGCCTGATTGGAGATATCAGCACAGTCTCCTAAATTACTGACCGTACTATTACTGTACATCTCAATATAATAACCCTTAATAAATGAATAAATTTAAAAATGCATTGAATGTGTAGTTTTTTTTTTGAAAATTTATTATCAAGATATAACTTTTTTCAAATTAATTTATGTAATTTTATTGTGACAATCATTCAGTTGTTACGTTATTTTTTTCCCTTCCGTCATTGAGCAAGTTTTCTCGATATGCTTTGACTCTTTTTATTGTCTATTGTCCCTCGGCAGGGAAAAGAATATAAAAATGTCTATCCTACTTGCTGGGTCGCTATTTGAACTAAAATATATGTATAAGAATCAAACATGTTAGAAGTTAACGATGAACGGAAGTTGAACTCTAATATTGGGAAGGTTAGGCTTATTGGACTTATTAATTTGTGTTCCGCCTCCAGCCTATCTACAGATTAAATGATGACTTTCAAATCTTATCACCAAAGGGCTCTGGAGGTTCGAATCAATTAACTAGAGTGTGGCTATACGGGGGACAGTTTTCTATTGGTCGTTCATCGTCACGTGTTATTTTCCGCCATGTGTCCAACTTGCGAATATTTATCATAGTGTTCTGTGAAAGTAAGATGGTTTTCAGGTTTTTATTTTAAATTATTTTAATGACCACACAGGGCATTAGGGTGTTCGAATCGTTCTGAAGTTGGTTTTATAGTGAAACCACAGAAAAACAGTGGAAACGTTCTTCTCGCGATCCAGAAAGACAATCAACTTGAGCCGCGAAGCCGAATAGTTAAAAGTGGAAACTTTCTAACTAGAAGGGGGTTGGCCGTGTCTTTGTTGGCTCGCCGATAGATGGAGTTAATCAATTTCAGACGAGGCTAGCTTCTGGCTGGGTGACAGCAGTGGTGGGACGGCTATTTGGGGCACAGCTGTTGGGGGACTTTAGTCTCGCCCATTGGCTGAATGACCAGTGCTGGATGCCCAGCAGTTGGTCATAGTCACTGGTTTGTTCGTCCGCCAGAAGCTCTTCCATCATGAACCCGCCGTGCTTCAGAGGGCACGTTAAGCCGTTGGTTTCGTAGCAGTCGATAATTACTGGGATTGCGAAAACTTCCTCGAAGGAGTAAGTGCCGCAGATTATCGTTCTGCGATAATCTGCCCTCTGTACAAGATATCTTCGAACTACATTTGCCTTTGTGAGCTCAGATAGTAAAAATCAGTTGTTTCGGTCTATACGTGTGTTAAAATAGGAATTTTGGTTCTTCAAATGTTCAATACTTTATGCAAAAAGGACCCGGTTTAACGCGGGAGCCACGGTTCAGCGACCAAGTTAGATCGAACCCCACTCCGTCCCTCAAACTTCCGTGGCCTACGATTCAGCGACTACATTAGTCATTTTGATATATAAAATGGATAATTTATTGGCAGACAGCACAGTAATTAAATTTATTAAATGGCATTTTACTGTATGTAGCTACAGTCGGGTGCAAAAAGGTTTTAACCTGCTTTCGTAGGAACTGAGCTTACCGGATGTTGATCGGTTGCGAAAATCAGGTACTTTTACTGAAAGTCAAGACAGATTAGACTGGACTTGACCCTTCTGAATGAAAAAAAAGGGTAGCAGGTATAAGTTTGGATGAACTATTCACGTGCTCAAACTATGACATAAATCTAAACCTTTATGCACCAGACCGTAGAAGATGTTGCAAAATTATACAGGGCAACACTGCTAAATAGCCTATCCTCTCGCTTCAGGAGCCACTTCATAAAATGATAATTAGGAAAATTTTATTTTGTTAACCCATTTACGCCCGAATTGGTAAACATGGAAATTGAGACTTTACCAATAATTTACAAAGACATAAAAAAATTACAAGAATATAATTTAAAATGGACTTAAAATTTATAAAATTTAAATAACAAAGCTTCTGACAGTTCAAGTAATATCAAGTCCACTGTCCTGGCAATAATTTTCACCCTTCGTAGAAACGAACTTCATTGTGACTCGACACTTGTTTAAACAGTGACAATATGAAATGATAACGATGAAAAATTTTGAATTTTAAAGTCTTGACGAATTTGAAATTTGAAATTAAAGATCCGAAAAGTCCGAAAAATTCACAATAAAAACTTCGATGAAATGAAAATGCAGTCCAATAAATAGCCAATTATTTCATGATACTTAAAAATTAAACATGCTCCATGGTAACTTAAAAATAAAAATAAAAATTAAAAATTAATTTAATATTTACTTTTAATTCACTTAACAAGAAAACTAAGTAGTGACATCAGTTCCTGGCCCGTTGCCTAGTATTTCCAAACTTAAATTTGGGACACATGCTCTCATCCATAGATATATTTTTTTTGTCTTTGTAAATTATTTTTTGTCTTTACATGCTACAAAATATAAATTTAAGATATGAAGTCTCAATTTCCATTTTTACCAATTTGGCATAAATAGATTAAGAAAATAAAATTTCCCAATTTTTCAATTTATGAAGCGGCCCCTGAAGCGAGAGGATAGGCTACCCAGCAGTACTGTCCTGTATATTTTTGTGACACCCTGTACGTGTACAATATCTTCACATAATTTTGTGGCTTTGATATCTCACCTCCATTAATAATGTAAAATCAATAAATTAAATATTTTGATAGAATAATAATTTTATGAGTTATTTGTTATTTATATAATTAAATATAATATGTATCATTAATATTATATATTTTAATTGTTAGTTTTTTAATGTAGTTTATTATTAACTTATTTTTTAATTTGGTGAATAGTGTTAACTGGTGACGTGTTAAGTCAATTTGTTCACTCTTCTAATTTATAAACTCTACAAGCTGTGGATATTAAAGCAATAAGTAAATTTAATTTGCATGTGTCCCTTTATTTCTGGATAATCGTTACAAATCGTTTCCACTGCGCAATAATCTATGACGGGTTGGGCACAACATGACTGCTATGCCTCCCACGACAATCGACCAGCACAGGGAAAACGAAATGAGCGGGAAGTAACCATACTCATCCAGGAAGTAACCAGGGGAAGTACACTGAACTAGGCAAGAAGCCAGACGAAACCTAGTTAAGCCATCTCATGGCCACACTCTGGTTATAAAGGCACTCTAGAATCAATCACAGAAAGCATAGACTAACTGGGCCAATCAGAAGCGTTTGTGAGAAAACGCGCGTGTAAAGAGCCTCTAGAATCCTATCAGAGTGCAATTTGTCAGCTAATAATGCATACTTAAGAAGGCAAATCTGAGCAGTCGGAATCATGTTCCTGAAGTGTTTGGACATAAGAACCAATATGGGTCATCCCGAGATCCTCATAGATAGAGAGGTTGTTGGCAAATCTTCTGTTAAGCTGGGCAATGGGCTGGAGGGTAACATTTTGAAAGGTCTGAAGATCCCTCCACCTCAACTTGCAGATGGAAGCCCAAGCAGGCATACCGTGAAGTAAAATAGCGCGAATCACTACCTTGTATAACAAAATTATGCTGTCCACTGCAAGGGCGCTGTTTCGCCCTAGAAGCGCAATCAGACTATCGCTTTCTTAGCCTTGTTAAGCGCATATTGGACATGTTCAGTTGAGTTTCGAGTCAATCACAACTCCGAGGTACTTTTAACTCATTCAAGCTTCCTACCATAAAGGATGAGGGGGCTAGGAGGGTTTTATGGAACATGCTGCCCAATTTGGAAAATCATGAAAATACTCTGGTTGATGGTATTCTGGACCACTCACTCGTTATTAGGGTTTCCATAAGGTTTTTGAGACTCCGTCATATCCTGGATGTCATTTTTGAGGACTTCCTCAAACACTGGATCTCCTATATCCTAGTTTTTTGGGTTCGCTATTCATCAATCTGCATTATGATTCTCGTCCCAACCATGAAAGAAAGGTTCATCAGGCTTCTTTCCCATTTCAGTGTACCTCATTTAGTTTACTCTTTGGGCGAGCGTGTAAAATGAGCTAGTCTCCTGGACCACTAGTGCTTGTCGATTGTCGAGCAGTGGGCATTTGTTGTTTGGTCAATCAAAACTTTTGGTATACTGCTTTGTTGCCTTGGTCATTGTTAAGTTGGAAAGATGATGTCGATCGTAAGTGCTAGGCATAAGAATTCCTGGTTGAAGTTAATTTCTTGACGTAGACTTGTATGGAACTTAGCACTCTGATACAGATTGGTGGGGATATAGAATGTTGTTAATTTTGCGTCTAAGACTAGGGTTACAGTTTTCCTCCCTTTTAAAAGGATTGCATGAAATTTTCCATATATATATTATTGGCTCTAAAATCACTTTTGAAAAGTAGTGTGAATAAATTAGTGATGTGTATTCAGCCTCTATACACTTGTAGAATATTAGTTGTAAACATTAACCTTTCATGCATCATTTATGATTTATTCAGTTATTTCAAGCTCAACTGTTATATTTTATGTATTTTAAACAAGTTTTGTAAAAGACAGTTGTTTTACGATCTTTAATAAAAATCGATTTTGTTTGTCATAAAGTTTTAATTATCAGTTTGGAAAAATCAAGCTGCGACCATGAAACTTGATAGAATTAGTCCTTCTCTACATATTCACCCTTCAATGCGACACATTTTTCCCAACGATGGATGACTTGGCGGAGACCTTGGTTGTAGAAGTATGCAATTTGGCTGTTCAGGAAACGGTTCACCTCGAAAATCTCCTCGTCATCCTGAAAATGCCTGCCACGCAATGGTTTCTTCATCCTATGAAAGAGGAAGACGTCACTGGGAGCCATGTCAGGAGAATACGGGGGAGTGGGGGGTGAGATAAAATTTGAGCCCAAAGAAGCAGCATACGTGGAGCAAAAGGACCCCTTGGATAGTAGTCTCCCGTAACCTCGTGAGGAAATTTCGGTAGTATGCTCCTGTGATGGTTTGCCCCTTAGGAGCTTAATCTCAGCAGCATACCACGCCAGTCACAAAAACAATCAGCATCACCCTGCCCGATGATGGTGGATCCTCGCCTTTTTCGGCGGTGGTGAATCAACGTGCTTCCACTGCTTGCTTTGCTCCTTTCCCTCGGGGGTCATAGTGATACATCCAACACTCTTACTTGGTGATTAGGCGGCTAAAGAAGTCATTTGGATTGACCTGAAACTGCTGCATCGGTTCGATGGACTTTTTGAATGGGTGTTAGCAGACGCGGAACCCCTGGGCGGCGACAGTTGTCATGTTCAAAATGTCGAGCAAGATTTGAAAACTAATCCATGACTGATTTCCACTTTTTCCACTATCGTCTCGATTGTGATACGCCAATCTTTGAACACCAGGACCTGACTTCTCTTACGGTTCCCAGTTCTGTTACTTCGTTGTTCGTCATCTAGATTTGTTTGTCCACACGAAGCGTCTGCATCATCTAACCACTGTGTCATATGATGGTGCATTGTTGCCGTACACTTTCTCCAACTCAGCATGGATTTTGGAGCGTTGTTCCTCTTCAAATACAGAAAACGAATAACCGCACGATACTCTACTTTATCAATGGGCTGCGCCATTTTATTTTGGTCCCTCTAGCGGCGTGCCATCGTAAAGCGTTGCGGGGATTTCAACATGAACAAGGACTGCAGGCACTCGTACACAATCAAAAAAATTAATTACGTAACTTTTTCGAGATGATAGAGACAGACCATACAACTGGCCATAATAGCACGACCTCCTAGTAACTCAAGGCCTGAACATGACGTCAATTATGTACGAGCACTTAATAATGTGACATTGAACTTACTTCTGTAATAGCATAACCAGTTTGACTTAATAATGTTTTATCTTTTCCATGTTCAGGCCTTGTAGTTTCTAGAAGGCCGTGAAAGTAGGCCAACAACACCTACAAAGGAGGCTTATATATAGGGCTTATTATTGGCAGAAATACGATTAAAGAAGACTACGAGGCCAACGAGAGGCAGGCCAGGTACTCAAAAGTCACCTGACCATCGGGGTCCGGGCAACAGTCCATCCTTCAATCCTTATGGTTTTCTCTTTGGCCATCTCACTTTTCAGTGCCGGAGTCTGTCTCTCTTTCGTTGTCTGCGCGATTTCATCGAGGCCAACGATAAAGAGAGGCAGCAGAGCTGAAAACCCTCGGGCCTGTCTTTCTCGTCGGCTTCGGAGTTGATTGGATGACATAGAAAGTTGAAATGATTCACGGAATAGTTATCTCAAGTCGACCCTATCTTCTTGATACTATTCAAAATTATAATCTGAAATTAGGATTGCTTGAACAGGATAATCAACCTATTAGGAATGTTTAGAAATATATAAAGTAAAATACCAACATAACGAAGAACGTTTTAACACCCAAACACGGTTGGCTTGCCAATCGATGGAGTTCAGCAACTTCAGGCGCGGCCAGCTGCTGGTTGGGTGACGGCCAGGGCTTAAGGACCACCGCTGGCGGGACAGCTATTTGGGGCGCGGCTGTTGGGGGACTTTGGTCTGACCCATTTGCCGATTGACCATAGCTGGTTTTTCCAGCAGTTGGTGACAGTCTCTGGTTCGTTTATCCCCAGCAGCTCTTCCATCATGAAACCCCCCGTTCTTCGGAGGGCACGTTAAGCCGTCGGTCCCGACTGCTACTGTCATCTCGTAGCAGTCGTTATTTAATGGGATGGCGCTTAACTCCCTCGTGGGAGTTAAGCGCCATCCCACGAGGGAGTTAAGCGCCATAAGGGCACGTTAACTCGCTTGCGATAATCTACCCTCTGTACTAGATAACACCCAAACACCGCTAACAATGGAGATATTAATAAAATATTCACAATTAATATACATAATAAATATTTATGAAATATTAACAATTAAAATTGTAAATTTTCTTTCATAATGTCTCAGTTTGTAACAAGTAACGACTTCACATTGTAAAATCCTTGAAATTATTATAATAATGGCCAATTTTAAACATCATGGATTGACAAAGCTTCTTCAATTATATATCGCCCAGTCCAAGTCTAAACGCGGAAACGCTAGATAAATGAAAATATTTTTTTATACAGAAGGCTGATTACATTTTTTGGTAACTATTTATTGAGTGAATACTGCAGGTCATGTGCGCATGACAGAAAGCATACGAAATGATGCTATTATAACTACATTGTATTTTCATCAGAAAGCAGGAAATGTCATGAAAATATTCTCCAAAAATCGGACCTTACTGGGAAGGGTACATTACTGCCTTTTCCGACGCTAAATACAGCTAATCTTCTATACTTTTGTTTGTTTTGTGTATTCAGCCCGTAGGCTTTTTCGCCCTCCTGACTATGACCATCAGGAGATTTCTTGGGATAAGTAAATGCGCTGGTTTCCCCTTGCCTTCTGCATTTTTAACGACTGCTGTGAGATAGTAGCAGCAGCCGGAAACAACAGCTTTACGTGCTCGGGGGAGGGGGGGAGGGGTAAAGATCGCATGCCACTGATGGTCACCCATCCAGTGACTAGCCGTGCTAGGCGATGCTAAACTTCAGAGCTGGCTTGCTCTGCGAAAGCCCACTAGAGCACGGCCTGCTATAATTGGCGAAGTAAAACACGAAGTTTTTTTGTTCAAAGAAATGCATATCGGCAATACTGAGTGCAAAACGGAAAGGGTTCAACTGGCCAGTTCCCACAAACAGAGCACCACAGGTCATTTGAAAGGTCAAACAGCTGTGAAAAACCAGCAACCTAAAGAAGGATAGCAAGAGTCGTGTTCATTGTAGGAATTTCACAAATACCACGAATAGAATAATAAATAAAGATTTGCAACTGGAAATGTTTCACAAGAGTCGTGTTCATAAGCTCCTGCCACAACACGTTGTAGAAAGGAAGGGGATCTGGTAGAGGCTCTACGAGGGTTATCTCTCCGCATAATGATGGAAGTACCGTCTAGTGCAAAAGGTTTTTGATGAAAAATAGGAAAAAAAGAAAGCAGCCTGCGGACTAGGTAACTGCTTCAACCAAGCCATAAGGTCATTTAAATAGCGGTAAACTTTCATGGCTGCAGTAGCGTATTGGTTGGCGCGTTGGCGGTCTGATCCAAAGGTTCCTAGTTCGAACCCAGGCTGTAGAATTTTATTTCCTAGTTTTCATCATTAATTTAAACAGCTGAGGTTGGCGTATAATAAATTCCTCACTGAACATCTTATGATTTATTCTTAAAAGGTTTTTATCTGCTCCGTAGGAACTGAGCTTACCGAATGTTGATCAGTTGCAAAATCAGATACTTTTACTGAGAGTCAAGGCAGATTAGACTAGACCTGTCCCTTCTGATGAAACTGGGATCTGCTATTCATGTGCTCAACTATGACTTAAATCTAAACCTTTATTAGTACGTTGTAACTAATTTCGGTATTTGTATTTGTTAAGTAATTCCTCGGTAACGTTAGGACTCTATCAATTACTAAATGTTGTGTCTTTAATTATATTTTGGTTTCTTACATTTTTTCATTTAAAGGAATCATTTTCTGGCCATTGGTTAACGTAGGAAAGGTAGCAGTTTTTTGATGATTATATGGATGATTAGAAGAGGCATGAATTACGGTATTGGACGTAGTTTCAAAAATGTTTGAAATGGAATATAGAATCAGCATTGTTTTTAGAACTGGTCACGTCTAACTGTAAGTAGTTGATACAATATTGAAAACGCTTAATCACTTACATTGAATCCTTCATTCGTCCTTTTGGTGAAGGTCTCCTTTATTCGTGGTTGACACTTAAGTGCAACGTGAAAGGAATTTCACTCACAGTGGACAGAAGAACATCTTTTAATGATTATGTTGATTCACGAGTTCTGTAGATGTAAGTAACAAACATCGATTGATGAATTTTTTTTTATTTTTGCAAACATTATAACTTGTACTCCTTTTGTTTCCATGAGAATATGGCATTGGCGCAAAAGGCAACAAGTGCATAGTTTAATAGGCTTCTCAGAGAAATCAAGTTTGCATTTTCTCTTTGCTGTCTTCCACATACAATAATTAAATATGAAATGTTATTTGCTTTCTTATACTTTTTTTTTTTTTTTTTTTACCAAGAATCATTTTTACGTTTCGTATATTTAGCACAATGATTAAAAGCCAACACAATTTTAATTATCGTAAGTAGAAAAGAGCCAACGCAAAATACAAAATATTAAAAGTAGAAAAAATATAGATTGGAGGGAAGGGTTAATTTCAACTGGCCAACATAATAAGAATATTTCTCATTGGTTGAGCGAAAGGAAGAAATGCACACTGTAAAGAATAACAAGTAAAAATGACGCCTGGACAAAAGTTAACAAGATGAAGCTCAAGAAAAAAAAATTGTACCAGTAACGAAGATAATTATAAAAAATTAAATGAACAAAAATATAAAAAAAAATAAATAGAAATTTAGAAAAAAATCATTAAACATATAACAAATACAAAAATGAATAAATGAAAAAAAAATGGACAAGTGCGAGTAGAACTCGCGTGGAGAGGGTTCCGTTCGATGTATATGTTATCTATCATGTTTTTTTTTTTTTTAAATCTGACCCAAATTTGTTTGTGGTAACTAAAAAATATATGTATGGTTCCGGATTGTAAAGGAAAATTGCTGAATATATTGTCTATTGCAGAATTCTGTCTTGTCGTATATTCTTGAATACGTGGACTTCATGTTGGTTTCCATTCTGACAAATTCCAGGCACATGACGCGACGTAATTGTTAGAATGGAAACAGGAAATATACCGTTTTCAATTTCCTGCGACATCTGTGTTTTCTAGTTGCAGATACAGTTTTTGCCTCTTTCTGTGTGGAGTGATTTGTTGTTGTAAGGGTTAAAATCGAATATGATCGAATAAAATTTCCTTAGCTCCGAACAGAAGTACTGAGACGAGAGAATGTTTAAATTTTAATAGCAGAGATTTTTAAAAAAACAAAATAGGTTAATTACAACTCATCTGGAATTGAAATTAGTTATAAACATTTGAAAATTCTCAAATGCAGATAAACAAAAGAAAGGATAAACAGTTTATGGGTTTCCAAGTTAAGTAAATGATAATGAAACAATTAACGTTGCGTCAACCCCATACAGTAACAATCTTCCTTGGAGAAGTGTCCTAGGAGATTTACAGTATCCAATACAACGCAGTGGAAAAATCTAGATAAATTTTTGGAGCTGGACTCCTTGTACAACGACATCAACCGTAACCACCGAGTGAGAAGGCCTCCGCGATGAAATGTAATACATTGTTACATCATCATAGTTAGGACAAATTTATGGCTTAATATTGGTAGAAATACGAATAACAACGCCCTATTTATGATGATGTAACAATGTATTACGTTTCATCGCAGAGGCCCTCTCTCTCGGTGGTTACGCACCAACTCAGAATCTCCAACGAGTTCGCAAACGGAAGCTCGCAGTCTTCGTTAAATCTGCTAATCCAGGCATGTAGACACTTCAACATGAAAGGCAGTCTTCCTAATTCAAAATTGCAGAAAACAGACAAGTGGTGAATTTCATATAAAAGATTTCGCTTAGCATCATCTATGGTCACTTAAATATTTCAATGGGATAATAGTGTCCGCGCCACTAAATGCCGGTAATTGCAAGTGAAAGTTATCCAAAGTAATTCTAAAAGTACTCCTTCCTAATTGGGCCAATAGAGAGTTCCAATTGAGTAATTAAATAATGGCCGTAAAATATAATAGAAAGTCTGACTCCGCAGTTTTAAACCACAGTAAGCATTCTTTGGTTTAAACTCTAAATATCAATGTTAACACGACGCTTCATACCATAATTGTAATTAGAAAAATATTCCAGCAAAATTAATTACGTGAGAATAAGTAAAAAAAAGGAGCAGGCATATCCCAATAGTGCAAGAGTTAATTTTTGTTTCACTTTCTACGACCGCAATAGCTCTCCAAAATTCATTGAAGCATTTTCAATACAAAACAGGACGCACTTAATATATAGAGCACAAATTATTAACACTCGTAAAATTTCGAAGCGAAGAATTATCCGACTATCATGCAGAGCTCTTGCCGGTATTCAGATATAGAGAGCAATGGCTTTTTCCACCTTGAACGAATCCTTTTAGTCCGCACGGGAATATGCCTTTCGCCCGTCGTAATTCATATTCTAACTTATCCTCTGAATTAGTAATATTAATTTGGACCCAATAGTCTATCTGCAGACTTGTTATGTTATCAGAATAAGGAGATGACAAACTTACACTTATTTTCGAGCCGTTTAATAAGACTCCTCTCTGCGACGCACTTTCATATGAAGATTCTCTCGCCGGCCATGAACTTCGCCGAATCTCCGCTGCTCCCTCGCCGTTATTAGAGATTCCGTCTCCGCGGTTAATGCTTTCCAAAGCTAATAATCCTTATCCGGGCTCTCGCTCCTTGAATCGTGTAAGCTCTGTCCCATCCTTTGTCCCATCCTCTATCCATCCGCTTCTCTTCTTCTCTTCCCACTTCACCTTCCCCCGGTTTCTATTGGCGTCATACTTCGTAATTCGCGTCTCCTCGTCGCTTGAAAACGATCGTTTTCTGTTGACGATTCGAAGTACGGCGTAACAGTTGTTAAAATATGGACAATGTGTGCCACAGTCGCTTGGCGCATTTCTGTCCCCGGCACTGTGCTGCAACATGATGTAGACTGTTTCCATTTCAACAAATTTCCGGAACATATGCCAGCACATGATGCACGACATGTTGCGGGATAAATTTATAGTAATGGCAACCAGCCTTAAGACAGAGTGATAGAAGGTAATATGATATTTCATTTTTTGATTTGTTCTAAAATTAATATTGAAGACTCCTGCTATATTATTCTTTTCGTGTGCACTGAATGCATTCTTAATGCATTCGACGGCAATTTTCGGAAGGCATTTTTGTGATTTGTAAACGGTTAAGAATTGAATATCAAATGCTTTGAATTGGAGGCATTCACAATGCCCACCTCCTGTACTATGTATAAATAAAACCTAAAGAAAATTAGAATTCGGTTCAACAGGCAGAGCTCTCTGGCCTAATTCGTGTCTAAAACACTTCGGTTTTCATACCCATGAACTACTCTAAGTAAGGAATTAAACTCCTCCAGGACATCTTCCTCAACATGCCTACCATTATCCAATAGATAATTATACAATAACTGAACACAAGACATAAACCTTACTACGACAGGAAAGACGAAAATGATGCCTATCCTTCGCGCGGGGAAAGAAAAACTTCAGCTGGATTTCTTTTTCCTGCAGTGCTACTATCGCCATCTAGTGGCGTTTTTGTTTTTGTAGAAACATATTACGATTTTAACTTTACATAAAACACTAGTATTAAAGCCCGTCGTATGACGGGTGCCACAGTAGGCGAATCTGAAAACTCGATTTTAATTAAGAAATATCGTCTGTGACAGGATCGGTAATTGACCCGACTGCTATCAATGACGTCACTGTCTGTCCCACGTGCTTGCTGGTTCCAAACAAACTCCGGATTGAACAGCTCTGTTTTCGGTCAACGAAAATGATTTCTTTGAGCTCTATCTGTTCATTTGTTGAAGATGAAGTTTAATATACTTCAAGGAGGAGAAGATGCTTTTAAAAGCGGGCATGTTCTAGCTATTTCCACTCATCAAGAGGGAGATAAAATTATTATTAAAAGTCAAGTGAAACAAAGTATGCGCGATGCAGTGTATAATGTTAAGATAAGATGATTAATTGTAAAATTAATAACAAAAATTTTAGCAATTGAATTAACTCATGACATATTTATGCTAAAAAATACCACCCTTAACACTGTTGCTGCTTTATTATGTTAGCAATTTTGTCTTAACGAAAATTTCCATCCAATTCATCAATTATTTTGTTTCATTCGGAGCTTTTTTCATACTGATATTTCGGTCAATTCAACTAAATTATACTTTTAGAATTTGAAAAAATGAATGATAAAAACTTATGATAATGATAAAAAAGATGTTATAGTTTCCTTGAAAATAAATATACAACATCGTCTAAGTGAACTGAACTTGACACCAGAAAAATTAATTTATTATCTTTTCAAGGCATATATTTTTGAACACATTAAATTATTTATTCCAGATAACACTTGCCACATCTGTAACAGAAGCAATTCAAGAAGCAAATTGTGAATGTGCTCGAGGACTGTATAAATGTCATCATATGCTGGCTGTAGTGATTTATCTGAATAATCATGGATGTTCCACCGACCGACCATGTAAATAGACAAAAAGAAAACCTCCAGCAAAACCTAAAGCTGTCCGCATTTTTGAAGTATGGCCCGATGAAAACAAGTCCATCATCAGAAGATAGAGACTTTTTTATGCAAAACCTTGCTTCATCCAGTTCCTTTGGCATGATGTTGCTCTTAGATAAAGATGCCGTAGACAGTTCTTGTGATTTAACTGACGTATTTATACTGGATATTTTGCAAAATAATAACTTCAAAAATTGTTTAAACAAAAAACAATCCTTCAGTAACGTATTAAGGTCTCTGAAGTCAAAATATGTGAAGTCGCTGAAATTACAACAGGCCAAGCAAATAATTATTTATGGGGAAAATACCGAGCAGGAAGAATCACAGCCAGCAGGTTTGGAAAAGTCTTAAAATGCATTTCTAATAATAAATATCCTCCCAGCTTGTTCAAATACCTGCTTGGGACTTACTCTGGTACAGCAGCACCATTACAGTGGGGCTGCAAACATGAAGAAACTGCAATTCAGCTGTATGAGAAACAGAGAAATTGTAAGATTATTAAAACTGGGCTGTGAGAATATCAAAGCTGGGAGAAATTAGGTCCCAGATATAGTAAGGACGTCCATTTTTTAGTATGGGGCGAATCAGGAGGGGGGGGGGGGAGGGAGAAGGGTCCGTCTGCGGCGGTGAAGGATGCGGGAGAACGTGGAGGTCGAATATCCATTGGAGTGGGCGAGATGTCGGATTATGCGGAGTTCTGATGATCTGGATAGGGGGCAGAGGGGGAGCTTCAGGGCACGGTCGATTAGGAATCTTAGTGAGGCTTGTTTGTGGGTGGGGGTGTGTGAAGAGGAATGGTGTATTAAGTTTACGGAAGACAGAAAAGGAGAAGCGGTTAATGTGGGGGTTGTTGGTGATGAGGATATCAAGGAAAGGGATGGACCGGTTAGTTTCTAGTTCAAAAGTGAATTGGATATGTGGAGAAAAGGTGTTAACAATATTAGTGGGGTTGTGGATCGGGAGTCAAAAAGGATAAGGGGTTTTACGCGATTGCGAAAGCATATAAGGGGAGGTGTTTTCACAGGAAGAGACTGTTCTTCTGATGTTTTAATGATTTACGCGATGTTGGTCAATGACTTTGTTCATTTTGCGAATTATTAGGATAATATAAGTATGGTTTTAGTCATTGCTTTGATGTGAGGCATGTTAATGTATCTTAAACTGTGTTTTGATTGATTTTCTTTATGTAATGAGAAGGGGGAGTGAAGACCGGAAGTTCGGAGATCGTATAAATAAAGCGTGAGAAGTGATTCATGATGAGTACTGGCGAGTCGATGACAGGGGGAAGCTGAGCGCTCTCCGCCCGGGTTGATTGGGGGGGGGGGGTGCATAACCTCCGTAGCCCGTCGAAGCCATCAGGTGGCCTCTCTTCCCAAATCTTTGGGGCTCGTACAGGCTCATCAAGTACAGTTGGTGAATATGGGAATAGAGGGACTAAGTTATTAGGTAGTCCAATTATGAGTTCTGTTTTGATGTTGCTAATTGGAGACGGAAATTCTCTGCGAAAACGGTCACTACAAACCTATGTAAACTCATCACATTAATTAATGAAAAAACCCTTTGGTGTGGGTGGTATCTCTCCCGAACCCGATTTGACTTTCTGAAATAATAAGTAAACCCCCGACTACGTGATTTAAATAGAACTATGAGAAATGATTACCAAGTGTTTACAAATGGAACATTGATGCAATTGGAATATTAAGGAGTCATTATTAGCAATTGGAAATAAGTAGTTTAAAATTGAAACCTCGACATTCTTCAAGCGACTGACATAATTAGAGATATTCTTCAAGCGACAGGCATAATAAGGAACCCGACATTGAGAGAAGAAGACAACCACATATTTGAGATCTTCTGTTGAACTTAGTGGGGACACTTTGAGACTTCCAGTGGACTCACTCACTAATCGATCCGGATTATCTTCAGGTGTGTTTTAGGTGCTTCAGAGTGATAAGTAATATAATTTATGGCCTGTTTAACACAGAAAGTGTTGTGTGCACAAATTGTGGATATAAAAATGATCAAAAGTCTGCAGGTGTTTGAACTACGTAATTGTAAGTAGAACTGAAATTTGATATGTTGATCTAATTGAGTGTCATGACAAAGGTACGATAAAGAAATAAATTTGAGAGAACTTTCTTAAAATAGAATTTTGAGTAGAACTATCTCTTTCCTCAGAGCACTTTAAAGAGCTTAAGACAAGCTCAATGAACATTTAGCGCGTTTGCATTTATTGAATTCTACTGCATTTATCTTAGTCTTAAGTAATTGGGGAATTTAGAATTAACTTTCTTTTTTCGTGTTAAGATCTATCTACTTTCTTTAGCTTTTAAGATTTTTTGCTTTATTTTCTGTATTTCATTGGTTTTCTTTACCTTGAATAAAGAATTTTTATTTAATTCCAATCCATGCCTTACTTATTGAATTAAATAAGTCACAGCCTGCTAATTTTAGAAGAACCCCAACCTTTGTCCTTAATTCATTTTTTTTTTTATTGTTGTGGAGAATTGTTTTGGAGCTAGCCAATTTTGGATTCATCACCTGAATTCAGGTACTGATTAAGAAGAAGGGGGGTCCAGTCAATCTGACATTGAATGCATTACCACTTGTGGTTCGATTAAGGACATGAGGTTACAATGTCATCGACATATCGGAAATATGCGATGACAGAGAAATTATTCAGGAGGGGGGTGACGTGTTGTAATTCCAGGTGCTGCAGGAAAACCTCAGACAGAAAACTGCTAAGTGGGAATCCCATTCCTAGCCATGTGGGTTGGGAATAGTAAGAGTTGTTAAAGGAGAAGTAGTTCTGTGAGGAAATAACAGAGAGGATAGCTAGTAGGTCAATAGAATCGGGTTTAGGGAAAGACTTAATATGTAACAGACAGTCAAGGATAGAAAGGGTGAGGGTGACGAGGACGTTAGTGTATAATTTGGTGATGTCAAGGGACATAAGGGAGAGGTGCTCTTCAGTGTAGAGGGAAGAAAGGGACTCAGTAAGGGTGAGGGAGTTGCGTACGTTGTAAGCATTAGGAAGGATTTCCAGGTTAAAGAAGAAGGTGGAAAGGCTTTTGGCGACGAGGTGGGCAGAAGCAGGGGAATAGTTCACAACGGGACGTATAGGCATGTTAGGTTTATGGATCTTGACTAGGGCGTTAAAGTTGGGTGGGCGAGGGTTAGGGGGGATGAGGCGTCGGAGGTATCTGAAGCGTGGGAATTTGTTGACGATGGAAATAATAGATTTGTGGTCTTTAGAGGTGGGGTCGGATGGGAGGGTGACAAAATTGTTGGCGATGATGAAATCGTTAACTTTATCAATGTACGTAGAACGGTAAATGATAACCGACACGTTACCTTTATCGGCTTTGACGAACAGGGCATCAGATAAAGGTAACGTGTCGTCAAGGCCGATAAAGGTAACGTGTCGGTTATCTGTATATTTGAATTGGAGACAAACGTCATGAAACACATGGCAAAAGAGTTTTTTGGCTCTTGACACCAAAAAACTGTGGGCTGTACCAACTCTCCTGGATCCACGATTTAAAAAAATCCACATTAACGGATCCGACAGAGTAAAACACAAAATACATTAGTGATTGTGTGAAACGCTAAGCGTACACAAGCACACAGAAAGTATTTGCGGAGGTGGAAGGTTACACTGAACCTTCCTCATATAATTTTTGGAGTTCGCTACTTAAGTTCCGAGCATCAAATTCTAAAAACCGACATCACTCCGTTGCAAAATATTTCAGCTCATCATCAGAGAATCTTGATCTGAATGCTGATCCATTTAAATATTGGAATGATAACAAGCCAGCTTCCCGGAGTTGTATCGTTTGCACAAAAAATTTTTATGCAATCTTGCTACCTCTGTCCCAGCAGAGCGTCTGTTTTCTAAAGCTGGTGGAATCATGACCAAAAAAAGAAATAGATTAGCGCCTAAAAGGCTAGAACAGCTAACTTTTTTCTCGCAGTTTTCACAAAATGTTCTCTTTGATCCTTGAGATATTTTGAATTAATAATTTTGTATGTTCCGAATTAAATAGAAATGTGAATATGATGAAAATGAAAATAAACTTGCAATGGTGAAATATTCAATGCAACTTGGTGTTTTGCTACTTTTTTGGATTATGTCATTTTACCAAGTATCGAATACCGTGGTATCGAGTACCGATACCGACATGTATCGAATATTAGTTTCGAATAAACTCTTAATATTCGATACTGGAATCGAATATCGCCGAACTTAGTATCGCCCATCACTAAGCATAAGAATTTCTAAGTGTACTAATATTATGCTTCAACTTTTACTAGATAACGTTCATCAGGCATTATTGCAAGCAGGTTTATAGACCTCTCACAATGTTTACAAACAAACGTTAACATGACGTCATAGTTTCTGTGTGCGCGCGCACCTTGATAGGAAAACGGTTCATCGTGATTGCCGTTTTTATGTGGTTTTGGCTGGCAGACTTTGATTGACCGACAAAAAAATGAGAACTTTTGTGTAAATTTTGTTTGTTTTAATTTAGTTATAATTCTTTAAAGCTGCTTTGCAGTTGGATGTGCAACTAGAAAAAAAATTATACATTGGAGTGACTTTTTATAACGTTCTCAAAAGCCACTCATTTGATAAGAATCGAAAAATAATATGAGTGCAAGCTATCGATAAGAAGGATTGATCTCTAACAAAATCCGTGATACTCAACGATATAAACTCATTAAGACTCCCACCGTTATCTCCAAATTCCTTGAATCGTTTTTTCCTTAAAACGTGATATCTGTGTTGAACTCGCTTTCATATACAACTAGAAACCAAATAATCAACTGCGCAGTAAAACATTGCTCAAATCATAAAAATCATGCACATGAATTGCTCTTGCAAACATTATAAATTGCATATCTTACTTGTAGCTTAATATATCTCTTGCTTGGGATGCAATAATTTTTAATAATAATAACCCCACAAACGATTGAAGGTATAACATATTAAATTTTTTAACTGATGCCGGAGATCAAAACAGACAGATCATTTTTTTACCATCAGTGTTGGTTTGGTTGGTATTAACGTTTCAACTACTATGGTCATATCAAAATGGCATTATAGGGGCCGCATATTTTGCCTCGCAAGGGTTCTTTAACGTGCAGCCGCCAAACGACTACACGGGAGCAACATCTTTACTTCCCTTCCGAAGGAAGTGCGTGATCTTCCATTTAACATAGATTTAACATAGATTTTTCATTTAATAATCTAATATATTCAACTGTTATAATTTCATCACTTCACCAACAGTTCCGTTGCACAATCTTTTTAACGTCCGTAGGTTTTGACGGAGCATTACCTTGCAATCTTTTGCCAACTGCAGACATGAAGGGTGTCCGTGTGCTTCGTCAGATGATCCCTCCCGAGCAGCGTTGTTATTGTGTTCAGCAGCAATAAGTGCAACATCTACACCTAAGTTATGAAGGCAAGATTCGTTGTGTTCCGAAATTTCCTTATTGCGAGACATCAATGTAATGGCGTTAGAAAATGGGCTTTCTCGTTAAGATTGTAACTTACAAATCTAGATTTTAACAGAAGAAAGTCATTTTCACACACTTCACCAACTGCGAGACGATTGAGTAGTTCACGAAAAGGTGCCTGGTTTACACCTACTTGACGCATAATTGTTGTTAAAGGAAATACTTTTTTCAGTTGTTGGTAGGCCAATTTTTATTGAACAGCAAAAGTAGACGATGGATTCGGTTGCTTATACATAGGTGTATCACCAACAAGAAGCAACTGATTAAAGCCGCCCGAAAATAGCAATGCATATCCGCCAAGAATTTCATATTGTTTTTCTGGATTTGTATGACGAAGTCGGTTGTCTATTTTGCCCAGCAAGTTCAGTTCAAGCATTGAGAATCCGTCAACAACAATTAGTTTTACAGACTGCATTGACAATTGAAATTCGCGTTCGGCTTCACCATATAGTACGGACATCACGGATCTCATCATGGAGCTCAGCCCGAACGTTTATTATTCTTCAACGACATCACATATGTAAGTTTTTTTTTCATACAAACCATCTTCAGGCACCACACAAACTGTGCGAGATTTGGCTACTATTGCTTTAGTGGTTTTGACGTGATGACGTTACAATGGTAACTAAAAAGGAGCTACGCTCCAATAATGAAATTTATTTTTAAAAAAATCTAAAAAAGACTCCCCTCCCCTCATATAAAATGGAAAACTCCAATAAAACTTGTCATTAGTAGAAATGCGGTTAACAATGGTCGAAATATGATGATGTAACAATGTATGACGTTTCAGTTGTTTGACTCCAAGATTATTTCCTACATTGTGTATTAATTGTTTGGATTCAGCAAATGTAAGACCACCTCAATCTTTGTAAAAATTAGTTTGTATACCAAATCTTTGTAATTATACCAAACGGATCTTACTTTGGTATAATTGGACGTACCTTGTATAAGTTTTGTGTACACATTATGTAAAACAGAAAGTAAAAATCCCTGTATACATTTGTTTAAGTTCGAGTACAGAAGGTTGATTACGATCTTTGTTAAAGATTTATTTCGTGAATGCTGCGGGATACGTGCACGTGCGCGTGAAAGAAAGCACGTGAAATGATGGTATTACATCCGCAATGCTGTGTTTCAATCTAAAGCAGTAAATATCATGAAAAAATATCTAAATGTCTCCTAGAATCGGACCGTACCGGGAAGGGTATATTACTGCCCTTTCCGACGCTAATTATAGCCATCCTACTATAATTAACGCATGTAAAACACGAAATTTCTCTCTTTCGAAGAAAGGCATATCGGCAGTACTGAATGGAAAGGGAAAATCCTGGGAAGGGTTATTTCCAACTGGACACAAACAGCAAAATCCTCGAATTTCACCAGCCGAACACCACAATCGAAAGGTCAAACAGCTTGTCCTGTGTAAAAACCAGAAACCCAAAAAGGGATCGCAGACAATGTAGGAACTTCACAGGCTACCGTAAATAAAATTAGAAACAAAGGTTTGCAACTGAAAAGCGTCACAAGAGTCGTGTTCATAAGCTGCAGAAAGGAAGGAGAACGGTCGGAGCATCTATGAGGCAGAACGATGTAAGTACGTTGTCAATTTGGATGAACAAATATTAAGCAAAAACTGTGGAATGGAACAACCCAAAAAGGGAGGTAATCTGAAGTCCACAAGGAGTTTCCTTGTGGACTAGAGGTCCCCTCCGTTTTTAATTTGGGACCTAGTGCAACAAACCTCGCGTGATTTTCTACCGTCCACGTAGAGAGAAGTCATATCAAGAATGTAAGGAATGTTTTTCAAAACGATTTATGGTGACTGTGAGATACTTGTACAACAGCAAGCTCACAATCAGAAGAGTGGGCATATTCTCAGCAGCATATTCTCCCTTTACTATCACCAGCATGTTCTCAGTCCAATTTTGTATGCAGAGGACAAAAGCAAAGTTTGGCTGCATCAAGAAGAAGCTTCCAACCATTCAATTCCAACCGTCTAACTCGGCCATTCAATTTATATTGGATATGGAAGATGAAACTATAATGCACGTTATACCCTTTCATGATATCAGATGCATTCCCGAAGGATTTCTGTGGATTTGGAGTATTGAAATAGGCCATGCTCGACGGCGTCCAATAACCATTGAGGGTCTCTGGAAAGCCTGCAAACAGGAATGGAACAACATCTGCAGAAATCTCTGCTATCGGCTCAGGGCAATAGTCCACAACCAGGGTCACCAAAGGGAACAACATCGTTGAAAAGAACGGGATATCTTCGTAAACTTTCTCCTCCAAATCGTTATCCACCATCTGTAGAATTCAGTTCTTGAATTTTAAATATAAAGTTATTCATTTAATTTTTAATATTATATAGCTTATAGATAAATACTCGTATCTGTAGGGGTGAGAATTCAATTACATATGTCGGTAAATAATAAAAATTAAATGTCAACCTTTATAAAACTTATTTTGTGGAGAAAGCTCTGAAATTAGAAAACAAAGAAGTAATCAGAATTTCAGTGTTCTCACTTCTCAATTCTTTATAAATCTTTCTGATAAAAATAAAACGTAGTACAACCATTTTTAGTGTCTCTGTACACTTATTTTACTTGTACTATTTCTCTTTCTCCCCCCCCCTCTCTCTCATCGTTACAAGCTCTTATTGGAAGCAAAAAATAATTTTCATGAATGAAATTTAAATATATTGGAAGGAACTGCTTCCCAACAGGGGATATGTAAAACAGACAAACTGAGGTTGTTAAAGAAAATTCAGAACCTGCAATAAAATATTATAGGCATGTTCCTTATGATTAAAACAGCGGTCCAGAGAACAATTAATAACCAGATTCCTAGTGCTATAATTGAGGTCATTCCAAACAGAAATAGCATTATATGGGAAGAAGGCTTCACGGAACTTACAATGGTAGGCGTGATTTAATATTTCAGGAAACGAAATCGGTGACTCAGACACACAAAAATTTTCGAAGGCAATTTAATAAGGATCCGTACTATGCAAAAGAAGTTCAGGCCGCTCAAGCATAGCGGATGAGGATATGGAAAAAGTAAGGGAGGCGTTTGATTGGAGCCCTAGATAATCGATGAAGACCGCTTCCAGAGAATTGGGGCTGCCTAAATCCACGGTACATAAAATCGTACGCATGCGTTACAATTGTATCCATACAAGATTCAGCTTGTACAAGCTCTCCAACCAGATGACAAACCGAAACGTACGAAGTTTGATGTTTACATGTTAAACAGGATTGAAGTTGATGGAGATTTCTTCAGCGTATTGTGTTTTCCGAAGAGGCGACCTTCCACGTTTCCGGATATGTTAACCGCCACAATGTTCGCATTTGTAGATCTGAAAACCCGCACTGTGTCCGTTAAATGGAAAGAGACAGCCCAAAAGTCAATGTCTGATGCGGGCTTATGCACGAACGCGTACTAGGACTCTTCCTCTTTGCGGAACCAACCGTTACTTCTATTAGGTATCGGGACATATTGCAGAATTAGATGAACTACGGCCCGATATCCTCTTCCAACAGGATGGATCACCACCACACTGGGGTACAATTGTTCGTGCCGCTTTGGAGGAAAAATTTCCATGTCGTTGGATAGAAAGAGATGGACCTATCTCTTGACCCCTCGATCACCCGATATTACGCCACTGGACTTTTTATTGTGGGAGTGTGAGGCCCCGGGATTCTGAAAATCAACCCGCATTTGTGGTAAACGCGTATTAATGTTTCAATAATTTAAGATTTTCCCTTAGCGATTTCTTAATAGTTGTCATTTAAAAATAGGAGGGATCTTAGTTTATAAAGAAAAGTTATTTTCTCGATTATTATTGTTTCAATTAACTTTAATCCCAGCTAGCTATTTAAATCAGTTATTATTAAGTTATTGTTTATATAATGTTTAAATGTTGAGTTAGATTACAGAATTAATTGATTATTAATGTTTTATTCTTTTAAACAGTTATTTTATCTTAATTGTTTTATAAAAGTTTTAGAAGAATTTTAGAAAAGGTTTAAAATAAAAGTTTAGTGGTTAGATTATACAGGATGTGCAGCTTAGTTACTAGGTATTATAGTTAGAGCAATCTTTGAGTCAGACAGCTACTGAATACGTATGACAATTATGTAATGATGGTGACATGATTTAGAAATGAGGAATTTACCTTCTTTTCACCAATCATCTTATTGAGTGCATTTTTTCACTCAGACATTCAGTTTGGTTAGGATCAGGGAGTTAGGCGTCGTTAGTGTGAATTGGTGAGAAGTTACTCAGTATAAATAGAGGTGGTAAACAGTAGGAATTAGCCTGCGTCAGTGTTTGCTTAGACAGATGCTTGCTTAGTATTAGCCTGTCACAGAGTGGACAAATGCACATGTTAGATATAACCTGCATAGATTTAACAGAAGATAGAATCGAACAGAAGGCTCATGTAATAGATTTTAATATGATCGAATAGTTGAATTTATCTTTATTGCGAAGAATAAATCTCTTTGCAGTTAATGAGTGACGCATAAGGAGAAGGAATCATTTTTTTATTATCGAGAGTCTTTTATCAGAACTTAGGAATGAGAAGTCACATTGGATAACACATTCTCTCATATCTCTCATTTCGCTCTTTTAGATCCATTGAGTGTCGTTTTAGAATCGAACCAACATTTGTCCTTTTAAGTCGTTAAAAACTGATTTATCTATACGTTTGTACCTTGTAAATTAGTTGTTATTGTTTAAAACCCATGTCGTCATCACATATATATCTCCCTTACGTAAGAAGCATCGGGAGAAATAGCCGACGAACTCTGTGAGTGAGGAAAACCCGGTCGGTCCCATAACCGAAGGAAGGTACATCAGAGGGTCATTAAATAGGGCTCCTGAGACTTACAGGGGCTCGCGAAGGACCATGTGTTCAAGACAAAAGTTTAGGACATTACGGAATTGAAACGCCGAATCACGGTTGCCAAAACAAGGTGGATGTCGATATGCTCAGAAGAACAGGGCAAGAAATTGATTATCGGCTGGATATCCTCCGTGTGAACCAAGGAGAACACGCTGGGGTCTACTAACTTGGTTTAATAAAACTCTTTCAGTTACAGTTTCATATATTAAGATCTGTTTCTGTTTATCTTTATTAGTTTTTTGGTAATACACTGATAAAATGTGTCAGACCTTTTATGGACACCCTGTATCTCTGTAGTAAAGATTTAAATAAAAATCGTTGCTCAGACAACAATGGTCAGGTTACTTTCAGTTCCGGCGTGTGCTTCAAGCTGGCGCCAAGAATGCCAAACTGTTTCCGTAATACTTTTTGGTGTCGGTTTTTGCATCACGTTTTTCGTAGAATAATGTCCAGCCTTAAAACATTATCATGTTAAAAACACGTTAAACAAAATACCACGAACATATCTGTCAGGCCCATTTCCGAGGCATATTTATAAAACTAGAGTTTTATGTCGCAGAGGACAGTCTCACGATCACAGTCTGACGAAACTAAGAAGAAATTAGTGACGTCAGGAGGCTACGGGGTTCGTCGCCAGGTGAGAGAGAGGCGAGAGATTTTAGTGGATGAAGGGCAGCGATCGAGAGCGGAGATGTTGCGATTGAGGAAAAAATATGCGGAGTTCGGAGACGGGAGCTTGGCGTCTAGTCTGTCAGCCGGGTAGAGGAATGCAAACTGTTGGAGACGGCGAAGCGAGACGAGAGCGAATAGAATTGGAGCAAAGAATGGCATACTCGCCGAGCCAGGTAAGGGTGTTAAAATTTTTGCTACGCGCAGACTCGAGAAGCTTCTAAACCGTTAGCCGGGACCTGCCGCTAGAATTACGCAAGAGCCCTTGACATTACTCTCAGTAATTGATGTCATGTTTTGGTTAGAATACTGCACCGACAGTGCTACGCAGCAGATCTCTACATTGATAGGAGCAAAGGAAATTTTCTCTTACGGGCTGCCGGTATTGTTGTGCCACAGATTGGGTTAAAATATAGCATGAGTTTGCATTACGTGGGTTCTTTTCTTCGGTTGGGTCTTTTCCTTACGGAGGGCTACTTTGGCGTTTATTTAAGACTGCCTTAATGCGTATTGAGAGGCAGAAGAACAATTTACTGCGTCCAGTCGGTGTGTGAAATGAATGTACATAAGTTCTAAGGACTAATGCTGGACTTGTGTTCCCGGGGACTGTAGGATTCCGGGAATCAAATTTGTTGCTACTCATGCATTTTTCGTTGCCTTCGTTTATTAACTGTTTGAAGCAGTAGAAACTGATGAATTATTTCTCTAAGACTTACCTCTATTTAACTATTTAGTTAGTTAGCTGTAATCTGATGTCAATATCGTTTACTCTCTATTTTTGTGCTTAATTTCAGTCTGCCAATTAGAGGGGGCGTCCGAAGCTTGCGGATCCTTCTGGCGTTTGTAAATGACGAATGATTGCCAGTCTTGTGAGATATGAAAACGCTACTTCGCCAATCTCCAAAATTTCTTGTACGACGATTGTGAGGACGAGATGAAATTATATCTCTCGCTCTATATTGACGTGGAGATTAGTGTTGCAAACAGTCGTGAACTGTCTTTGTAAATTAGTGTAAGACTAGTTTCAAGTACATTAGCAGTTATGTAATACTACTAACAAATTGAAAAGGGAAGGAAAATTCCGCGACCTGGATTCGAACTAGCGACCATGGCTATCGCTGGCACCGCTCTTACCATCTGAGCTATCGCGGATATGAACCACATTGCTGTTAAAATATATCCAAAATGGACTTCATTGACGCCACAAAGCAACTCAACCGGCAGAGCAGACCCTGACTCGATAAGTCTGGAATCAGCCTTACTCTTAAAGCATCAAATGATTGATGAAATTTAACTCAAACATAAGATAATAAATCAATTGAAGAAAAATCTTCAAAAATATCGAAGTAACATATCGAAAAGGGAAGGAAAATTTCCGCGACCTGGATTCGAACCAGGGATCATGCCTATCGCTGGCACCGGTCTTACCAGCGGTGCTAGCGATAGGCATGGTCCCTGGTTCGAATCCACGTCGCGGAATTTTTCCTTCCCTTTTCGATATGTTACTTCGATATGTTTGAAGATTTTTCTTCAGTTGATATATTATCTTACTAGCATTAAAGCCCGTCATACGACGGTGCCACAACAGGCAATTCTGTAAATTCGATTATAATTAGAAAATTTTATCTGTGATAGGAGTGTGATAATTGACAGGACTGCCAATAGTATATAAGTCACTGTCAATATGAAAGCGAGACTGTCACAATAACTGAAAAATGTTTACTTATTAAGAAGCGATGCTGGAGATGATCAAAGTAAAGGTGCTGTTTTCAAACCTGCTTATATGTTCAGGTCGCGAGGACAGCACTAGCGATTTTCCATCATCAGGCACATGTCATCAATGATAGTACCCAAGCGACCCGAACACAGTTGCTCTATCTAGTTCTAGGCCGACCCCTTGGTCTCTTATGTGACCACCGACTTGGAAAATAGCAACTGCCTAGGAAGCCTTTTTTGCGGAATCCGTGCATGTGTCTACACAAACGCAACTGAGCCCTCTCAATACGGAAAAATTGTGATGCTGAACACTCTATCTCAGGGGTGACCAACCTGCGGCCCGCGGGCGAAATGCGCCCCTCCAAAGGAATTTTTGCGGCCCGCGAAATTAACTATTTACCGTAAAATTTATTAACAAGTAAGATTGTACGTGGTTAACGCTTCTTAAAATATTTGAATGTATTTGAATTACAAATTGTTGGCTCCCTGAAAACCTTCAGAAATTTATCTTGGCCCGAGACAAAAAAAGGTTGGTCACCCCTGCTCTATCTAGTAGGGAATACCTGCCATAACTCTGAGGATCTCATTTCGGCACACCTTAATTCATTACCCAAGATTAATACCATAGATTAGAATGGGACAAAGGTAGATTTGAAGACAGACAGCTTGTTTTTTTTTCCTCTCTCAAGTTCATTACAACGGATCACCACAGTTCGCGTCAGACACAACTTACTGCACCAATCCGAGCAACCAATAAATAATGTTATGTGCTTTAGATTTTATTCGACAGCACGGCGTACGACGATTATAGCAACTATGGAAGTTCGATTTTTTATTTTTAAAAAATATAATATCCAACAGAACTGAGATAATTGACAATATTGGCCAACAGTATTAAAATCCGCTGTCAATATGAGATGTGTCCTAAATTATTGATGAAAATAGGAAAGAAAATTTCACAACCTGGATTCGAACCATGAAACTTGAGGTGAACACCGTCCTGACGAACTAACCAATTGCGCCACCGTGGACCTGGAAGCATTTTGCTATCTACATGTCCTTAGGGTTGGTTAGAGCAGTTCCCAGTTCACAAGCTGGGACTATCTTTCCTACTGGCGTAAGATTCGTTAAATAGTGATTAAAGAACGGCCTGTGAGGAATTCTTCATTTACTCTTTTAACGAATATTACGCCAGTAATGAGTAACAAATTTTAAAGGGGTGGTTGGCAAAGAACTCTTGTGACGCTTTTCCAGTTGCAAATATTTGTTAATTTTATTTACGGTAGCCAGTGAAGTTCCTACAATGTTTTGCGATTTCACTTTCGGTTGTCGGATTTTCACACGGGACAAGGTGCTTGAGCTTGCGAATGTCGGTTTGTGGGTACGCGAGGATTTTGCTGTTTCTAGCCAATTGGAATTAACCCTTCCCGGGATTTATCTTTCCCTTTCAGTACTGCCGATATACCTTTCTTCGAAACAGAAATTTCGTGGTTTACGTGCGCTAATTATAGCAGAATAACTGTAATTAGCGTCGGAAAGGGCAGTAATATACCCTTTCCAGTAAGATCCGATATTCGAAAGCATTTTTTCAGGACATTTACTGCTGTCGAATGAATAGCACCAATTAATGCGCTTTCTGTCACGCGTGCACGTAACACGCTGCATTTACGCAATAAATCGTTACCAAAGAACGTAATCAACATTAATTTATTGAGTGAAGCGTTTCCCCATATCCTAGGAAATATCTTGTCGATTTGGTTTTATAAAATTTAAATTAATGAATTTCAATATTAAATCACACTAAAAGCTTGCTTATTCGATATTCGTCGCATTAACAGCTGCCACTTACTTTATGTGAATTGACTTGATGAAACTTTGCAGACGTTTATTTTATCCATTAAATTTTATTTGACATCATCCTTTCTAAAAATCCTGTAGCTGTTTTCTGAAACGAATCCGAGAAAGTAAGGAATTTGAAATAATCTACTAATTTCGTGTAATCGAAAGGTAAGTTTAAATTTCTCTATATGACTCGCTTGTATCGCGTTATATGCAAACCAGGTTATAAGAAACTGAGAATTGGTTAATTGCGTATCTTGTTGTAAGAATTTTAGTATTAGTAAAGAAAAACCAAATTAATTCGCAACGTGTTTTATAGCCGCCTCGGTGGCCAACACCGCTAGGGCACAGATCTTGTCGGTCTTATCGGTCTTGTCGGAACCAGAGTGTCGCGGGTTCGAATCACGCCGAAAACATGGATTGTGTGTCTGTGTTTGTCTCTGGCTTTAGCGCAATATTCCCTAGTGGAATAAGTGCCAAGGTTATCGTTGGTTTTGTACAACGATAATCTACCCACTTTAATAATAAATAAATAAATCTATCTATCTATCTATCTTCTTCTATCTATCTATATAAAGAAGGATGTTTGTTTGTTTGTGGGCTTGTGGGTTTGTTTGTGGGTTAGTTTTTTATACAAATCTACAGTTTTATTCCGATCTTGATAAAATTTCGCATACATGACCTTTAAAGCATGAGGAAGGTCACTGTCTAATTCAGCATTCGAAAAAATAGAAATTATTGATAAAAAAAATCAATATTCATGGTTATGGCAGGGCATATTAATGAGAAATATCTCATGACCAACAATGCAAGCAAAGTTTGTGCAACAATAGGTATCAACAATGGTATCAACACGCAATGCACCAAACCTATGCAAGGATCAGCAATATGTATCTCAGGACCAACAATGAAAGGCAAAGTTTGTGCAACAATAGGCCCGTTGTGTTCGCATCAACAATGGTATCAACGCGCAATTCACCAATAAAAATGAGCACAAAATGATGATGCAATGATAAACCAATCCTTTCCAAGAATTATAACAATGAAAATAAAATGATGATGACATATGGATAAGTTTCATTTTGTAACAACGCATAGAATTCTTGTTATTCAGGTTTTTCTTAGAAAAGAGAGTTCTTAATACTTCTTGAAAATGTTTAAAAATGATCAGTGACTGGAGATAATGAGTTAGCAGACTATTGAGAATGAGTGAAAGACGATAGAGGAAGCACTCCTTTAGCTCCGTGCTGTTTTCAGCAAATGGCAAGCAAGTAAGTAGAAGAATCGGCGACCGCTAGACTACACAAAGTGATGAATGGCCAATTTTTGCTTCAAGACTTCGATAGAAGAAAGGAAATTGCAACAACATCAAGTGTACATCTAAAGTAAGATTACGTGAGTAAATCAATATTTAGAAAAGAAGGCATCCTTGGAGAGGTCCATCCATTGTGAGCCTTTAAAAAATTTTTTTTCGGTAAATCAAGTCTGGGTATATCACGTAGAATGGATTTTTTAGTGAAGAGGTAAATTCCTGTCTTTCGGATTTTTCTTAGAATGGATAGTCCCTTCGCTCTATATTGTACTGAGGTTATTTAACCACTTTGGACGTTTAATTTAGCTTTTTGAGGTTGTTCTGTTTACCTACAAGCGTAATTATCCCGGGCAACGCCGGGTCCTCTGCTAGTCTATATATATAAAGAAGGATGTGTGTTTGTGGGTTTGTTTGTGTGTGAGTTTGTTTGTTTGTTTCTTATGCAAATCTACAGTTTTATTCCGATCTTGATTAAATTTTGCATACTTGTCATCCAGAGTGGGAATTGCAAAAGCATCAAGGGGAACATCTAAAGTAAGATTACGTTACTAAGAAATTATTTAGGCTAGCAGCGGCATACATTGAGAGGTTTATTCATTGTGAGCATTTAAAATTTTTTTCCGAGTTTTCATTATGAATTTTTACTGTCTTAATTCTAAGCGTTTTCATGTGTTTATTTTTAAGATATTGCAAAATTTAATCATAAAAACAATCCGAGCCACGCCCGGGGTTATCACCTAGCTTATTTTGTAGCACATCAGATCCAAACATTTAATAAAAATACATTTTGACTATATTCTGTGGGAATGTATATATTTTGGAAACTAAGATGTTGATAATGCGATGATTGAACATTCGTTTCCAAGAATCATTAATAATGAGCATAAAATGATGATGCAGTGACAGCACATCAGTAAGGCAGCATCTATGGTTATTATTATCCCACATCTTTTTTTCTTCTCCGCTTTCATATGGTTACTTGGTTTCAGATTTACTTTGGGAGGCACAAGTTTGGATCCTTTTTTTAAGACCCGGTGCTCACACGAAGACCGTAAGCAATAATAGGGGCTAATAACAACAGAAGGTGTGTTAGGATGTACAATGAGAACCCGGCCTGTTCGTATTAAGAAATCATTTTCTGACTTCATAGACCTGTCATATTTTCAACCGCCTTATCTGAACATTATAAGTTTCTAATGGGCCATAATGAACCAATTAATCCACGTACGTTTGAACCAATTTGGATTATCATTAATTTTTCCTTTTATTCATTTATGAGGCATCATTCCATGTTGTTTGATATATATTACATGCCATATTTTAGCATTGAAAGTTCCAGTGAATCACAATGGTTCCATTAAACCAGTTGCCTTTGAACCAATTTCGACTATAATTATTTTCATTATTATTTTTAATGCCACATCTTTTGAAGTTGTTTAATATATTACATGCCTTTTTTAGCATTAAAAGTTCCAATGAACCATAATTACTACACTAAACCAGGTGCCTTTGAACCAATTTCGACTCTCAATAATTTTACGTTATATTCAGTTATGATGCATTATCCCAATTTGTTTGATATATTACATGCCATGTCTTATCATTGATATATATTACAATACTCATTTCCAAAAAAGTTGGGACGGTGCAACATATAAGAAAAACTCCAACACATTTGTTTGGATTATTGTATTGACGTTTATTTCAACGCATTACAATACATAAACGATAAATTAGGCATGGAATCACATATCTTATATGCTTAAAGAAAGATACAGGTGGTTTTCCTGTTTGGCACGTGCAACACACTCCCAAAAAAGTTGGGACAGCACGGCGTTTACCACTGTGTGGCGTCACCTCTCCTCTTGATGACACACTGTAATCTTCTGGGCATCGATGACACCAATCTTTCTAACACCGTAACCGGAATCCTGTCCCATTCCTGTTGGATATTGGTTTTCAGCTGTTCAACTGTCCGGGATCGTCGCTCTCGTAGTTTTCGTTTAATAATACGCCAAACTTTTTCTATAAGCGACAGGTCCGGGCTGCAAGAGGGCCAATCCAACATACGAATGCGCTGCCGACGTAGCCATGCAGAAGTTATGCGCGCTGCATGTGGTCTGGCGTTTGTCTTGTTGAAATATACACTGACGTCGTCCAAACAGGCGCCTCTTAGATGGCACCATAGCTTGTTCCAGGATCTGTATATACGCTTCAGCATTGACTGTGCCATTGCAGATGTGCAAGTCTCCCATTCCATGGCCACTAATACAGCCCCAAACCATGACAGACGGTGGTTTCTGTACCGAACGCCTGTAGCACGCGGGAATATCCTTTTCATCTTTGGTCCGGAGTGTACGGCGTCCATTATTTCCGTAAACAATCGTAAAGGTTGATTCATCGGACCACAATATGTTCTTCCAGCGTGCTTGGGACCAATTGCGACGGGCTCGAGCCCATATCAGACGGCGACGTTGCTGTCGTTTGTTGATATATGGCTTCCGTTGTGCACAGTATAACTTAAGTTTGCATTTGTGGATGCACCGGCGTACAGTATTCAACGATAATGGCTTCCCGAAGAAATCGCGGGCCCACGTGGCTATGTCCGTAATCGCAGCATTCCTATGTGTGATGCAGTGACGTCGGAGGATCCGAAGAGCTCGAGCATTCAGAATAGGTTTTCTACCTTGGCCTTTCCGAACTGTGATCTCACCACTATCTCGGTAGCACTTGATAATATTATGTACTGTAGATGATGACAGGTTAAATCTTCTGGCTATTGCACGCTGAGAAACGTTGTTTGTGAATTCTTGAATGATTCGAACACGAAGATCTTCGCTAACTGGCTTGCCTCGATCCATCGTTCCGAATAAGTTACCTGAACGACGGATGGCAACTATTATTTATACGGAATGTAATACGACGTCATCATTCTAGATTATTCCCGAACAATTCGGAAGGTTCCACTACTAACTGCGCTTTCTACAACGTATGTCCCTACTATTTTGGAACGTGTTGCTATTTTGTATTCGCGAGAAAGTTTTGTTACATCATCCCTTTTTGTTTTTTCTATATATTTTACACTGTCCCAACTTTTTTGGAAATGAGTATTGTACATGTCATAAATAGTAGCCCCATCAGAGTACGTGCCATTGTTTTGATTGCAACCATTTACAAAATAGTTCATTCCCAGAAACATATTTATCAATTGGCGAAAATAGTAATTTATATCCGCTTCATCTCGTCATTACGATTTGTTTGATATATTACTTAATATATCTTCCCATTGAAAATTGCTAGGTGGGTAAATAGAGGTATCATTTGTGCACGTGCCAATGAAGCGATTTAGATAATATTTATGATTGGCTCGTGCCATGGACCATATTCATCGACTGACGAAAACAGATTTTGAAAATCTTTCATAGCCTCGGAGGAGTTAGAGTTACGGACGGACGGACGGACAAACACTCAGACAGACAGACAGACAGCCTGACACGTTTCCCCACACGGACAGCATAAAGCTCCTTTCGGTACTTAATAAATGAAAAGATTAGATGAAGCAACGATATTTTAATAGTTGGGAAAAAGAGCTGAAGAAGATTATCATTCGTTAGCAATTTTCAATAACCAGATTCCTCCTTTTGTCGATAAGTTGCATGGTGACAATCTTTCAGGAAAAAAAAGCATTAACCATTAAGGAATGACATAACCAAGTACTCTAAGGTTAAAGTAAACCAATCGCGGAACAATACTTTTAACCGCCCTATGTTAAACATTGTAAGTTTATAATGGACCATAATGATACAATTAAACCACCTATGTTTGAAGCAATTTGTATTATCTTTAATTTTACTTTGTAATTATTTATGATACATCATTCCAAGTTGTTTGATATACACACATAGGCCAATGAATTAGAAACCCTTGATGAATTACTGTACTGATACGGGGTCACAGATCAGAAACATTGTTACATGCAAATGATGCAATCATGTGAGGTATATGCTCATTCCAAGCTGCATGTACAGGGTAAGAACAAGCTGCAGCTGCACAAGTTGAGCAAAATGGGGAAAACAGCAGACCTGTCTGAGTTCCAAAAAGTAGGTAATTTGGGAGCCGAAGTCGTCTGAGAGGAATTTTGTGGCAAAACCGAAGGTCTACTCTGGAGCAACTGACTTCAGTGAAGGATCATAGCAACCCATCTCCTCCAGAACAATGCGTCGAGAGTTGAAGCGAATAGGGATGGGAAGTCGCATGCCAGTGAGAAAGCCCCTGGTGTCAGCAACAAACTGGAAAGTTCGCCTGTAGTTGTGTAAAGAACTGTGTAACTGGACAGTAGTCAACTGCAAAAATGTGATGTGGTCGGACCGATGGCCGGCAGAGAATTTGGCGGCTGCTCCATGAAGCGATGGGCCCCTCATGTGTTGTGAACACAGTTCAAGCTACAGGAGGAGGTCTCATAGTATGGGACATGTTTTGTTGGCAAGGCAAGGGTCCCCTGATATTCCTTGACAGTCTGGTGGAAGCCAAAAACTACCTGAACATTTTTCCAGATGTTATTATCATCTAGCAACATTGATATTATCATCTTGAACAATGTTGCCAGATCGGTGGTGTATTTTAAAGCGATTGTCCTTTGTTGCACATTATTAAACATTGCACAAAACGATGAAAAGAAGGAGGTGGCTGAACTGGCAACACTAATCTTAGTGTATACAACCAACATCTCCTAGAAAGAAAGCCTCACAACTAAAATGTCATGCATTGTTACATCATCATAAGTCGACCAATTTTAGAGCTTGTTATTGGTAGAAATACGATCAACAATGGTCGAATTATGATGATGTAACAATATATGACGTTTCAGTTGTTTGGCTTTCTTTCTACGTGTTGTTGATACAACCAACACTTCCTATAAAGAAAGCCTGTGCACTGTATTCATACATTTTTACATCATCATAAAAAGGTATTGTTAATCGTATTTCTACTAATAATAAGCACTAAATTATGACTTTATATGATCGTGATCTCTAGGAGGTATTGATACAAATGAGAAGATTACAGAAATTTAATAATTTTTCTTTATAACAATAGATTTTTTTTGAAAGAATTAAAACGGAATTATTAAGTAGCGGAAGTAAGGACTCCAAGCTGAATATAGCTTGTCATAGGCATCTCCTATTTTGCTATTTAGTTCGGTTATGATTGGCTCACTGGGGTCGGAGATACGAGGGTGAGATTATAGGTTACAATCTGGTCTATATGGTAATTGAATAAAATTGGATATGCAGATTCCTTTAGGCAAGATCTACATTACTAATAGAGATATAGCCACTCTGGTGGGCACTAGTCGCTTGCGACCAGTACAATTGAGTCACGACCAGCACTCTAAAAATTACCATTTCCGCGACCACTGCTCAGATTGGTCTTTTTCAAATTAATGTAGACACTTCAAATCTTGAGTTTTCAAAGCTTCAATTCTATTTGTTTTATTAAAAACATATTTTGAGTGTTATCTGTATTCAAATGCTGACAGAATTTCATAAATAAATAAATTGAAAAAAAAACCCAGCAACTTTTGAAAAGCAACGCGTTTCACATTAATACGGACAAGGCAGTTCAGTCCAATAACATAGTACAGTTATCGCCCAACTAAGTTTCAACTAAGGCGAATAACATAATAAACTCTCTCTGGCCGTGAAAAGGTCAAGTTCTGAAGATAAGCAGGAAGCAAATTGTACTATGATTCATCCTGTGTAACGGTTTGAAGACAGACTGGAATTGGCGTTCATCACAATAAATTTCATTTTGATATGCCACTCCACTGAAAATCTACGGGTTTAAGCCTGGACTATAAGACAGTATTACATCATTGTTTGATACTCTTTGAGCTATGAACCGGTACATTATCCTGATGGTAAATTCAGTTCGGGCTTCAAATGCTAGGATTCTCTTCCAAACGATAACCGTCCAACATTACTTATACTTAGAATCCATTCTGCAAATGTACAAGGCAATATTGAAGTACCTTTAAATCCAAATGCAGCCTAGAGGATTGTGGAACCCCTTTGCCGTTAGAGAACACTTGATTTTCTTTGCGAAAATCGCGCGAAAACCATCGGGGCCATCAAAATTAACCTTGTTTTCATCTGAGAAGAACACTTCAATTCACTTATCAATGCATGTTATATATTCCCTGGCTCAGTACATTCTGTCACATTCAGGCAGTAGTTGTACGACGCATTAGTTTGCGCGCAAGCATATCTTTCAGGATGCTTTCAGATGAAGTGGATTCGAGCGTATTGTTGAATAGTGGAAGAAAGAAGTTGAGAGCGCATTAATATATACAGATTTATCTAGGGCCACCGCCAGCACGGGTGCCTTGTGTGAATCGCAAACTGGCGGCCGTGTTTCGGGACGCACTACGGCGATCAAAGAGCGGACCCCCACCCCTCATCGTATCAATTTTCGCACTCGGGCAGCCAAAAGACATTGTACAAATAATGGAATGGTCAATAGGAACTTGCATATTTCGTGAATTGTGTGATTTCTCTAAGTGCGCGTAATTCATTTACATGTATGCGAACGACTCCTTTGAACGATTCTTGCTTGCCAAAGTGCTATTTCGCCGATCATTAATCATCCGTTGCGCGAAGCACATGCTCTATTCTTCGCCACGTCACTTCCCTTTTTAGACTATCGTGAACGCTGACGAGCCACGGCGCCGTGACCGTATCCACAGCGATACTTTTAATATACGTTATATACAGTTCTGTATTTAGGATCACTACTCTTCAGCAAATATAACAGATCAGCAATGAGTTCGCTTGTGTGCACAGATCAGACGATTAAAAGATCGTAATGCAGCCGAATAAACGAAATCTTTGGGCCGAAAACATATAGTCGTGCGATACTTCAGCCATTTGATGGCAAAAAATGTCAGTGGTCAAACAAATAAACAAACGGAAAATGAATTTTTTATATAAGACTAGCTGGATATCGCGGCTTCGCCCGCTATGGGTGAAAGAAAAATAACGTGCTACTAAAAATAAGAAAAACTTAATTAATTTACAAAAGTTAGCAATAATACGATTAGATACAAAATTTCACAAAAACTCAGCAAATTGTTTTTAAAAAATTAATAGGTTATATAATAACAGAATATTTTAAATACAAAATTGTTCAAATATTGTAATTGGGGGTTATATAGAAAAAATTAATAAATGTTAGTTATGCATAAAGGTCCATTATTTTGGCAAAGAATGTGTTACACGAATGCCTTTGGATACAGTATATTTTTGCCAGGCCATTAGGAGCTTAAATATACAAATTTTTCGGTGTACTCACTCAAGAACATGCTAGAGTTCTCTCACTGTAAGGTGAAATAGAAGACTTCACTTGATCTCGCTCAGTAGGTAGGGACTTCATAAAGATAGTATCCCTTATACCCTCATGAGCGATCTGTGAGCTGCTTTTTTCACTCAAGCCTGCTAGCAATCGCTCGATGCAGCCTATTGTTGAAGTGTCCGGACTTAAGAAAATTAGAGCATTTAAAAAAAATTTTCCCTACCTATTCAGGGCTATAAATTGAACTCATCCATTTCACTTTGCAGTGTGAGAACTCTACATATAATTCCACGTGTAATAAAACGTGGGGATTCCAAATTTATGCCAGCGACATTAAAAGATTGCTCTTGTGCTTGTTTAATTGTCATTGTAAAAGCAAATCGCGCAAGAAATTGTAATCTAGATAATTGTTGCCTGGATGATATTGGGCATTTACTGTATTTAGTGGCAATGTCTAGCACCATTGCATAATTTTGGGATATCCAAATTTTCCAACAATATTATTACTGGATCTACTTTCACATTGAACTTAAATGATGCATGCTAGATGGTTCCAATGAATTAAAAATTCTGTAGCTTAATTAACAGCTTGCTCTTGATCCATAATAGTGTCAATAGATTTGTATGTAGTGCAATATCCTGGCAACTCTTGCAAAGTGATGTCGTTTTTTTTATTTACATTGTCATTCTTTGGTGTAAGAATTGTAAGTTTTCAAAGCCATTGAGAATCCTCATTTTTTTGTTGCTATGTTCGGGAAAATTTTATGTATAATTATTTCTCTCACCGACGACTACGGTATACAGAAATCAGGAGAGCGAGATATTAAATGTGACGCAAATGTGGATAATTTTCCATCTCAAAGACTGAATAGTTATTTACAAATTTTTCAGCGTTGTCACCAAGAATATTAGTAATTAATTTTTTTTGATGTGGACAAATTTCCAAATGGCGGATACTTTGAGTTAAGCACTGAGTTCATCTGCAGGCGTTTCTTGTGGAATAATTGGAAGGGTTTGGCGAAAATCTGCGAGCAATTTGACAGCTTCTCCCATTATTCTTCCAGGATCTCTTAAGTTTCTTATTGTTATACATCCAAGGCTTCAAAAGTCCTCTTGTGTGCCAAATTCTACATTCGCCCCAAACTATACCTTTTAAAGTTGTAAGACTTTCACCTTTCCATCAGAGGCGTAGCGAGGGTATATGGCGCCCGGGGACAAGTTATTCATTTTTTCGCCCCATGTTATCAGATTTTGTCTTGGTGTCCCCCACCCCTCCTTTAGCAACGGTTTAAAGACTGGCGCCTGGGGACAGATGTCCCCCTTGGCCCCTCCCCTAGGTACGCCTCTGCTTCCCAGACCCTTTACTCACGTTACAAACAGGATTGTCACTGTGGGTAATATTTAATGGCAACTGTAATGTTGAATGCGCAGTCCGGCCACCATCAAATAATGTTGAAGTGATTTAGGATGATGCTACGGCCTGAGCTATGCCAGCGTTTGCTCGACCTCACTTATGGCGAATTCCACTCAGCGCTCTGGGGAGAGCAAGAGTAGCACAAACACATTGCTCCAGACGAGAGTAACATGGATGACGAGTTCTGACGAGTTTCAATTTCAGTTAGTAAAGTTCGACCTCCCAATACCCATAATTCCCACAATATCCATAAAAGTTTCAATTTTCGATCTTTTGTACTTCCTTTGAATCTTGGAAAGTAGCAAAGGAAGAGCATTACGCTTCCTTTCATCTTCATCTTCTGAACCAGCCAGAAAATCTTCAACGAACGCGTATAAAAATTCGTCATCAGCCATATTGGAAGTTTGAACTTCACCTCTCTTCCCACTTCTCCTCCAGCTACTCCACGTCGTATCCTGGAGTTAGCTGCTGCACTCTCTCTTGGAGCACGAGCAGCAAGTGAAACACAGAGTAGGAGCACTCCGAGCAGTGAGTGGAACGCCATGGAGCTAATGGAGCAAAAAAAGAGTGCTCTAGAGCAACGAGTGGAATTCGCTATTAGACTGAGGTTAATTAAGAATGACCCTCCTGGGGCGTCGAGAAAAACAATACCTCCGTCCGTACATCCGCTTTGGTAAATAAATCCATAACATAATTATGAGCATTTAATTGCTCTGATGTTAAAATGTGCTTGTCGGTGTTAATAAGGCGTTGCGAAACGCAAATGTCATAGCTTCATTCTCTTAATACATCTCTATCCATTGCGTCAACACTGATCCACTAAGAGCTGCAATCCCAGTTGATGTAGTATTTTATAATAATTTGTTACATTGTACGATTATTAATATATATTAAGTTTGAGTTGTAGCCCAAATCATCCAATTGAGGGGGCATAAATAGACTCTTCGATCAAAATCCTGAATTTACAGGGTGCGGCAAGCAAACTTCCGTTTTTGAAGTGAGTGCTCTGAAGCTTGCAAGAGCCGCCGTCAGGCGGGGATGGTCTCCTTCGAAGGTGTGACCTTGTGGTTCAGTCGCCATCATGCCCATGGCCCATGGTTTTTTCAGAAAAATGAGCAGACTGTAACAGTCACTTCAGACCGTTATGTAAACATGCTCGAGGAGTTTTTATTGCTACGACTGGATGAAATAGACTTGATTATGGCTTCAGCAGGACGGAGCAACGGCCCATACGTCAAGGGCATCGATGGCTGTGTTGCGAGATCACTACCCAGGGCGCCTGATCTCACGCACGGAGAGGCGATTTGGAGTGGCCGGCGCGTTCTCCCGAATTGTCGCCATGTGATTTTTTTTGTAAGGGTATTTGAAATCCCGTGTCTATACTAACCGTCCACAGACTCTAGACGACCTGAAGTAAAAAATTCAAGGGAAGACGGCCAAGAAACCCATCAATATGATGAGAAAGCCAGAATTCGGTTCACTAATGTATTGAGAATGGCGGGCTTCACTTACCCCATATGATTTTTAGAACGTTGTAAACCACAACTTTAAATGTGTAACTTTTTTACAAAACAAAAAATAAAACGATATCTTTAATACTTTTTGTTTTATTGCAATACAAAATAAGGAAGTTAGCTTGCCGCCCCCTGTATAATTAATTCTATATTCAAGATCTCTCCTCTTCAGCAAATATAGCAGACCAACAATAGAGTTCGCTGTGTGCACGGACCAGAGGATTGAAAGATCATGAGGAAACCGAATAAACGAATGCGAAACGAACAAAATATGTCGTCGAAAGCGTATAGTCGTGCCATGCTTAAGTCATCCGATGGCAAAACCTGTCAGTGGACAAACAGACAAACAACAATCCGGAAATGAATTTTATATATAAGATTATTTTATAAGTTACTTTCTTTGATTCACATAAAGAAACAAATGGTTGTGGTTAAAGAGTTATTTAATTCTTTGTAAATAAATAATAAACAGTTTAGAAAGTAAAATATTATTAAGATCATAATTTACAGAGGTAAACGTACTTCTGAACGTTACATTCAGGTAAAAAAAAGTGACCAAAGGCAAGGTTATCTGATTCTGATAACATTTGTGGAAATGCTTAAGAATGAATTGATAAATGACTTCCTTGTGTAAATGTCTTTTCTGCATAAAATATAAATTCATTATAAAGATAACTTAAATAGGTGTTTAACAATTTACACTATGCTGTAACAGTTCACTGCACACAGAAAAGATTGCATTGAATATTCATTTCATAAAATATTTAAGAAAAAAATTCTCATTAATTTTCAAGTCAAAAAAAAAGACAAGACAAATTTAATATACACATTCCCAGTGATATACCCAGTAAGTTTCCTATGTCGCAGATATATTTCACAAAGTTATAACTGTAAAATTCTTTTATACTTAATAACTTCTCTGCAGGGAGACCATATCTAACAAGAGACACATGTTCTAGAGTGGCGCTATATTGAATGCTAGGAATCACAGTAATAATCTCGCACCTCTGGTGGCAAGAACAACGGTCATATGCTCTAATGTAATCTCCTTGAGCCTTCTTTACATTTGTTATACTTGTGCAGAATGGTATTGTTTCTTGTGACTCCATGTAGGGCAATCTGAAAATGGAAATAAAATCATCAGATTAATATCATTTAGGCACCAAATCTAACTTATTAAAAGGAAATACAGTTCTCGCGCGTCGAGCTAAGGGGTGTAGGACAGATAATTGCTCCTGGTCATATTTATCTTTACTATATCCCTAAGCTCGTCTTGCTAGTACAGTACAAAGGAAATCCAGGATGTTTGGGTTTAACAGTACTCAGAGACATCTCAGCTCGATCTTGCAACCAGAATAGTACCAGGTCCTTGCATATCAAATGTCGGATTGCAGAGGTCATCTTTAGTGGCCCTCTAAAAAGGGCACCTTCACACGTGCTATTCGAAATAACTCCCATTGCATTCCAAACATTGTTGTCAACGATTTGGCAGCTTGTCGAGCCCTCTCCGATAGAATCCATTGTCACGACAGTAGGTCGCAGCGGTGATCGTCTCCCCCTGCATTACACAACGGATGTTCCACCAACTGTAACCATGAGCTTCCTGGGGTGCAACGGGGATTTAGGGAACTGTCGCGGGGGTTCATCGGCATCCAGCCACTGTGCTGATCCTTTCCTATTGTCGTATAGGGGCCACTTCTCGTAGCAGGTGACAATGCGATCAAGAATACCCGCTTCTTCATGGCGCAAAAGTAATTCCGTACAACCCTCCAACCGACGCTCTTTTTTGTTTCCGTAAGTTCATGTGTGACCCATTTGTCCTTCATTTTCACCTTGCCGATGATCCTAAGGTGTCTACTGACATTCGATGCTGATAGGACCGACCATGATCCCCTGCAAGGTCCCGAACAGTTTTTGACGGATCCTCTTCCACAGATCGCTTCAGATCAGCGTCATTCACCACGTTGGGCAGTCTGCCGCTTGGTTCATTTGCCAGGTCCGTCATTCCCGCCTGGAATTTTTGGAACCAATGTTGGACAGTACGTTCGTTTACGGTGCCTACGCCGAATACCTTATTGATGCTTCGAGTGGCGTTGGATGCAGTGTGATTCAACCTGAACTCGTAATGCATTATCACACGTAATTCGTATGAAGTCATGACTATCTTCGCTTGGGTCAAACGCTATTAAATATCATCGCAGACATGCAAATTTCAGGCAGCTGGTCGCTGATAGGTTTATCTCTGGGAATTTACCACTTTGTTATGGGTACTTGCTACTAAACGTGGAAACCGTGCTGAAGCGCGGAACCCACCTCGAAATCCGACATTTAATATGCAACGACCTGATACCAAATGACAATAGTAAAATCAGCCCTTTACCGTTTCCTTCACAAGTCCTTGGTTGAGAATGCAAGGTTTATACATTTGGTTTATACATTTTTTTGACAGATGGTGTACATTAACCCCGAAAAGAAAGTTTTTTTGAATGAGTAACTTTGAAGATTGCATTCACCTGCATTTGACCGATTTCTCGGCCTGTTGCACACACTTTTTCTTACAATCATTATACTCAGACCTAGTAATGCAGCTCTCTCCACTTGGCCTAGTAAACTAAATGAAAAACAAGAATACTTTATTTTATGTAAAAGAACGATTCTAATTGTTAAAATATAAGATTTTTGCCGATATAAATAATTTTTCAGTATAAAAAAGTTTTCTTTTTTAGAGCATGAGAATAATATGAAATTTTCCTTTTTTTACACAAAAAATCAAAGGATTTTATGCAAGGCTAATCATTTTTTATGGTATGTTTATTATAATGTTTTTATTGATCAATTTTTGGTTGGTTTGTTCAATCAAATTTTTCTATAAATTTTCAAGCGGAACTTAAGATGTTTTATAAGCAGCCAGATAAATGACAATCACTGTGAGCTATGACTGAGATGTAAAATGTATGGGGCATCACTTTTTAGCTCATTTTCGCAAGAGTTGCTGCTGTCAAATTCGTCGTGTGAGGCCGGGCATTGTCATGGAGAAGAATGGCAATTCCGTACAACATCCCGCGAACGGAGTTGTCGGAACTCTGAATCAATTTTCACTAACAATTGAGTGTTAAATGTGATACCTTTATCAAGAATAACTTGCTCAAATCGTGCGTTTTCACTGTTGTAACTGCGATCGTACAAACGTGTCCATGCATTGCATTTTTCAACATCTTTTGTCCTTCGCCAAACTGATTATCCGTGATAACGTTTTTTCCTCAAAATCTCAGCTGCTTTAATCTTCTCCCTCTCCAAATTTGACATAGTGAATCTTTCCAGTCATTATAAATGTTTTATACATTAAAATTTTACTATGCTCTAAGATGGGAAAAAAATATTCCTCAACCTCAAAATTTGCATGTGTGCGATGCTTGTCAAGATGAAAATTGAGAAGACGCTCCGCTTGTCAACAAAAGTTTTTTTTTCGTCACAAATGTTCAGTCTATTCCAAACATTTCACTTGCTTGTCAGGAGCTGAGCTAAGCGAACTTGATCGGTTATGAAGTCTAGTAATATGAATGAACATCGTAAAAGTTTAAAATGGACTTGGCCATCAGAGTGAAAATAGGGATGAGATTTATTATTTGTGTGGGCGAATTACAGTACTTTTAACTGAAAAGATTAATGGCTGACTTTTATTTCAGTTAGACAGATTTTGCAGATGAAATATTTAACGCACCTATTAAAAACAAAGCATTAAATATTTAGGAATATCTCAAGAATGTTCGATGAGGGTTTATCCTATGCCAAACCTCAGATGTTTAAATTATTGATGAAAATAGGAGCGAAAATTCCACAACCTGAATTCGAACCGGGAACCAGGCTGTGGAATTTTCTTTCCTATTTTCATCAATAAATATTAAGTTTATTTTTTTTCTGTCTTTCGAACATTGATATTTCTAAAAGCTTTTATTAAACTTTCAATGTTAGTTTAAGTCAAATTGAAATGAAAAAACATAATATTCTATCAATCTTTGAACTATATATGAATCAATTACTGATTTATCTATATAAATCTAAAAATTCACTCACTAAATCTTTGATTTACCATCGTTCAATTAACTACCCAGTATTCCAGAATGAAACAAGATATAAACATTTAAATAGAATACCTCTGGTAACAAAAGAATACTGTAGGATATTATCTGACTATACAGGCTCGCGTTTATGGAGAGCTTTTCCCTCAACAATTGCCTTATCAACGTCTATTTCTCAATTTCGACTTAGACTCGAAGGCTGGATAACAGGACTGTCCCCTGGCCAGATAAACAGTTTTTTCTATTAATTAATTTTAATGTTATTTTTTGTCTCCGGTTCTATTTCTTTACTGTTTTTGGCTATTTTTCGAGGTTTCGAGATGGGGCCGACCTGACGGTAACATTTTTTCCTTTTTGGCCCCCTTCTCCCCCTCATTTTTTATAGTTATTAATCTTTTTATTCTGAATGATGATATCATAGACCATGGATATTAACATGAAGTAGACTTCATGGTCAATTTTTTTATTAATACGAAAATATCTGTCAGATAATAAAAAAAAATAAATAAAAAAAAATCTTGTAATCAATATTGATAGCTGAAACTTGACAGCATACACAGGATAGATGACAATTTATGTTAAAGAAAAAAATTTTCAAATCCGTTCATTGGTTCGTGTTTTAATGGTACTAATTCATTACTACGAATTGTTTGTTGTGGTAATTGAACAATTCCTTATGGCGAGAGTTAAATGTATCTATTGTTTATTGTTGCAAAATTAAGCTTTATCGTTGCCACTAAATAAAACATTATAAAAGCTTGGTTTGAAAAAACCCTATTCCTCTTATCTTGTTACTCATTACTTTTTAAGTTCTGTAATATTTTCATACCGAAATTGTTCATGCCACCATATATTATTTTATAGGATAACGAAAGCCAATACGATATACCGTATAGTAAACAGCAACTTTTTAGCCGATACGTTATTTTTTTAAGCATAAACTCATTTCGAAAAATTGGTAGCTACTCCCTATGAAATATTATAATAGATTTATTGTTTATATATTTAGAAGACTACTAGGCCATCCCGTTTGGATATTTATATGAGCAGACAGCATTGTTATGAGCATGCTCATAAGTTTGAAAAAAATTCCCTGCCCTGAAGACGAAGTATATTTCGGAACGCGTAGGTTTGTCAATAAAAACGCTTCCATTTTGCTAATCTAGGACCAGTTATTTGCCATTGTTTAAAACAGCTTGACGTCACTTAGTATGCCTACTTATCCTGTTGCTAAGAAACAATAATGGCATCGTCCAAAATGATTCGACACGATAATGGCAAAGTCCAAAGTTGCCCGAACTGATTAATCTCGCTGGTTTAAAATATTGCAAGGAAGCCGAACATCATTCACCTAAGTGAAAACGCTTTTGGAATACGGTGTACAAAAAATAATAATAATAGGGCACACATAGTTCAATGTGACTCTTAGCAAATGAAAAGCACATCTGTTACGAAATAAAACCTTATTTGAACAATTGGAGCGTCTCCCTATTCTTCAACGTGACTGTATCCACAATTTTTTTTTATCAAAATGGCGACGAGATTGGTCGCATTGCATCTGAATTTACGACAGTGAGGCTCAAGTGAGAGAGTTCTCCATTTTACTATATGATTTCACTTTTGTCTTTATTCACATAAGATTACTTTTATTTTATTCCTGGAAAGGAATTTTTTTCTGTGAATAAGGAATTCCACTGTGAAAAGTAGAAAACATTGACCCCTTCTGTCTACAGTATAAACCTATTCCTAATCTTTTTTTCTCTCTGAGGAAACACTTCTCCGTTGAAGAATTGCTTAATTTTTAATTAAACTGTACGACTACCATTCGTAGTTGATTACTATCAACTCTTAATTTGTGGCATGGCTCCTAAAAATTATGCTGTAAACAAACTGAACAATAGTCGTCCTCCATCGACGGACTACCCCGCCAAAACTGCATTGGACAATCCTATATCATCTCAGGTCAAAAAGTTTGTGAATATGCTGTTTGCTGATCCTCAATTTCTCGAATAGATCGTTGCTAAGATCTGTGCGAAATTTATGCAAAAAAATGAATCGGAATTCCAGGACATAAAATCGTAACTTGATTCCATTTTTCCGCATTTGGAAATCCTTCAACAGCAGTCAGCACTATTGAAGCAAAAGTGTGCTACTCTCCAAAATAAGCTTGAACTGATCGATAGCAATATATTCATTGATGATAAGTCACGAATAGGCGTTAATTTCAGGAAAATCGACCAGCTGGAGCAGCACTCCAGACGCTCCGACCTACGAGTGTTTGGAGTGCCGGAAATCGCTACGGAAGACCTGCCCATGATCATATCGGATCTATTTACTACTAACAAGGGCATCCCTCGAACATGTATGAAATGTGTTACTCACATTGAAATATGTTACTCAATTGAAGCTACAATAGATGCTTGCAAAATAAGAGAGTGCGGATTTTTGTTTCTTTCAAAATAAACCACGAAAACGAAAAAATTTGAGTACAGATATTCATACAAGGACTCCATTGTTGAAACGGTGTATTAATGCGCTTAACAGAACTTCATTCTTCTACTACTCACAGCAATAAGCACGAATCCACTTCAGATGAAATAGACAGCAGCAGATGGCAATTGAATGGCTTCTCAAATTTCTTAACAAACTTAATTTTTAAAATAGATTATTACAATTAGCTAATTGCCTTCCAGTAAAAAATGTCTAGAGTAATTATTAACCATTTCCTTAATTTATTATTTCATTTTATTAAGTAATTCGGTAATCAAACACGGGGCTGGCTCCATGTGCAACGTCGAGTAATGAGTTGCGTTGGTGAGGGGGTATGTATCGCGGTGCTTTATAATTTTAAATAAAAATAGTATTCATGGATGCCTACCTCATCTTATAAAGTATTTCGAGACGAATAATTGTACAGCAAAATTAAGGTCATATGCTTAATAACAGTGCTTTAACTGCAATTCTTGGTTGATCGCCGCTAACAAGTTTGCTTCACCTCTTTCCGCAAAGTTTTTTGAACTCTGCGCACTTCCGGGGCGCTTCACTGCCGCGCAATGCTATCGCTTCCACGGTGTGCCTACGCGCAAAAAAAAAAAAGGCTATGTGGGGTTCCCTTGTAAGTTGAGCATCTCTATCGTTCCTTCTGATATAGTTTCTACTATCCATCGGCTGGGCCCCCGATCATCCTCTACTCGTCGACCCATCATCATGAAGCTGTCATGACAGTTTTTAAGACATGACATTAATAGAAATTGAAGATATCTCCGGGTAGTGTTGTGCCGATACCGATACCAATACCAAAAAGTATCGATACTTGCCCGTATCGAGTACTCAAGTATCGATAGTTTGAATGTCGATACTCAATACTGAAAAAACCTATGAGGCACCTAATGAAGATGTGCGATTTTCGGCGTAAATTCAGAATCTGTTGAATATATTAACGCTTTTATTCCAGTGGCTGTTTACTGAGAGAGAGAGAGAGAGAGAGAGATCTGCAGCGATATTCATCGACGTCGCTACCACAGGAGTATGTGATCTAGGATTCCACTCAAGGTAATCTAGAATAGCAGGTAGATCCAGTTTGGCAGAAGTGCTTAACGCTCATGCGTACTGTGACGTCACTGGTTGACTTATAGCTTTACTTCCGGCAGTGTCATCACCTTCTAAACTTAAGGCCTAACAACAGACTTTGAAAACGTCATCAACATCAGGCCCAAACAACAGCGCTCTTAGCAAAGGAGGTAATAAAAAAAAATGATTTCTTCATGCACTCAAAAGCAACATAGTTCTAAAAATATTTTGCAAAATAAAATTAAAATTGGAACTAATATATTTTTAAATAATAATATTAAGGGAAAATAACGATTCCTGTATTAATAAAATTATCTTTTGTTAGAGCGCTATTGTTTGGGTCTAATACTGATGACGTTTTCACCGTCTGTTGTGAGGCCTGTAGTTTAGAAGGTGATGGCAGTGTGCGGTAGCCATTATTCTCGTCACAAAAGAAAACGTTTTCACGTAAAAACAAAACTCTTACGTTGTTTTTCTGAAGAAACGTTTATTTGTAAACTTACCATTTTATAAATTAATATTTCCTAATGCCTGTATAAATAAAGTTATTATGAAATAATATCGAAACTATTATCTCTGTCTCTTAACTGCCAACTAATCAATTTCGAAATCTTAACGAGAAATGATAACTAGGCCTAATGATAACGAGAAATACGTTATCGTCCTTGTCTCTGTGTTCGCTTAACTATCCGCACATCCCGCGATGACTGATCATGAGACCAAGGTAAATGATTTTATATTTTAAAGACACCCCCTCCCCTTCTAACGAACTGATATATAACCCTCTTTCTATTTAGTGACAATAAATTTCACTTACTTTGGTCGTATGATCAGTCATCCGCGATGTGCGGATAGTTAACATTAACCCTATGTTCACATTGAAAAAATAATACGTAAGTACATTTTACAATACCTATAAATTACGTAAGTCCTCCTTATAAGGCATTGTTATTTAATTAAAATAAATAGTATAAAGGTGAGAATTGTGAAGAAATGAACGAGTCGTCAAGTGTCGTTATCGCACGACTGCTTTCATTGCGCCATGTTTTAGTTTCTGTTGAGGTTTCGATTTAGCAGGAATTCGTTTCGATGTCATCCAGTGACGTCAAAATACGCTTGTGCAGTAAGGCAATTTTTACCACTTCCGGCAAACTGAAGTGGCAATTTTTACCACTTCTGACCCCCACCCAGAGACAAATGAAGAAATTTTTACTTTCATTTGTCTCTGCCCCCACGTTGTTCTAGATCACCTTGGATTCCACTGACCTAGCCAAGCTGAATTGCGGTAGCTGAATCCTACTTCTTGTCTCCATGGCCCTCATTAAAAGACCCTTGCGTAATTCTTTACTTGCTTTTACATTTGATTTGGGAAATGGAATATTTTAATAAACTTAATAACTTTGGAAAGGACTACATAGAATTAAATTTTTAGACATACACGTGTGAATTCTCTCTAACGTTTATATTGTAATAGCCAGGCGAATGACTCGATAGGAATCAAATTTCGCACATGTGACCGCAGTCGTATCAATTCTAAGCCTTGAAGGTGTCATGGTTGAACTGTAGATAATTTTTCACTCGCCTTCGTAATGTATTTACACCTAATATTTTATACAATTATTTATTCATAACTTTTATAGTATACTTCATGATAATACTAAATATGAAAAGCCGTGTTAACTATTAAATTTGCAATATTTATAAACTTTTGTCAAACTATAAAATAATTCACAAACGTGTTAAGTAAATCTTTTATGAATAACTTACCATTACGTATAATAATTCAATAGTCGTGCTTTCTGAAGTGGGTATTTCCAGTATGCTTTCAATGTCGGTGTCATGAAATACTTGAATCTAAAAAAAACATTAAGACACACTCTTTCCAGTATATACTCTTTGCCTTGAAATTAGAATAATAAAGACCAAATAAAAAATGACTTAATAAATTTCAATTAAAAACCTAATGAGAATGAGCAAGCTATCATTACCAAAACGAACTTAAAAAGTTTTTATCCCTAACGATTGGACGAATTTGAAAATTTATTATAGAATCTACTACATGCACATAATGCACATCTACTATAAGTCATCGGTATCGGATATCCTATATAGAGATACTGAATATCGATTGTCGGTAATTATGATTTTTCGATAGTAACTGCCGGAATATTGATTTTTGGGTGTATCATTAAACTACTTTGGCTCCAAATTGGTGCGACTCGCCATTTTCGAGATACTTATTTTAGAAATTCGAATGTTGGCCGATATCTCGGGAACGATTGGTAACATACAAATTTGGATGCGATATTCATAATCAGCGATGAAACACGCATTCATTTCCTATATCATATGCGCCCTACCTTAAAAGTAAACTCCACACTCAAAACAACTTTGTTTAAAATGAAAGATGAAGGTCTCAATAACAATGTAGCATGTATAAAAATTTTCAATTCGGACTCAAAACTGATAAAATATATAAAAAAAAGTTTCATTTTTCCCTCCCCCTGCGATCGAAACTGACGCTATGTTGCGGAGAAGTGCAAAGGAGTTTCGAAATCGTGACGTCACACTGGACGCTACAAGTTAGTTGTCAGTTGGACATCGCAATATGAAACAAGACCGATAGTGACGATTGCGATTTTCATAACAGTGACAGCGATATAAACGGGCCGTTAGCAGAATTAAATGCTACTGCGATATACAGCATTAAACCGTGAAACGGGATCTTTTGCTTGCCGCGTCGGCGTGGGCACTTTAGGCTTACACTGCAGATAGACCTACCCCATTCCTTCGGCGTTTAGCACATGTTGTTGCGGTCGTTTTCTTAAGAACGGCAGGCCCGTTTAGAGTTGGAAAAGCATCTAATTCCACTTTATACGTGATCTAGTTTCAGCGAATTTCTTGTTTGAATTGATACTGAATCTAAAACGGCAGATGCGTAGGCAAAGCAAGACGCTTCAAAATGAGCTGAACAAACGATGCAGTTTCTAGCTGGATACCAGTTCCCTCGCTGTCAAAAACTAATCCACTGTTTTTTTAATCGATTCTGATTGTGGAAATCTATGAAACGTGATATTTGCACATTCAAAGAGAGAACAAATTGAAAGCATTCCGACAGAGCAATGTGAAACAGCCAGTGCGCCTACAGCGTGCATATTGTGCAGATAGTGCGCCTTTTAGGTGCATTGGTGCCAGAGGCCGGGGTTGCTCAGTGTATTGAAGATGTCGGAGGAGCAATGAGGAAAGCGAAACACAATTATCAAAATTGTAACAGTGAATGTAGACGGAGAAACTGCAGAGAAGTTTAATTCAGGTTATTCGATTTCCTCCATAACATTTTCAAGCAAATCATCGTCACTGCTACTTTCATCTTCAGCATTTACAATACAGGGTGTAAATTTTAAGTTGACAAAGCAGAATAACTCGAAAAATAAGCTTCACACGAAAAAATGCGTATAATCCAAAGTTGATTATTTTCGAGGGGGCATCTGCTGGTGCTAAAATTAGCCCACCCCCCCCGGCCCCTGGGGGTGGGGCGGGGGGCAACTTTAAAATTTCAAATGGGAACCCCTATTTTTTATTGCAGATTCAGGTCCTACATAAAAAACTACGTACATTTTGTCTGAAACATTTTTTTTTATTTTTGGTAGATGGCGCTGTAATTCAAGAAAATCCATTTTCTCATTTTTGCGTGGAAAT
>JAHWFO010023555.1:419647-462741 GCA_023313115.1 Rhysida immarginata
TTGATAATGTCTTATTTCCAGATTACTGGACTTCATAGGTCGTGTTTTATCTAATACTAGTGGTCTGCTTCTAGTCTAGACAATCGTCAATCAAACTTTCCTCCACCAAGAGGAGGCAATTTTTCTTTTATACTTTGGATGACCTTTGTGGGTACATCAGGCTTCTTTTCTAATTCAGTGCATTTCCCTTGGAATATGATTATGAAGGGTGAGATTATGGAAGCTATGCTTCAAGTACCACACGAATACCGATACACTACACTGTTCCATTGTCGATTGTCGTGAATAATTGTAGTTGTTTTCCTACCCTGATGATGCAGTTAATGCGAAACGCGTAGGTTCATTAAAACATTACTATTTTGCTGTAAAAGTCTGTCTTTTTTTCATTATAATATCTGAAAATCAATCATCCCCTATTTTTCTACCCTTAGAAATAGAATTTTTTTTTCAAAATGAAATGGGACCAATTTCGAGGTATACTGTATCTAATAAAAAAAGAATCATCAAAATTGGACTACACCGTAAAAAGTTATGCGTGGTCATACATAAAAAAAATATGTATATACGTATATATACGCTCCTTTTTTTTTTTTCGTCGGTTATAAATTATCTTCTCGACAGTGTCTGAGGTTGGTGCATTCAATGCTACGATGAGTTGTAGTGACAATTAAAGCTAAGGATGTTTCCATCAAATATTAGGCATGATATTCTAATTTTGTGTCTAAGAAATTTAGATCTAATTTCATGTTTCATTGATTGTCATTAATTTGATTCTTTGTTGATTTAAGCAGCGGCCCTTTTTTCATTCTAATTGAATTTTAACAGACAACGTAGTGTGCTACGATGCGTATCTGGACATAGTATATGGTAAAGAATCTTTCTTTGGTTAAATACAATATACCTCACTGCCAATAAAATGGAATACTCGCCGCAATTAAGCAGTTTTTACACTTCAATTCAAATTATTTTCACGATTTTTACTATAATTAAATCGAATTTTTTTTGTTAAACAGAAACCTGCTTATAATCTTACTTGAACATGTATAAGCAATTAAAATATCATACACAGAATTTTCATAATCAGTCTTTTGATCAAGACAGAAAAATGGAATACTCTCTTCTCCTTGACAAAAAATTGGAATAAGTAAAATGTGATAAAATAAATGCAACAAAAGTGTTTCTTTTTTCCTGTTTTTGTTTCAAACACGGATTTTATTGTACATGGTCCTCTAATATTTTGTTGGGCATCAGTAACGGCTTGTGGTCGTCTAGGAATAGACGAAGCCAACTGAGTACACCCATCTGCTGTAGTATTCTCCCACACGACCTTGATTTTTTGCTTCAATTCGTCCAAACTGGTCGCATTCACTTCTTTTAGTTTGTATTTCATCGTCATCAAAAATGACTCAATAGGATTTAGGTCAGGCGTATTGGCAGGCCAGAAGAGAACTCAGATGCTGTAATCACCTAGCCACTCGGAAGCTGTGATCATGCTGATAGATAATTTCTGTTTCACACTCGTCCTAATACTTCTCAAATGTTGGAATTAAATAGTAATCTAATATCTCCTGGTAAACAGCAGCATTAATCGTTGACTTTACAGAGGCCAATGAACCGATTCCAGCTGCACACATAGCTCCCCAAATCACCAGACTGCCTGGATGTTTCACCGACTTCTTTAAATTCGGATGTCGGTACGCGTCATTAGGCTGTCTCCAAATTCTGCATCCTCGATCACCATATGTAATACAGAATTTCGACTCGTCGCTAAAAACTACTTGATCCCAGTCGCACACTGTCCAGTCTGTGTGTTCTTTGCACAACTTCAACTTTTTCTCGTTATCTAGTTGTGAGCAACGGTCTAGTTTTTGATACACAGCTTGAAAATTCTAACGCGTGCAAACGTCGGACCGTGGTGCGGCGTGAGACATCCACTCCTGTTTCTATCTACTGACGATGGATGGACCTAGATGGCTGAAACAGATGATTCACTGTACTCTTCAGCATTCTTTCATCTTGGCATGATGTCTTTCTTTTTCGACCGCATTTAGTTCGATTATTCAAGCTGCCAACATCTTCTTTCTGTTTCTTGAACACTTTACAAACTGTTGACTGAGAGCACTCTAAGAATTCTGCAATCTCACAAATTTAGACTATTAAATTATTAGCTCTTTCTTAATCATGGACAAGTCTTTCTTTCGCACCCATGATTGCATCGAACTAAAAAATGATACCTTTTTTAACTACAGCCAACGACAAAACTATGGCTCTTTGAGGTTCTAGCAGAGAACAGTGGGCGGTAGAGACCTGTATGAAGAGGAAAAACCAAGAAACATATTAACCATTGCACACCAACCCTTCAGTATTACAATATGTAAAGCTAAATCGGGCAGTGAAGTTATGCAAATTAGATAATAATGATTTCATCAAACACCCCTTTAAACACCAGAGACAAAAATATAGCTCATTCCCGGAAAGGTTCAAAACATAGGTGGAGAAGGTACGGAGGCTGTTGGAACAATTCTGAATTCTTCCTTCAGTATTGGTGTATTATACATTTGTGTTGCTGCATTCCGTGCAATTTCTATGCATTGTGTGAATAATGGTTCGTCAGAAGCGATAGTCTTCAAAGGAACAAAGCGTAATTAAGATGTATCGTGAAATGGGGCTCAATTTCACTGAAATCGGTAAATGTTTAAACAGAAGCCATGATGTGGTATGCGATTTCTTGAAAAATCTAGACCAATATAGGAAGAAGCTTTCACCGGGTCGACCTCGCCTGTTTGATGTCAAAGCTGAGAGACGGATCATCCGATCTCTGAATCCGGGAAATCGCACCTCTTGCAAGAAAATATGCCGAGACAATCATATCCACCTCTGGCATCTTCATCCCGTGCAGCGAATCTTCCATAACAGTGAATTTGTTGGGTGGAGAAAGATCAAATGAGTACCAGCATTGAAACCGCAACATCGCAAGCGGAGACTGAACTTTGCAAATGCAAATTTGGACCTAGATTAGACCAAGGTTGTGTTCTCTGATAAGAAGCCGTTCAACCTTCATAGTCCCAATGGCGGTGGCACGGTGATGGTGTGGGGAGCAATTGGATATCTTGGGAAGCTTCCACTAGTAATCATAACTGGACGAATATGCTCCTCAGATTACTTTAAATCTATGGGCAGAGCTGGCTCGCTTGATGTATTGACGGAAACAATTTGATACAGTGGAAGCGCTTACTGAAACAACCCATGAGTGTTGGGGCAATCTAACAAACATACATGCAGAACTTGTACCACTCAATTTGAAACCGGCTCATTGCAGAGGTCCAAGTGGTTATTAGTGTACAGAAAAATGTATCTTTTCACTGATATGTTACCTGTTATTCGAATAAAAGCAGCATCGAGCTATATTTTTTTCACTGGTGTTTAGAGGGGTGTCTGATGAAATCATTACTATCCAATTTGCAAAATTCACTGCCCACCTTAGCTTCACAAATTGTAATACTGAAGGGTTGGAGTGCACTGTTCATTATTGGTCTTGATTTTTCCTCTTCGTACAGGTCTCTAGCATCTACTGTTCTCTGCTAACACCTCAACAAGCCATATTTTTGTCGTTGACTGTACTATAAGACAAGTCCAGTGGTGTAGAATTTGGATATTTTGAAATATTCAACTTTTATTGGAATATTCTTTTTTGTCACAGGTGAAGAGGGCATTCCATTTTTATGTCTTGAGAGAAAGGCTGATTATGTAAATTCTGTTTATTATAATGGCTTATACAGGGTGTTTCAAAATTATGTACAATAAATTTAGTGACATATTCTTCAGGTCAAAAGAAGACGAAAATGTTCTATAGCACTTTGTCTGAAAACGATTTGTTTGCGAGTAATCCAATATCATACAGTAGGGAAGCACAGTAGTTAGTGGATGATATTTTAGCAGTTCCAGCGTTTCGACCCAACACTAGGTTGAGTGGTTTTTTCCATTTAATCCTACTTCAGGGTTGTTCCATTAGTTGTGTACGGTTGTTTCCATTACTGAAGTTTCACTACTGTACATCCACTAGGAATATCAATTTCAGAACGTTTGCGTGCTTTGACATACGCATTACGATTTACGTAAAAAAAGTCATGTACACGTATTCCAGTGCAGAATACACTGACATGCACCTAATGTATGGTCTTGCGGACGGAAATGCTGTGGAAGCAAGAAGACTCTACCAAGAACGCTTTCCGAATAGGCTTTTGCCAAATAACCGAACATTTGTATCTGTCGACAGACATTTGAGGGAGCGTGGTTCCTTCGGCCGTTAAACAGGACAAGGGCGGCCTGTAGCACATTCTCCGGATATAAAAATATTGATAATAAAAATATTGATGCAGGAGCTTCTCTGAAGATTGACAAAGTTAGCTCTCCAGAAAATATTGAAATTCATAAAGAAAGAAATCCCGTGGAAGACCTACAAATAATGCTTCGAAGGAAAGAAATGAGGAGGATGTGAAAATTGACATCATACATGATGAACCACAGACAAGCACCCGTCGTATTTCTTCCATGGTACACATTCCGAACTCATCTGTTTGGCGCATTCTTCACCGTCAGCTTTTGCATCCATACACCTGCAACTGATTCAGGCACTGAACCCAACGGACTATCCACACCGACAACGATTTTGCCAATGGATACAACGTCGTCATGCTGCAGACCCTAGTTGTCTCAGCCAGATACTTTTCACGGACGAAACAACCTTCACCGGACAGGAATCATAAATTCTCATAACCAGCATGAAAGAAGATGTTCCTCTTTTGATAAGATCTATGACGTTCCTCTTTTGATAAGATCTATGATGTTCCTCTTTTGTGGTTCATGCATGATGACGCTCTAGCACATTTCAGCCATGTTCTGCGAGCACACCTTAATGCTGCATACACGAATCGGTGGATAGGTCGAGGTGGACCGGTAGCATGGCCTGCAAGATCACCCGACCTTAATCCCTTGGACTTTTTTCTGTTGGGTCATGTGAAAACGATCGTCTACAGCACAGAAGTTCCTAACATTATGGATCTGCGACAACGAATTGAAAATGCACGCCAAACCGTTCGTAATGCTGGCGACGAACTCTTCCATGACATCAGACGGTTGCTCATGCAACGAGCTGAAGCGTGCGTGCGAGCTGGTGGCGTGCACTCTGAACAATTCCTGTAATTTGGAGCCACGGGTTTACTTGGCTGTATCGCGTAAATAAATCGTTTCCAGACAAAGTGCTATAGAACATTTTCGTCTTAATTTGACCTGAAGAATATGTCACTAAATTTACTGTACATAATTTTGAAACATCCTGTATATGTTCAAGTAGGATTATAACAGGTTTCTGTTGATCAAAAAATTCGAATCACTTATAATAAAAATTGTAGAAATAATTTAAATTGAAGCGTGAAACCTGCTTCCTTGCGGCGAGTATTCCATTTTTTTGGCAAACAGTTGAATTTGGCTCTTGTCTGCTGCTTTTGTATTGAACATGAAACATTCTTTCCCTTCCTCGTCTTGATCGTCTTGCTGGTATTATCATGAAATTCAAATTGATCAAAAATTTCAAAGGCTTTGTTTGTTCCTAAAAGAATATGGGGATGAAAACAGAAAACAACACTGAAAATGGTTCATAAGGGTATATTTTCTGTGTTATACCTAAATTGTTATGAAGATTATAGATGATAGTTTGTATTTTTACAATTAAACATGAAGTGACATAAAGCTAAATTAATGAACAGTTATGTTAATAAAACATACTTACAAATTCATATTCGCTAAACTTTCTATATAGTACGGATGCATAAGCACTTTTATATTTTATTTCTATAAAACGTGGTCCTTTAAAAAATAAATATTTCATTTTAGTTTTATGCGTTTCATATGGACGGGTAAAATGTGCAAACCGATTGAATATACAGGTGCCCTAAAATACTTACTCAACTCCTTCATAAAATATTCAGGGCAGTAGCCATATCTTGTGTTTACCACTTGTACTGGGATTTTGCCCACAATACGTATATTCTAAAAATAAAACTAAGTGTAAATATCTGAAAATGTTACACGGAAATATCTGCTATACTATATGATCAATTGTAGCGAACTGACAGAATTATTTAGGGTCTTACCATAAAGTCCGACCGATCGTTACCAATTTCTGTATATCCATGAAAATCGTTCAGCTGATTGCGCAGCCATCTTCGGACAGTCGTTTTTCCTTAATCTGTAAACTCTGATCTCTAATGAACTTCTTTAGTGGACCGTACAGATGGTAGTCACTTTCTGCCTGGGCCGGGCTGTAAGTGGAGGTGCTGCAGGATTTCTTATTACCAGCCTGAATTCAAACAAGAAAGCATGGTGTGAAAACTCACATCATCACCGATGAGAAAAATTTAATTTCGCGAAAAGTGCTGATAAGCTACAAAGTTATTTTTGTAATGGCAACAGTGTTTTGGGAAAGGTATGGCGTTACCCAGTGTGGTTTATTTCCCAAAGGGAAGATATCAGCACAGAATAGTAGGGTGCGACATAAGAACGACTGTTCGAAGGTGGTTTCACAATCAGCCGAACAAATTTTTTGATATGGATATACAGAATTTGGTCACATATTGAGACCGCTGCATTTATTTATTGAAAAATGAGCCAATAAATACAGGTTCCAAAATACAATCGGTTCGATTTGAAGTTAATTCATGAAACGCAAATTCCCATTACTTATCCATTCTCTCTCGTAACTTGTCTTGGCCAAATGAGTCGCTCTTTTAATAAGATCTAGTAACTACTTATTAGAAGTTAACCTGAGCGGTATCATTGACACCCCAACCTGTGCTCTTCAAGGAGAATATGACTTCAATTAATATCACATGTTTCTGGATGCCTCTCAAATCAACTGCTTAAAGATACTAAGAAACAAAAAAAAACGTGTTAGTACAATCTTAATGAACAAAACAACAAAAACATACAGATGGATCGACTGGGCAGATGACAAACACAAATACCTAGCGTTGAAAAAATGGGAGAAAATATTGGTACCCCCTTACGAGACTTTAATGGAGAGAATATTTTGACAGCAGTAGTTTTATATTAACCCTTAAGTAGTCGCGTGCGATCTCGAAACATAAGTACCCGCGCGGTGTATTTTGTACACCACAATAGAAATGTCCAATACGCCGCATACGGGTGAACATACGGGCTATTACCGACTGTTTAAAGAGTAATATTATACTTTCAAAAGTGACACAGCTAGTGGATAACTAGTATACCAGTTATCTGTTGTCACGTTACAGCTAGTACCTTTCAAGTGGCTGATCAATCTTCCCATAATGTCAGAAGGACTATTGGACAAGTTATATGGTCCATTTGGTTGTTTACCGCAATACACTTCAATATTTCCAGTGAAATATGTTTTTGCATCGCAAAGTGCAAATATTTTAATTCCGTATTTTGCTGGCTTATTTGGAATGTACTGGATAAAGCTGCATCGCCCTCGAAAAGGTACCAACATTTTATCAATTGTCATGAACTCACTAAGGAAATAGGTGGTTTTGCAATTCTCTACAAATTCTTCAAGCATATATCTTATGGCAGCTAGTTAATCTGTTTGTTTTCTCTGATCTCTTTTCTCTGCTTCCAACTTCATCAGATATTTCTCCTGACAGCAGCATTTCTCGAATTTTATCCTGATGAATTCTCTGAGCCATTTTGTTTATAATACCACTGCAAAAAAGGAAAATTATTCAGAAAAACATAAATGAAAGCCTCGATAATTGTACTTATATACATTTAACAAGCTTACCAGGCCCCGCCCAGCCGGGGTCGTAACCAAGCCGCAAGGATTAATTATGATGTTAAACATCAATGACGTCCTTAAATACAATGTTTTTGATAAAAGTTCCTTTGTTGTCTTCCAGTTGAGGATCAGAGATCACAACTTTTACATGCTGTTTGGAGGTACATCGTGAGACGGCTACATACATGTGGCCATGAGTAAATACTTCATGGCACAGATAGATTCCCAAACGCTGGACCGATTGCCCTTGTGCTTTATTGATCGTCATGGCAAATGCAATTTGGATTGGGAACTGTCGACGTTTCAGCATGAAAGGCATGCGCTCGTCTTCACTGATGAGTGTGATACGGGGAATGAATACGCGTTCTCTTTTTCGTGCTCCAGTGAGTATCTTAGCGTCAATACAACTTCTAGTTAGCCGACATACTTTTAGGCGTGTTCCATTGCACAAACCCTGCTCTCTATGTTTCGAATTAGGATGATTGGTGTAGAAACACACAAAGTCAGTAGATAAGGAGGCATGCCTATCGGATTCATTCCATTGAGCAGTTCTTGTTGATAGAGTGTCTCATCTAGTCCTTCTTTATCATGGACACCATCATTGGAACGATAGACATATTGTTCACCCGGAAGCTTCCGCATGACCTCATCGTCGATCTTATTTACATCTACATTCAATGGAGCAAGAATGGTTCGGTCACAGAAATAATCATCTTCTGAAAGTCTCTGCTCCATGTCACCGTATACATGCTGAATGACTGCTTGTTGATTTGTTTGACCCTTTTCAGGCGTCAGTACAAACTCCTTTGGAGGGCGGAAGTAGTTTGGACCCAGAGATTCATGTTGATTATTAGTTTGAGTTGCTTGAAGTGGCACCAAAGTGCTGAATGTTTCAAGCACGAACCAACAATTGTTCCATCAGATGCTCGAGGAACAACTGGAAGAACTTGCCGAAAGTCCCCTGTCAGCAATATCACTTAGCCTCCAAATGGTTGTTCATTGTCCATTATGTCTTGCAGACTTCTGTCGATAGCTTCAAGGGCATAGCGGTGTGACATTGGTGCTTCATCCCCTACTATTAGATCTGTATGTTGAATCAAATATGCTAAATGGGACTGCTTTTTGATGACACATGTGGAACTCTCTGTAAGTTTCAAAGGAAGCTTGAACCGTGCGTGCACCTTTCGTCTACCCATCAGAAGTAGTGCTGCAATTCCACTGGATGCAACGGCAAGTGCAATCTTGTTTCTCAATCGGACTGCTTTAAGAATCTGCTCCAGTACAAAAGAGTTCCCTATCCCTCCAGGTCCATCCAAGAAGAAGCATTGCACAGACCTAATATTATCTTCTACAGCTTTGACAATTTCTTGAAATACTGCAAGTTGGTCATCATTCATGAGAGGTCTCTTCTCTGCAATATGTTGGAGCTCCTCACGGTCATACGACTCTTCATGCATCAATAATCTGTTGACCCCTTGTTCCACATTGATGTCCATGAAACTCATTCAACTGTGGGAGTTACGGGTAGTTGCAAGTGATTTGTTGTTGCTGAGCAGACACATGTTCACATCACGTACTGTCTCGAAGAGCACCATCCGATTACTGATGTCAGCGTTGAGTCTTCGACAATAATCTTCAGAATTGCAGCTATGTTTGCATCCCATAATGCTCTCTCATCATTTGGCTGACAGTATACCAATATGGTTGCAAAAAGCTGCCGAAGTTATCTAGGCATTTGAAATTCTGAGGCCTCTGTCATGCAGCGATGCCATTCTGTGTCATCTTTAACATAATCCAGCACTCTAGCTGCTTCCTTGTAAGACTCATAGAACACTCTCATTACTGTACGGATGTTACGAAAACTCTGAGGGCCCTTGACGTAGCAGAGAAGCGCAAGTGATAACGCTCAGCATCCATTGGCGAGCATGACACCATACGACCAATCGTCTCGTCCCCTCCTCTTTGGCGACGACACCACTTCTTGCCCTTCCACACAAAGTGCAGAGGAAACTCATGATATAAAAAGGAAGCCGCCAATTCATCCTCACAGCAGAGCTCGAAAAACCTTGTTAACATGGTGTGCTGGGATCGCTGCAAAACTTCCTCCCGACTTTCGTCGGAACGGAAACAAACAAACTGGCTATTTTCCAGATGCACTGGAAGACGTACTACAGAATGAGACTTCTCCTGCGTTGGGTATTCAAAGATACGTCAACATGCTTCCACATTCGAAATGTACCTGGCATCCACAAATTCCTTGATTTCATCGCAGTGGCGTTCAATTGCTGCTCGTGCTCGATCAGATCCCTTGTACACATACTTGTAAAGGTATTTGATTGAAGACACTGTTGAACAAATTTCCACATTGATGTGACAGTTGTACTTGAGGAGGAGATATGGGTTGTACCCAACTACCCATCGATTATCCAGGTCTGCTCTTCCAGCTGAATAGTGCGTACATCATCACGGCGCCTCATTTGTGGATAACCATTTTCATCTATTGCAAAAGTGTTTTGGAAATCTCTTGGAACACTTGCCTTCCTTCATGCAACGTGCATTCGGGCTCAACTGTCCACATGGTCCTTGCATCATGTGCTGTGCCACAGCCTCATACAGTTCTGGGTGCGAGAGTTTGTCAGGAATCTCAGTTTGTCATATTCTGCAGTTGAGTTTGGACTAAACTCTTTTTGCATCCTGATTGATAGATGCATATGTGGTAGACCTCGCTTCTGGTACTCGATCACATACATGAATGCTAGTTCTCTCCAAAGATATTATTGTCAATGATATCTGTCATGATTGCCTTCAACTTCATGCAGAAGACTCGCGCTATCAAGTCCGGGCGATCTGAGGCAGTCTGATCCGGCAAAAGATTTTCGATGATCTCTGTCCGAACATCCGCACAATTGCCATTGAGTCATAGTAGTTTTGTTTCATGTACCTCTCACTTCCTGTAAAATTTGCCGGAAGGATTACCCGGCATCCAATGGCATCCAAATTATAGTCAGACCAAGCCATATCTTCAAGACCAGCAAGTATTTCCACACGATGAGTCTTCTGTTTGCTCTTCACAAAACGTAATCTTCCTGCTTCAATCTTAGCATATTGGTCTACCACGTACTGCTGCAGCAATCGTCCACCATGCAGGATAAGTGAGTTATCGTCCCTGGGATAAAAACGATATGCATAGAACTCCCGTGCAGTGACGTTGGAGGTGCCAAAGCGTGTACGACCATCGGAATAAGGTGTGATGTTGTAAAAAATAGAATTTTTTATCCATCACATGTTTTTTTTATTTGTGAAGTATTTTTGAACTTGGATCCTGATAATAAATATAGTGAAATGAAATGGCTTCAGTTTTAACAAAATACTGTGGATATATTATTATGTTCCATGATTTTGTATTTAATATTTTTTTTTACATTCAAGTCTTATCTAACAATGTTGCTGTGGTCCATCAATTGTTGATTCAGCAGCTGATGTCATTCCACAATTTACATGTTCAAGCTTTTTGGAGTGCATTGCCATTGTTGTCATGTGCTAGTCATGAGCCATTGGATTGTTGCTCCAAAAGCTTAAATTGGGCAACACTGCAAATTTTCATCACTTCTCACCTAACCATCAGCCTGGATCCAGCATAAGTTTTTCATCTTGTGTTTGCTGCCTCCCCCTGGTGTAGTGTAATGTGTTTGCCTCCTCCTGGTGTTTCCTGGGGGAGGTCCACTTTCCCCCTCACAACAAAAACTTTTTTTTTGATATCAACCATGGATCGCATGGTTGATATGATTGCCGACGGCCCCTTCGCCGTCGGCATGTTCATGAAGGAGTTATACGCAAAAACGCGTATACCTCCGGTTCTCCCGTCGGGTCACCCCGCTGTGACTGTTCTGCAGAGGCTTTCTTCGACAGAATCGAAGATGCTCTGCAGGCAACAGAACGTAGCAGACCGCATAGTGGCTGCGGACTTCATCAAAGTTGGACAAACCACCGTCCACCTGAGTTACGCCAAACCCGGATATGTTCCAGTTCTTATCCGGGGCGCATCGCCACTGATGGCTGAGAAATACCTCAAAGACTACATGTCGGACTATGGGGTGGTGCGTAGAGTTTCGTACCCCCCTGCACCCAGATTCTCTTCTTCAGATGACGGGCGACATCGTAGTCTTCATGGAACTCTATAGAGACATTCCTTCGAGCCTTGTGATGCGCGGAATAACCGTCTCCGTGTCGTACAAGGGCCAGAGGCAGTGCTGCTGGTACTGCAAAAAGACTTCTCATGTTCGAAAAGACTGTCCTCTCCTTCGGAAATGTGATTTCTGCCACAAGACCGTGCACAAGTTCCACCAGTGCCAGGAGAGGTCAGATGCCCTATCAGCAGCCCCAACGCCATCGCCTCAAGGAATGTCGTCCCAGCAACCAGGTCAACTGAGCTGAGCAGAGCAACAGCGCCAAGTCAACTGAGCTGAGCAGAGCAACAGCGCCTCGTCCTCTACCAAGGACGTCGAAGACGACCCCATAATTGTCGTCACCTCCTCCTTCATCGGGGAAATCGAAGTTGGCCCCACCATCGACGCCTTCTTCATCACCGAGGAAGTCGAAGGCGACCCCACCATCGTCGCCTCCTCCTTCACCAAGGATTTCGAAGACGACACCACCGTCGTCGCCACGTTCTACGACTCCTGGGAAGGAGATGCCGACTCCCCCTCCTCGGCCTAGTGCGGTGCAAGAGACTGTTTTCTCTCGTGCACCTTCGCCTGATGTTTCCCCAATGTTGGAGGACTGCCACTCTGCTGAAGTCCTCTTGGACGATTCGTTGTGCTCCGGGTCGGTGTTTGATGTGGTGGAGTTTCCAGCTCTTCCTCCACCTGTTCTCACATCGGCATCGCAGCCTCTTCGAATCGCCTGTGCACACACCTGGTATTATTTCATCCTCTGCTGGGACTACCAAGCCATCAGCGTCTGCTCAGCGGGATCTTCTTGCGATGCCTAAGAGCCCTCGCAAGAAAAAGGCCCGACGACATCGTAGCAAGAGGGACGGGATTCCTAGGTCCTCTTCATCTGAACGAGACAGCTGCCTAGACCGTCATCATCGCAGCCCCTCTTTCTGTTCGGGACGTGCTCGCTCCCCTAGACGGAAGACATCTGAGCCTCCTCCGTCATCCGTGAGGCTCAAGACTCCTTTAGATACAGGTCAGCCCCCGTCAGCTTAAATTCGCAGTGAAGGTCTTTTCCCTAAACGTTCGTTCCCTTGGTTCGTCTTTCAAGCAATCAGTTTTGTCATCGTTCATTGCCCTGTACAGGCCAGATATCTTACTCCTTCAAGAGGCTAAGCTTGCTGCTTCGCAGCAGCTTGCTAACCTACCTGGCCTTCGCAGTCAATATCCATCTGCGCAGTTCTTCATCAACTCATCTTCGCCACATGGACAGGGGGTTGCTACCATCATCTTCAACCCCTCCATTGTGGTGTCGAACTGCGTCTTTGACTGTGAGTGCAGGGTAATTTCTTTGGACCTCCTGCTATCTGGTCTTAAATTCCGATTGCTTAATGTGTACGCCCCGTATCTATCAGCAGAGAAACGGACATTCTTTGAAGACCTGGACTTCCACCTGTGCTCGTCCTTGCCTGCAGTGGTTGCTGGGGACTTCAATTGCCATCCGGATGAGAACAACATCTTTTCATCTGGGTACGTCTACCAGTTGTGCCAGCGGAATGCAGTATTAGATCTGTGGGCGTCTTCTTCCCATTCCAACCAAAGGGGGTCCACCTTTCACCAAGGGCCCTCTGTGACATCAAGGTTGGACCTTTTTCTAGTAGAAGCCACTTTCGCTGGTGCCCCTGGTTCCATGGAGGTCATTCCGTGCTCTTTTTCAGACCAGTGCCATCAAGTGGTCCTGGAACCCTCCATTCCCAGCCTCCTCTGCAGGTACTATTTCGGGCAATTGGTTCCTGAACGTTTCTCTGCTTGACATCGATAGATACAAGGGAATGTTCGTTCGGTTTGTGGAAAGACATCTTCACAACCTGCCTCCGTCGCTAGCTTCGTGGCTTTCTTTTAAATCTAAGCTCCGTCGCTTGTTTAGAAAGATTGGGTGTGATGCTGCTAGACGCAATCGGCGCCATCTCCTTATGCTCCAAGAAATCCTGCGCCTCCTCCGCTGTTCCATCCCGAAGGGGGCATATGCTGATGACATCCGCCAGGTGAAGAGCGAGATCAATGCTCTAATGATCCGCAAGGCCGCCGGCGCAGCTCTCAGGGCCAAACTGTCCTGGGCGTCTGACGTCCGGAATATGTCGTCAGCTGCGTTCGCTGAGGAGAGGCGTCGCGCCAACAAGAAGAGGTGCCATCGTTTGGTGGTGGAGAATGGGATAGTGGAAACTGACGCTGACATCTTGTCGGCTTTTTACTCCCATTTTTCATCATTTTTTGGCCACCCAGTCTTTCCATCCGACGCCACGATGACTTGGATCGAGGCACTTAGACCTTTCACTGCGGATGCTGACCTGTCAATTACCCGTCCCTTTTCCGAAGATGAAATCAAGAAGTTTCTGTCGATGGATGGCCGTCATCAGTCCAGCCCTGGATTAGACGGCATCCCGTATTCGTTCTACAATGCGACTTGGAAACTTTTTGGGCCTTTCCTGGTGCAAGTTTTCAACTCCATCCTTAAGGACCCTTCCTCCATCACGTCGGACTTTACCGCGGGGAGAATCATCTTACTCCCCAAGGTACCGAATCCTGAACTCGTCACCCAGTGGAGGCCTATTACTCTACTCAACACAGATTATAAGGTCTTCACTGGCGTGCTCCAACAACGTCTAAAATGCTTCGCTGACGAGTTCTTCGATCCGGGACAATCCTGCTCCATTCCATCTCGCAGGATGTCTGACAACATCATCACCATCAAATGTGTTATGGAGGAAGCGTGTGTGCTTCGTCAGACTCTTGCCGTCCTAAGTCTTGACCAGGAAAAGACCTTTGACAAGGTGAACCACGTGTTTTTTTTCCGAGTGTTTCACCATGTTCATCTTCAGAAATTTGCTACGATTATCTCAGCACTGTATGCTTCTGCCACGTCATGCGTGGCGATTAATGGCTCCAATTCGCCTTTCTTCAAACTATCCAAAGGCGTTAGGCAGGGGTGTCCCATCTCTCCCCTCTTATATATTTTCTATTTGGAGCCATTATTACAATTTCTTAATCGCCACCCAGATGTCCGGGGGTACGATTTGCCAGCTGCTTCCCTCAACATCCGTACGCTGGCATACGCTGATGATGTTGTGTTATTTGCATCTGATGCGTATTCCCTGGGCATCTATAAAGAATCTTTCGATCACTTTAGCACTTCGACGGGAAGTTCCATCAATCTCGTCAAGTCTAAAGGCATCGCTATTGGGAAGTGGACAGTGGACTATCTTCAAACCTTCCCAATAACGTGGTGTCAGCAAATTACAGTGCTGGGATACGTCTTCTCTTTTCTACCTGACATGGACTCCCGTCACTGGCAGCAAGTTATCGACAAGTGTTTGTCTCGCCTTGGCAAGAACTTTCGTTATTCCACCTCGATGTTTGTCAAGGCGAGATTCATCAAGACACACATCTTGACTTTATTGACATCGAAATGCCTATTCGCCTTGCCATCTCCTCAACTTTTGAAGAAGGTGCATGGTGCGATTGCAGACTGTGTTTGGGGGTATGCAGCAGCCCGTCATCCCCTCCGCCGGGAACGGCTGTATATCCCCTTCGTGGGAGGAGGCCTGGGCCTGCCTAACATCCGGCACTACCCTTGATCCGGGTCTTCCTTCTTCCCCCTCCCATCTGGGCCAATTTTCTGTTCCTGCACCTGCGTTTCTTCTTCAAGGTGAATGGGCTACCAGTTCCCACTTCGCTGCCAGTGACAATCAACCTACGATCTCCTGGGCTCTACAACCGAATCCAGGGAGACTTGGCGACCTTTATTCAAGATCTGCGTCAGGTAGACCCACAAGACTGGGGAAGCCTACATCTAACTTGGTTCTTCCAGCAGGCCGACCAGGGTGCGTCTTCTGACATCGTGCGCTGGCACCCCGAATATCCATGGTCAGTCATCTTGAAGGCCATCAAGTCCTTCGCCTTCGAGAGGACTGTATTTAATTTTCAATGGCGTCTGCTGCACCATGGATTCTTTACTCTCCAACGTCTACATCAGTGGGGAGTAGTCGGTTCTGCTGGTTGCCTGTTTTGTGGGTCTCCTGAATCCATCGACCATGTCTTTTTCGAGTGCCCGTTCGCACAGTCCATCTGGGATCGCCTTTCATCACATTTTAATCTGACTGCCTTCTCCATCCAATCAGTGCGATTTCTGATGGACTACTCCACCGGTGTTGCTTATAAGCTGGACCTGGCCACTTCCATCGCCTTCATGAATAAGGAGCTTTGGCTGGCTCGTCAGCAACGACTTGCTGGTGTGCCTCCGCCAGCCTCAGCCGTCTGGAGAAGAGGTGCCTCCCATCTTAGGTCTTTCCTCCAGCTCGAGTGGCCACGGCTTGGCCCAGCTACGTTTCGGAGACGCTATTCGTCATCTCAGCGTCTCTGTAAGGTCATTGGAGGGGATACGAACAGCATCTCGTATCTCTTCACCTTTCCCCTCAACATCAATGACCCACCGGTGAGCGGACAGGCCTCCTCTTGAGGCGTTTACATAGGAGCAGCCCTTGAGGGCTGCCCGTACTCCTATCGCATGTGCGCCTGGGCACCCTGCCTGTTTTACGATCTAAGGGTGCCCCTCTGGAGCCATACCACCGGCTGCAGTTCCAACAGCAAGACTCCACCTGCACCACTCTGCCACTTCAGTGTGAATGTCTCAACCTGATTGCACATAGAGATGGATTCAAGTAATAGCTTCTTTTTTTGCATATCAGGAGATGTAAGTAACTTTTCAATTTTTCACCTTCATCTGTTAATCTGTTGAGATGGACATTCTTCATCATAAACTTTGATTCAGATTGTTCTGGATTTCCAGACAACCTCTTCTCCGGATTCCATACACTTCCAGTTATAAACATGTAGCCACCACACTGTTGTAGTGCATCATGCTGAGTGGGACTTAGTTAATTTTTATATCTGTTTCTCAATTTTTTGGGGGGGCTTAATTTATTAGCTTGTGTCCCATTAACTTTATTCTCATCCTGTTTGTGGTTAATTGCTGAGTAGTCCTATTTAATAATTTTCTTTTTTGTATTTAGCTAAAATGCTATTACAATTTTTTTTTCATGTCTTTATGATATGAAATTTTCAATTTTATAAGAGAAAGTTACTTCTCTTAATTTTTGTAATTGGTTGAATCAATCCATGAGTTATTTTAATCTCATTGGTTATCTATTATTACAACCCTGAATAACTTTGTGTTATTTCACTTTGCCTACTTTTGCATTGAATTTTTCAATGTCTGATTTTGTGTTGGCCACACATCTGGATTATAACTGTTTTCCTATGCACATGTTTGTGTATTCTATAGCTTCTGCCTTTAAAAGCATTGAAATATCTTGGCTTGATTCAAGCATGGGGGTAATATTGATTCTTGTTGTATCTTATCTGTAATACAAACGCAATATTCTTCATATTTTTGGGAAACTTAAAGTTTTTCTCTTTTAAGGGAAAAAGATATTTGGGATTAAATTCTATAAACCTTTTTGCTTATTAAAATACAAATAATTTTTTCACCCGTTGTGTCTGCCTCTAATTAAATTGTATACACACTTATTAAAGCTTTTTACAGCCAATTCCTAAATAACTTAAGATTCTGGTAAATATAAAAAAAAACACAACGCAATGTCAGATTCGAATGATGTTTGAATCATAAATCCACTATATGGCACTTTAGTAATTTAATTTTCTTGGTGCTAGCGGAGCATCTTAAGTAATTTCTTTTAATAAAATGTTTTTATAAACATATCATTTCTTTGAGGATTCTTATAAAAAGCTAACTTTAACTTTTTCTTATTTAATATTTTGATACTACAACTTCAACGTTATTTTTTGTTACAAGTAGTCCTTTTGACTTAGTAACTTTCCTTTAAGCATATCATTGGGTGCTCGAACATTTTACTGTGTTCTTTAAATTTAAGTATTGACTTGCATCATCATAATCAGTTGACCAACCATTAATACATGGTTGTCACAAAGGCACTCTTGTACACCAACCAAGTTCACCACGAGGAAACAACAAAGGGTACTGAAGGGGATCATACTGGGCCCATGTTTCAAATATGCGCATCAATCCTGTTCCTCGTCTATGGAGGATGAAATCACGACCGCAAGTGGCCTGATTGCCATCTACTATGAGTGCAGCCACCTCGTTTGAAGTAGGACTATTGTATCTACTTAAATCAGTTCTGACAGACTCTATGATCCGCAGCCGCAAGTTTTCATTTGTGCCAATTTCTAATCCAACTGACCGAAACAAACGTGCAAATTGATTTACTTTGTGTAGAATTTGTTTAATTGTAGTCACTATGTTGTGGTCCAGACCATCCAAGATGGAGGACCTTGTATGTGCTGCAATTTCTAATTCAGTGTCGTAGACGTAAATCTGTGCAAATGAAGGTCTTCTTTCCTGTGGAGGAAGTAGTGAACCAATACGATGACACATGGTTCCTTGTATCCGGAAGGTGTAGATGCTATCTCTCCCATTTGTTAAGTCTTCATCAAGCTGCAATTTCTTAGAGATGGAAGCTCCTAGAGATTTGAATGCAAATACCATATTGTATGGACGCATCTTCTCAATGAAAACGTGATCCTAAAATAAATTCTTAAGATCTTCTGGTGGAGGCTCAAATGCAGGAAGACTTACTGCACCTTTCTGACAACAGCATGCTGGGGTTTACATCTTCCACTTTTAACAATTACACTTTGACATTGAACATTCATTGGTCCAAGCATGTGGCGATAGTTTACCACATCCTTTCCCAAAACAGAAGTTCGATCGAAATCTTCTTGGTTTGCAAGCGCACTGCACATTGTCCTGGTTCGGTGTTGGTAACGTTGGTTTATTTCACGGACTCTTCGTGATATTTGCTCTTCCGTTCTTTGAGATTCGTTCATGAATGCACGGCGATTTACCTCACGCTTTCTTCCATTTTCTCGTATTTCCTCTCTTTCAGTTTCAGTCATTGAGGCTCTTCGTTGTGCCTCATGAACTCTCTTATGCACTCGTACTCTTTCCTTTTCTGTCTCCGTCATTGATACTCTTCGTTTGGCTTAACGTAATCTTTTGTTTTCTCGTTGCAGATTTCTTTCTTCGTTGATTGCTGGCAAAATGTCTTCCAGTTTCTGGTTCTGGTGCCCTGCATGTTGCGTGCCTTCCCCATTGTAGCACCTTTGATCTTCAGTCTTGCATCTTCTTTTCTTTGGAGGCATTTCCAAAAATTCTTAATTCTTAAAATCAAAAAATGATAAAATTGTAAAAAATTGTAATGCAAATGCGATAAAATTCTTAAATGCAAATTTAAAATAATATGCTGTTTTCGAAATTCATTATGCTACAGAAATAAAATCTGATAAACTCTTAAAATAATGTCTAATAGAAACACGTGGCCACAATGAACACCTGGTAGAAATAAACGCTTTTAATTTAAATTTATAAATTCTAATAAAAAAATTTAAAAAACTTACAATTTCCAATCTCCCTCCACACATCAAATACAAAAAAGCACAGCACATCAAAGACACCTGACATGACTAAAGAATTTTATGCAATGATGTCAACAACAAAAAAGACTGGATCGAGCCTTCTATGAGCGCGATAACACAGGCACATGTCTAAAGAATTGTCTGAAAAGTCCATACTTATCATCGTGCACCTAAGTCTGGTAGCCATACACTAAAGTATAAGAAAATAATTCTCAACATTAAAAAAAGCTGAAAATTATAGGGACTTTCTTTGGCAGTAGAATTTCAACAGAAAGTTATTAAAATAAATATCTTAAATGTATATTAAATCTTAGCCTACAAGAAACGAGATTTAATGCAATGATATCAGCAACAATAAAGACTTCATTATTCTTTATTGTTGTTGGCATCATTGGTTTGAACGTGCGTCCACAGTATTCATCGAGAACTATGCTCAACAAACGAAAAAATACTGATTCTTAAAATCCAAGATGGAAACAATGATGATTACATTGTTATCTGGACCAATGAATTCCTTCATTGGCGCACACACACACACGGCGGAGACTAATTTTATTATAAATGATGATGATGATGATGATGATGATTGAGCGAACGGCGCGTACGCGTGCTCATGTCAACAATACTTAAAAGATAAACAGAAAGTAACAGTGTATTCATTCTTGACGATTTCATTGTTATAGGACATGCCATTAATTGGTAATCTTTACGGTCACTGTATTATCACATGAATTCAATTTGAGGGGGTACACGGAGAAGCCTGAAAAGTTGATACAACCGAGCTGTGACCTTAATCCGTTTTCAAGTTATAGTGCAAACGGCGGCCGACCGGTTAAAGGTACAGACCAAGTGTTCATTCTTATAAATAGGTTTTCGCTAAACCTCCTAATAAGGGACAGCCGGGCAGGTGGCCGAGAGGGCTAGGGCGCAGGCTTTCTAGTTCTCGAGTCCACCTGGTCGTAGGTTCGAATCCCGCCGTGGGCATGGATGTTTGTGTTTGTCCCGGGCTGCGTACAGATATAACTTTTGTAAAAGGCGCAAAATGATCATAGTATCGACGCCGAAATTTCTAATAAACCCTAATAAACCTAATAAGGGACACGTCTGAATTTAATTAACGTATACCTAGAGAGACATTAAATTTAATATATTACATTGGAAACGATACATTGTTTACATAATTGAAGTATCAGAATATTTTTTTCATATTGATAACAATTCTATAGTTTAGAATATTCGTACTTAACATCTAAGTTCCTCATACAATTCATAAAATCCCCTATCACTTTATTATTGTTAATCGTTGAATAAAAATATATTTTATCATGTTAAATACCTGGGTTGTTCTTTCTGATTTCACCTTAATGGGCCGTATTTTTGCTGGATGAAAAGATGTGTAAGGAAGGTTGATTATAATAATTACTAGTTATATTCATAACTTCATAATTCAACGGCGCAGTCTATTTATTAAAATTTCTAGGTTGTGATGTTATAATTTTATTTATAATGATCCCAGTCCTTACAATTTTGCAGAATAAAACCGACCCTTTCCTATATCGAATTGTGATGTGTGCTAGTAGTGAATTCTGTTTGACAATTTCTAAGGCTCAAGACAATTGGTAGACAGTTAAGCATCTCCGAACTTAAAGGCCAAATGTGATCTCGATTCCAAGAAGGTTATGCTAACAATTTGATGGTCAATGGTTTAATCGATTTGCCATGAATTTCTAAAAACCTTGTCAAATCATTATTGTTCAGATGTACTGCCAGTAACTTGATGCTTTTTTTGCTGAAACTTCGCAAAAGATAACCTAATGAATAAAAAAGTATTAATTTAGTTTTCGTTATTTGTTCATCCGTTTTTTTCTTTTTACGGTATTAGTTTTTCCTGGTAATACTGCGGATCTGAACTCAAACGTGCTAAATCAACATAATTTTCACACCAACCTGAAAGACAGTGAAATTTCTAATTTCATTAATATACGGGATGTATAAGACCACATGTGCCAGGAGTCTTTCTCAGAGGTTCGACGTCCTAGCTCTTTGGTAGAAAATTTCCATGATTAAAGATTTTGTCAAGAATTTAATAGAGGCTATTCAATTTCCGGAATTGGCCGAACTCTATAGGCTCAAACACATTTACACAGAAACTGCGCGCACAGATTTCATCCGACAAAAAATGCGCACGACGCGTGCGACAAGATTAGACACACTTGCGCGGAATTCATCCGACTGAACGTGCTTGTAACACAGAATGCGATCTAGTTTTCTGTGGAAAAAATGGGTTCCAATGCTTTGAAGAGGCGAGAATTGCTTTTAAAGCAGCAGAGAATATTATTATTATTATTAATATTTCTGCACTTCTATAATTAACTCTTCGTTGAAAGTTCTTATTTCATGTTCAGCTCTCGCTTCGACTGAACTGGCCTCCATTTTTTTATTTGTTGTTATCGAAACTCGAAAGCAAAAGATGACGTGGCAGAAGCGAGCAAGGTGATTGGTGGTTTGTTTGTTTCGTGCGGAAGAAAGTCGGACGAGCTCAAAGTCACGCGTATCGTTCGCATGAGTCGTCCGACTAGTTCGTAAAAGATAATAAGTTGTCGCTTGAAATCAGTGTAGATGTGTTTGAGCCTTTTATCAGCCCAAAAACTTTAAATAGGAACATGGACCGAGTAGCTGACACTGTTTGTCTTGAAAAATGAAACAACTTTTCTGAGAATCTTTTTTTTCCCAATCGGAAATAAAATATAAAAACACTTTCCATATTTGTTATGCATAAAAACAGTAAACATAATATTAGGTCATTAGCGGATCTCCATACATAATTGTAACTTGTACATTGCTGTTATACTTATGGGTTGATATTATTGAGTTTGATAATATTTATTTATTCATTTATTTAGTTATAGGTAAGAAGTTACTATAGTTCCAGAATATAACTTACGATTCGCTTGATCCACAGAAATTTTTTGAAATATTAAATAGTTTATATACTGAATCTGCTTACTGTAGTGAAACATTGTCTATACTATCCTTAAGTGCTCAGTTTTAGGAGTGAAAACTTTGAAAAATTAAAGATTTTATGATTTTTTTCTAAGTATGTATGGCCAATTATCATAATATCTGAATCCTGGTTTAAACATGGCGATCTTCAACGTTATCAGCTCCCTGATTAGAGAAGAAGCTTTCTGCCGTGGAAATAAATCGGATGGTGGCATAGTTATCTACAGGGTGAGTAAAAAGTCGCAGTACACCCTGTTTTTTCGAAAACCTGGAAGGAATTGGGAAATCTGAATATTCCAGTAAGGTATGGGTGAGGTCGTCTATCTTTTACGGTATGTACCGAACATGGCCGCCATCTTAAAATCGGCCATCTTGAATCTAAGTCATTTTTTTAAAATGGAAAGAGAGTCGTGTGATATATCAAATAACATCAGCATTTTTTGAAAATTTCATTCCTGTAAACACATTTGAAATAGCACTGATGGTTCTAAAGCTACAGCACATTTTGCTTGGAATTACAGGCTGGACTGTTCTCCATAAAGGACAGTCATTTAATGTGTTCAATATGGTGTCCAGGCTCATTTGAAGGCGCTGAAGATATTGCCTACAAAGTTGTAGACAAAAATTAGATCAGATTTTTCTGCAAATATCTCACTAAAAATCCTCAATAAAGGAAATTATAATAATACTGTCATTACTATCCACAATTCCCTACTGCTGTATCTGAATTCCTTTATGATGTAGAAAGTAAATTAGGTTAGCGTAATAAAGCAAACTGAAAGTGTGTGCTGTATAGCTGGTAACTTTAATATTGACATTTCGGACAAAACAAAACAATGTATCTAATACAGGGTCACAATAAATTATGGCAACTCATTGTTTACAAATTCTTTAAACCAAAAAACGAAAAGTAAAGCAATTGACAACTAATAAATAGAAGCGGGCTTCTTTGGCGGCGATACAAAGCCCCAAACGTGTATTGAAATTTTCAGCAATGGACCACAAGTCGTCGGGCGACAATTGGTCCCATTCTTGGCACAGGGACTTTTTCAGCGACTCCAAACTGTTGTGGCATTTAGCACAGGTCCTGCTTTCCAAGATCGACCAAACGTTGTAATCTATCGTATTGAGATCCGGCGAGTAGGGCGGCCAATGCTGAGACGTTATGAAATCCGGAAAATGGCTTTTGCACCACTCCTGCGTCATTTTCACTTTGTGAGCTGGTGCAGAGTCTTGTTGAAAGGTCCAATCCACATTGGCGCCATGCTGCCGAGCCCAAAGAAGTACCACGCCTTCGAGAATGTCACGAGGGTAAACTTGTTGACTGATTTTGACTTCTTGGTCCACGAAAACGAGGGGTGTCTTGCCGCTGGCGCAAATTCCGCCCCAGACCATCACGGACTGCGGATTTGGGCGACGTTCGATGACTGCAGAGGTGCCGGGTGCCTCTGCTGACCACACTCTATCGTTTTGGTGATTGTGTGCCTGCTCCACAGTGAACAGCTTCCCGTCTGTGAAGACGATGCGCATGAGTTGGCGGCATCTGTGGATGTGGAGCCGTACGCGCTTGTTTTCATCTGTGTGGAGCTTGTAAGGCTTGAGTTTGAGTTCCTCTATAGCACCGATTCCCGACTGATTCCGGTTTCACGAGCGATTTGTGTCATGGAGACCCTCGGATATCGCTGGACTCGCTTTTTGATGATTTTGCGAAGCCTAGACGTGTTGGTGGTACGCTTTCTTCCTCTTCCGAGACGGTCGCCTTCATGGCCAAGCTCTTTGAACCGTTTGACTGCTTTGGAGACGAAGTCTCTGCCAACATTGAGCAAATGAACAATTTCACATTGACGCTTTCCTTGCAGAAACCGCTCCAAAATTGCACTGCATTTGCTTGACATTTCAAAACACATCAATATACTCATAGTAAGTTGAGACACGGAAGACTTTCTGAAGAACATGCAGTCATTGCAATACAATAAAAGAAGTAAAAGACACTTTAACTACAACAACTTTTAAAAAAGAAAAATACAACCTTATCCTGTAAGCACATTTTCAAGGGAATGCTGAGCAAAGCCCCATTACTGCTCTCGCTATGCGATTGGGGAAACGGTCGGGGGCAGCGCATGCCTTTACCCAGGAGGAGAAACGGGTAAAGCAACAACGGGATCGGGTGCTGTCAATCGGCAGATGGAACGTATTCTCCATGACAGGAGAGGAATCAGAGTTAGTGGAGGAAGCCAAACGATATCGACTGGATATCATAGGTATTACCTCCATAAAACGTCCGGGTTCTGGAACTGTGGAATTAGAACATGGGTGGAAGCTCTTCTACTCAGTTGTCGACCCTAACACGACTGCCCAGGCGGGAGTGGGGATACTCATAAGTACCTGGCTGGCAGATTGTATTGCAGATTGGACCCCCTTAAGTGGAAGATTGTGTCCTCTGAGGCTTCAGCTGGGTAAACGGTCTCTCTCTCTCTCTCTCTCTCTCTCTCTCTCTCTTTTTCTATTCGTTGCATATATTCCGATGAAGTACCCACTCTTTCTAGATGAAGTTGATGCTGCTCTTAGCAGGAGAGGGATCTGCGCAGATTCTGTCATCCTGGTGAGCGACTTCAATGCACACGTAGGCTGATGACCAAACGTGGAAAGGCGTGATTGGGAGAAATAGTAACCCCGATTTAAATGCAAATGGGAGGTGCTTGTTGGATCTATGTGGCAACAATGGACTTTCCATCACAAATACCTTCTTCCAGCACAGGGATGTTCATCAGTATACCTGGTACAGGGATGCAATGGACCAGAAGTCACTGATTGATTTTGTAATCGTAACAGCCGACTTATTCCGATCAGTGTTGGTTATTCGTGTGAGAAGGGGGGAAGAACTATCAACTGATCACCAATTTGTTGTCTGCACCTTGCGGTTCTCTGAATCCATGCCATTCAAACGAAACGCTAGGTTCAGACAGACTTGGCGCATCAAATTGGAGATATTGGGGGATAGAGCTGTGAGGAAGACCTTTGCAGATAACATATCTTCAAGTTTCAAAGAACTACTCAGTGATCGTGGCACTGTTGAAGGGGAGTAGCAGTTGTTTAAAACTGTTGTGAGTACTTCGGCTGCATTGTGCTGTGGTCGTAAGCGGGTGTGTGTTATGCAGAGCGGTGAGAGGAGGACTGCATGGTGGAACGGTTAAGTCCAAGAAGCTGTCAAGGCAAAGAAAGAAGCCTGTTCGCTATGGCTTGCAAATAAGTCACCTTCGAGTCAAGTGCGGTACACTAAGGCGCGAAAGGCGGCAGCAAAGACAGTATCAACAGCTAAAGCCAAGGCCTGGGAGAAGTTCGGGGAGAAATTGGAGGCAGACTATGGTTCGGCAAACAAGGTAATCTGGCAGACCATGCGCCGCCTCCGTGGAAGAGTGCAGATGGGAGGCTTCTGAAAATGGAGGAGAGCGTGTTGCGAAGTTGGAAGGCATAAATTGCATCTCTTCTTAATCCGGTGACAGCAACAACTGAGGAACATGAAGTGCACCTTGGAGCGGAGAATAGTTACGTAGTATCACCGAAGCAGAAGTCAGATGGGCAATTAAGTTTTTGAAGACTGGCAAAGCTGCAGGTGATGATGAAATCCGTGCCTTAAATCAGTATGGTATATTGTGCCTGACTCGAGTGTGTCAGGTTGCTGGATATCTGGCCAGGCCCCTAAGCAATGGAAGACAGGAATTGTGATCCCTAGCTTCAAAAAGGGAGATCAGAGAGATTGCAACTATCGAGGCATCTCTTTGCTCAGCATTCCTGGGAAGGTGTACGCTAAGTGTCTGGAGAAGAGAGGTCGGGAAATAGTCGACTTCATAGTCTGGGGAGCAGTGTGGTTTACGACTTGGCCGAAGCACGACGGATTACAGCTTTGCTTTAAAGCAAATCTTTGAGAAATCTTGGGAGTATGCAAAAGAGGTCTATGCTCGCTTTGTAAAATATAATGAATGAATATAATGTAAAATTAATGATAGTCTAAATTGGTTCCAAGGAACCTGGTTTAGTTGAACCATTGTGTTTCAATGGAACTTTAAATGCTAAAATATGGCATGTAATATTTCAAACAAGAAGAAACAACATAGCAACAATGAATATATAAAAATAGTTATAAACTTTGAATCAATGAAACCTGGTTTAAGGTTTTAAAAATCAATTCGAAAATTTTTGATTTACGTTTCAAATAGTTTGTGCCGGAGCTTCGTTTAGCCTTTCGATACTTGGTTATGTCATTCCTTAATTGTTTATTAATATAGCTTCTCTTCATTGAAAGTCTTTCCTCGCGCTAAACTATACTCTCCTCGCGTATTAATCTATTTCTCTTTGCATAGGCTTTCAACCTTTTTTTTCTTATTGTGAGATTCTTCTAAATATCGTTTTTTCATACGAGCAGCATTTTTGTAAGCCTGCCTTTGTTGGTATAAAAATACTGTTGTTTTGTAATTATTTATATTCTACGAATAACAAGTAATTGTTAAAGTACATAACTATTTCATAGAACAGTTAATAATTCATGTAAATAAGTACATGTAATAGTAAACAAAAATTAGTAGATAATACTAGAATTTGTACATTTTAGCCGCAAAAAATTATAAAATAAAAACTTTAAAAAAAAAATTAAACCGACTAAAAAAGAAACTGAAAAGGGAAAAATAAATTAACTCTTTTAAGTATTAATAATGATTAATATGTAAATTTCTAAACTAATGTAAGTACCTAACTAATTTTGAGTCGGCGCCAAACTAACAATCACGCGAATTAATAATAGCTTTAAAAATAAAGAAAGCAATATCAAAAGGCAATGTGAAATCTCTAGCGATAAATAATAACATTTATCATATCCGATCAATTTAGATCATTGCATGAAAAGGCGGGGCCAATGATACACTGGTAGCCAAAAGTTTGGACCAACCAGGAAAATCAAGAAAATATGAATTTATACTAAAAATATTTTACTCCTACAACTCTAAGTAAATATGAAACAATATTCAGGGAAGAAACAAATTTATTTCTGCGTCGTTGCTTTTTTATTACCTTAAATCAAAATAAGACTGGCCAAAAGTTTGGACCAACATCACAAACATGCGAATGATTTGCATATTACAAGTCATCGTATTGTGTGGTGAGCACTAAAACCATATTATGTATTGTAGAATATTAACTGAAGGCCAACAAGAGCGAATTAGAAATTTTAACAAGCAATTTACAAACTACAAAAACGTTGCTGAAATCTCTTGTGTGAGCTACAAATCTTTATCAGAATTGTTAAAAAAAGTTAATAGGACGGAAATAGGACGACCTTGTGCACTGACGCGAAAAGACAAATCAAAAATTAAGAGACATGTTAGACATGATATTACTATTGCTGGGCATGTAGTCAACACCACACAAGTCAAACTTAATCTGACACTTGCTGCCTCAAGAAGAACAATTTGCAGCGAACTACGTGCTCAGAACTTTGCCTATGAAATTATACCCATAAACTTGCCACTAACACAGAAACACATGCAGGATTAACTGGAGTTTGCTAAGACACATCTACGTGAAAACACAGACTTCCAATTGGTTGTGTTTTCCGATGAAAAACGAATCAGTTTGGATGATCCTGATAATATAGTTTTTTATGAAGAGCATAATGATAAAGAAACACTTGTTCCACTGTGAATTAAGCGGCAAATGGGTGATAGTGGAGTGATGATTCTGGGTGCCATTGGAAGCAATGGAAAGTTGAAGATTCACATTATAATGGACATTGCACAACAGCTCCATATAAAGATGATCTTCACAGTGTGTTCACCCCTTTGTGCAAAGTCTAGTTTAAGCAAAAACCATGGATTTAGCAGCAGGACAGTCCTGCAATCTATACTGGAAGAGTAGTGAAAGCCTATTTTTAGCAACAACATTTCCACTTTTGCTTGGACTGCTCAAAATCGAGATCTCAATATTATTGAGAATGTGTGGCGTCTCACGGAACAAAAACTTTACCCAAACACTCAGTACAAATCTCGAAAACAACTAATAGCAGCCATTCAGAAAGCTGTTAAACAAAATGTTATTAAAAGCTTATTTAATTCGATTTCAAGTCGTTTGTCAAATATTGTAGAGTCAAAATGATCTCAAAAATCAAAATAATTCATTAGTTAATGATGTAATACTTTTTCCCTTTATGTTATACATATGTGGTCCAAACTTTTGGCCAGTCTTATTTTGATTTTAGGTAATAAGAAACCAACAATGCAGAAATAAATTTGTTACTTCCCAGAATATTGTTTCTTATTTACTTAGAGTTGTAGATATAAAACAGTTTTCGTATAAATTCAGTTGTTCTGTGACATTGCTTGTTGGTCCAAACTTTTGGCCACCAGTGTATAACGGGCCCCAGCCAACATCTGCTAGAGAAAGGGCCTGCAGATAAAAGGTGTATACATTTTTACATCATCATCGGTTAAAAAGTAAAACGAAAAAGAAACTTATTGCAATGCGAACAGGCGAATCGGATATCTATTGTTTACGGTGCCTTTGGTCAGATGGCGTGTGACCCCGAATTTTTTTAGCATTGTAATAGTTAGAACTGGCCTTTTTTCTCATGTTCCATAGTTTCAGTAGGATGGCTGCCTCCACGTTTCTCGAGTAACTGCGATGGTTTAGTAGGGCTGGACGCGTAAGCATGGGTCTTCAGATCTTACTCTCTTTGATGATTTCCTCTGGGAACGGGCAAAGGAAATTGTGTACCAAAAACTGCTGACAATAAGGAAGGATATACAAGACCGAATAAGAAGGACACGCAGAAGGCTAACGCATAATTAGGACCTCTCGGCTAACGCGAGGAGCAAACTGCGCAAACGGAAGAAGAAAAATGGACAACAATTTGAATTTTAATAAGATGAAATCTCCACCTCTCCTGAAAGTGTTTCTTTTATTTACTTCCTGAAGGAAGCCGATTGGGAAAAAATTTTACTACATAAGTTTTTTTTTCAAGACCTATCTAACTAAATCCTACTCGACCCATGCGTTTAGTTAGCCCTTTCCAGTGAAGTGCTTTCACTCTGAAACCACCACCGAGCTTTTATTTGCTTCGCTTGCACAGTGGTTCTAGCATGAATCCACATCGTTTATTGTTAAAACTACTGCCATTCTGAAGTCAGTACCTTGAAACAACGTGTACCTAAAGAATTACTTATGGTTCATTCAAAACAATGCCCATTCATGAAAACTGAAGACGTTGTACTCAAAGTAGCACGACAGAAAAACCACCTAGAACAAGATAGTATTTATGTATTTGCAATGTAAGATATGTCTAAAGCCTTCAACAAATTGTTTCATAGTGGTTTCACTTTTTAAAACACATTGTTTCATTGTTTTTAATTTTGTCTATGTATTCCTTTGTTAAGTAGGTATAGTAATAAAGAGCATTTACCAAATTATTTGTATATTGTCTTGTTTTAATTCCTGCATGAAAGGGTTAAAAGCCACCAGTAAATTTTTTACTAACGAAACTTTAGGACGTCGAATTTCCGAGAAAAAAGCCTGTCACTGGTGGTCTGATGTACCCTATATTAAATTACTATGCAATACTTGTAATAGAAATAAAAATATTTTTACTTACGTTTAGCAGCGGTTTGGTCGAATCCCAGATCATTGTTATATTGTCAGTAAGTTTGCCTAGCAGTTCCAGGAAGGATGACTCTTGTGGAATTTTAAAACGCAACTTTTTGTGACGTATATTCTCATTTTCAATGCACAGAAGAAGTCGTGTAGGCCATCTGAAGCCCTGGATGTCGTCATACTCAACTTCCTTGAGTGTTGGATCACTGAGGTAGTAAAGAAGACGATTGCTGGTAAGCAGTAGTAAAAGCAAAAACGCGGGAGTACTGATTCGAAGTGACAGACGGGTACGAAAGAAGCTTTTCAGATAATGTTGATAGTTTGCTTTTTGGGATTTCTCTTCCATTTTAAAGCGCAGTAATTTGATTGTTTTCTCCCTGATGATATCTCGAGAGAGCAATAGTGCTTTCTTTTTCCCTGTAGAGCGGCAAGTATGAAAGTCATAGATCAAATGAGCCAATGACAAAATGGACCAACCAAAATAGAAGCCAACGTTTCCAGCAATGTCTAGTATCAGCATATGTTCGTCGTAAGCGAGAAATTCTTGGAAATGGTATAAGATACCCATTGAAAAATGAATTTCTGTCCACTTTGACGACAATGATTCCTTGATTGTAGTAATGGCAACGAAATAAATTTCCTCACATTGCTTTAAACAAGGACACTTATATTTTCTAAGTTCCTTTAAAAGGGTGATGTTTTCTTTAGCCAGACCTTCCCTGATTGGTTTTACTGTGGTCGGCGCTATCAAGGGAAAGCTGAAAAGAGAATGAACAGGATGAACATAAAATTATATTCCCACTTTAAACGGCAATAATTATCCACTATACAAGTCCCAGATTTAATTAAAACATCATTCTGAAAGGTACAATCTGAAGTTTAGTTTATGATCGCCACGAGAAGTCTGAACGTGGGCTTACTTTGTAGCGATTAAGTTTACCATGCACACGAAATATTACTTTACTGCAAGCTGTAGTTTCTAAGGTTTCATAACCAACAGCTTCCTCAACACTTTTCACTTGATGTCATCATAATCAATTTGGAGTTCCGAGCTGGCTCGGCGAGTCGATTTTCTTGGACTACGAGCGAACGTTTGCTAAACACATTGAACATTGTCTTCCGACATTCTTGGCTTTCCTGGACCTTGCCTTTGCATTCCTAGTAAACCGATGAAACCAACGTAGGATATTCCATCTATTGGAAGATTTAGTTCCAAATTTGGCCCGAAATGCGCGTTGAACACATGTCACCGAATCAGTTTTACCAAATTCAATACAATAACACAGAATTTTTGTTGTGGGTTTAACATTTGGACACTAACGATAACCAAACAACCGCTCATATCACGCTCATGCAAGCATCTACGAAACGTCTCGGCAAATAAATACAACTTCAGAATGATTTACAGAGTGGCAGTAAGTTGTTTTCGCCTTTAAAAGTTGGTATATTCTTTTGTGAACACCCTGTGTATACTTCTATGTACATGTAGCCTTGACAACATCGTAGAAAAAATAAAATATAAAGAAATGTACTGAACGCAATAGTACAACAAATTAATTGTCACAAAATTTGGAGGGAAATGGAATGAGCTCCATCCAAATCCCAGTTTGTGAAGGAGAGGGCAAGAGAACGAAGAATAGAGAAAGTAAGCAGACGACAAGAGCTAAGAGAAGTCCGGATGGGAGAGCCCCATGCGTCTTGAAAGAAAAGAGTAAAGGAGGTAGGAACATGGATATGAATTAGAAACTGGATCGCTCACGCGTATGGGAGGAATCCTAGCAAGAGGCTACCCCAAATCTGTCATACGCGCTTCTATCTATAAGCATCGCAATTCCTGTTCTGACAACAATCCAAAACTTTCTCCAGTCATGGCCACACCTACGTTAGTTCTTCCTTATCATCCAACCCTCAATAGTATTAAAAATATCCTAAGGAAACATCAACATATAATTGACAACTCTCCTCTTCTCCATTCCCTTCTACCAGAACCACCTAAAGTTGCTTTTAAACGGACATCTAATTTTAAAGATATTCTGGTCCATGCTGCTATTACTAAACCACGCACTTCCACCAAGGGATGATCTCCTTGCAATGAAAAGCGTTGTGGCGTTAGCCATTTTCTTAACCCTGCTACCTCCATTTCCAGCAGTGCTTCCTCCTTTACTTTCAAAATTAACCAGAACCTGACCTGCACTTCTCACAATCTAATTTACCTGCTTCATTGCAAGGTATGCCAGAAACAGTATCTCGGTGAGACAGGCAATACCATACGTGCCAGATTTGCCGGACATTAATTAGACATCCTTAGCAATGCTGACACCCCTGTCGCTAAACACTTTAATTCCCCTGGCCACTCTTTACAGGCCGTCAGCCTTTATATTCTTCGTAGCAACTTCCATAACAAAAAAGAAAGAAAGCAATTCGAGTCTTTTATTTGGAAATTCAATTCCCTCACCCCTAATGGCATTAACCTTAGCTGAGGCACCATTCCTTCATTACGTTTTCCATGTCCCTCTCCAACTTCAGCTATTCCTTAATTTGTCACAAGCCCTATGGGCCCTTTTCTTCTTTCTTTTTTCTTTATCTTATCTTTTATTTCTTCTTTTCAATGTTCTTCAATGTTCTTTCATATTTTTCTACGTTTGAACTGATGCTCTTACGTGTGGGACTATTTTACAGGGTGACTAGCGACCGGGAATTGTCAGGGAATTTTTTTTTAACCGGGAACAGTCAGGGAATCATAAAATCGAAAATTTTGAACAATGTCAATAATATTCTTTCATGACAGCCTTTTTTTGTCTGCTGATAATCAGGAATAATCAAGGAAAATTCAGGGAATTTTACGAAATCTTTTTTGCTAGGCACCCTATCATTCCTAAACGTTTTTATAATTTCACTTTCATGTGTGTCATTCTATTGCATTTTTCTCGCCGCCCCCTTATTATTTCCTATCTGTCCTCCATCCTGTCCTATCCCAACAGTTCTTCTAAATAATTTCATTTGTTCTCTTCTTGTTTTTCAGCCAATACCGTATTACTATTTCCCATGCAAACTATATATAAACCCGTCCGTTAGTACAACTTTCATAATCTATCTCCTATGTATGAAGTAAAAGCTGGTGTCCCACAGGGTTCAGTCCTGGGGCCAGTATTATTCAATTATTTTATGCGAGACTTTCCAAGTCCTTCTAAATGTAAGCTCTTTTTTTACGCAGATGACGCTGCTATACTGACCTGTGCTCGTCAACCAGCCGTAGTAGTCTCGCGGCTGCAGAAAGCTCTAAAGGAGTGTGAAAGCTGGTTTAGCAAGTGGAGGCTAAAAATGAATGTAGACAAATGCAAGGCGATGTTTGTCTCCAAGAAGAGAAAGAGATCATTAGATTCTCTAACACTATATGGCAAAAAACTGGACTGGGTTGAAACTTATAAATATCTTGGTGTTGTTATTGACTCTAAACTTACCTGGACTCCCCACGCAACTTATGCGTTGAATAAGGCCAGGAGAGCCAAGTTTAGCTTGATTGCTCTGCTGGGCCGGAATAGTGCTCTAAACATTGATAATAAACTCCTACTCTATAAGGTCATTGTTCGGACTATCTTGACCTATAGTATGCCCGTCTGGGCCACAATATGTAAGACTAGATGGAAAGAACTGCAAACGTTCCAAAACGTTACCCTTAGGACTACTGCGCAAAAAGATCGGAGAATTGTTCGCAACATGATAATGACTTCAACATGACTCATATTGGCAAATACGTTCAAGGGCTCATGGAATCCATGCTGCCCAATATAGAAAATCATAGCAACGAGCTAGTCTCGGGCATTTTAAAGCATCCTATGCATAGAAAGAGATATCGTGATCCAAGGCATATACTTGATATTAATTTTGAAGACATTGATAATGTCTTATTTTCAGATTACTGGACTTCATAGGTCGTGTCTTATCTAATACTAGTGGTCTGCTCCTAGTCTAGACAGTCGTCAATCAAATTTTCCTCCACCAAGAGGAGGCAGTTTTCTTTCATACTTTGGATGACCCTTGTGGGTACATCAGGCTTCTTTTCTAGCTCAGTGTATTTCCCTTGGAATATGAGGGGTGAGATTATGGAAGCTATGCTTTAAGTTTCACTCGAATACCGATACACTACACTGTTCGATTGTCGATTGTCGAGTACAACTTTCATAACTTCAGGATAATTCTCTAATATTCTATTTGCCTTTAGAGAATTATCCTTTTTTGCTTTGATAAAGGATAGTCTCTATCCGAAACGTCAGCTTTTTATTTCGATTTATATTAATTATTTTTTTTTTATTATACCTTATTTTTTATTTAATTTGTATTTTTAATTAATAACTATTATTTATTGTATTCAGGGTTCTTGTGTCTCGTCCTTCTCTTAATATATATCCGTTCATGAATCAATGTAGACATTTGAAAATAAAATCCTCATCATTGAAATGATTTGAGAATTATATATATTATTTTTTATCCTTTATAATATTTTTTAAATTTATTTTTAGAGTTGTATGGTTGAAAAGTTAAAAGGCAAGTTCGACTCAATTTTGAAATTGTGACATGTGATGTCAGTGGTTTTAATTTTATTATTTTTCTTTGTTGTTGCCATTATTTTCATAATTTTTTTTAGTAAGTAATCTAAAGTTTTTTGTGTATTTACAATGAATATATTTTTTGCCGTGTTTATAATCACAGTATACATTTCTTTTAACGATCTTTTAAAATTTATCGGCAACAATAAGTTTCCTTTTTGGGTTAGCATTGTTGGGTGAGAGGGAATTCCCAGAATCTCAGTGATGCTGGCTCCATAGGAATGTTGATTGTTGTGTTTTAAAGTTTTTTTGTTTTTTTTTGGAATAAAAAAATGTAAATAAAACAGTGAAGACATAACTTCTGTCTTGGAGAAAGAAGGTGACTTCCAAGGTAGAAGTGAACAATATGGCAGTTAGGCCTTTTTGTAGTTAACTTAACGTTTACTAATGTTTTTAATGTTCTCTCCCCTCATGTAAACAAAAGTCAAGTTCGGTGATATTATTCCCAAAAAGAAATAAACAGTTTAAAGGCAAATGAAACCAGACTTTGTGGTTGTCAAGAGCAACTTAGATCGATTAAGGAACGTTAACGATGTTTAGGCCGATGTTCAACAGTAGCCAAGATCGATCTTCCCCTACGTGTCTTGCAGTGAAGCGGCAATAACCAACTATCGTCGGCGTGGGGAGTTGAGAAGAAAGATTGGTGAGTGTTGAAATAGTTATTTTTGACGGGACCCTAGGAACGTTGGCGAAGTAAATTAGTGCCTTCAGACAATTGAACTGGCAAATATAGCCCAATTAAAGGAATCCAGAAGGATAGCTAAGAAATTAGACACTAAAAATGAGCTCGGTTTCAAATGAACTGAATAGATGTGTTCCTTATGGTATCCCATTTGTTTGGGAATATTAATTATTCTTTACTAGTTAGTAAAATATGTTCTGAGTGTAAGGTAGCACAACGGATCCGCTGTTAATAATTAAGTTGGGAATGGTAAATTGGATATTGTTTTGGTATTTTTAGCACTGGTCCTTCAAATGCGTAGAAACAATAGGAATGGTGATTGTTGTTCTTAGCTTGACAGGAAGGGTTAATGTGGCCCCCCTTCTAATTGTTCAAAAAAAGGTGCACTCGACGTTTTCATGTACGTCAATGGTCCGTAATATGTCACAAGGGAACGCAATCTCATTCCATTAATAGGCTCTGGGGTACCAGTGTTATGCATATACGTGTAATGGCAGTATCATTTATTTAAGAGCGTACCTTGCAAAGCCACGGGCAGATCAGAAGTTGAGAGTACACTGCCAAGGGGACGAGGAATGTATTATTAGGAATAGGATACAAATTAATTTAGCAGGGGCCCCTAGTAAATATTATGTTCTGATTTGTTATACAGTTGATAGTAGTAATTTACCAGATAACGAATAAATAATGGCAACATAACTCTTGGTGTAATGGCATTTATTTCAAAATGTGTCGCGGCTAAATCCGTAACAGGTCTCAAGAACCCGTGATCGTGTCAAGGTGAGTGAGAAGGTTACATTTTGGAACCCCATATTAATAGAATCTCCCCCCCCCCCCCCTTGGCACGTCACAAAATTACATTTTTAATGGAAACATTATTATTGTACCTGTTTATTTATGGGTACAACAGTAATGTTTCTACTAAAAATGTAATTTCAAAAATGAGCCGAACTTGCCTTTTAATTTTTCAACCATACAATTCAAAAATGATTTTTTTAGAAATATATTATAATGGATAAAAAATAATGTAAATAATTCTCAAATCATTTCAATGGTTTATTTATGGTAAATGTTACATAAAATCAACTGAAAATATCTCAGCAGTTTACATATTTTTTTATATGATTAATAAATTAAAATTTTTAAACAATTTTTATAATTAATTGTGTTAATATACTTAAAATTATTTTTAACTCCAAAGGTGACAATATAATAATTAAAAACCAGTCATAATTAATTTTAAACATTTAATGTTTAGATCATTTTGAGTTAATTGAAAAATTAAAAACTTGATTTTAAAAATAACTTTACACCTGTAATTTACAATTTTACATGAATTTGGTTATGTATTATAAAATGTATTCATGAAATTAATTTTAAGAGATAATTAGAAAAATTAAATGATTCACAGCAATCGTTCTGAATGTTTATTCTTTTCCATACAGCGATAGACCGATGTGTGAAAAAAAAATTTTCGCATACCGTACCATGGATGCAAAAACTAATTAGTATCCGAAACTAATTAATATCCATAATCCATCATGTAGTAGAATGATTGTTATGAATTATACAAAGCCAACAGATAAAAGTTCCGAAGTATTCCATGCAAATCAAATCAAGGCTCAGATTTTTTTTAAAAATAATTTGCATGGCTTTCATTGTAAAAACATATGTTAAAACTTTCACTGAATATACACAGTACCGTACTTCTCTTTCTTCTATCTCGTTTTGTATTGAGATCGATGGCAGGAAACGACGACCTTAACAGTATGAAATTTCCGCCAAAATTACACGCGCATCGTTACACATTTTTATCCATATGTTACATTATACTAAAATAAAAAGATAATTTCCCTGTTATATGTTATTTCAATTATATTTATTCAATATTTTCTTTATCCTTCTCTCGTTAGCAATTTGGGACAGATGAATTTCTTGATACTCCTCTCGTTAGCCAAGCTTATGAAATACAGCTGATGAAAGAACGCTCCCCGTTCTTATCGTGTACTACTGCCTGGACCCCGGACTTCCGATTATCTTTTTGGTTACGCATCTTCAACGTTCAGCCCATAGGCGTGAGCGATCCAGGGGCGCGTTTCTCGTCACTCCGTCGCGTCGGAAAATGAAAGAAGTGACGTAAAATTTGACGTCATTGGCCTTGTTACAGCGCGAGTTCTAAAAACACGCTTTCTCGTCAAGGTCGCGTTGGATAAATGAGAGCCATCGCGTCGGAAAACAAATGACGTGCTCATTCGACTAGCAGCTAATCCTCGAATTCCTCCCACCAATCACAAACAAACGTACGTGTTGCGCCCTCTTTTGTCTATCTTTGCAGAGAACTAATATCTCGAAGGCCATGATGTAAGATGAACAGCGATTCATAATGTATATTCTGATAACCTGAGTGAAATGTTTAAACTATAAGCATATAGGGATGCAACATCGAATCAAAACATCGACGTTTTTCTGTAGTAGTATTTTCAGTAGAATATTCAGTTGCAAAAACAACGTTAAATGAATATAGTTTCAATTTTTCCTTGATAATTTCAATTGCTAGTGGCGGAGTCAGTGAAGTTAGCATCGGAAGGAAAAACATAGATTCATCGTAACAATAATATCGATGATTAAAAAGTGTAATCTCTTACATCTCTTGTGTAAACAACTGCTAATGCTAGAGAAAATGAGTTTTTGTCATTTAGTATTGCTAATATTAATCAGTTTCTGCCCTAGCGTAATCTGGCTAGGTTGATTTTTTTTTAATTGAAACTTTCAAGAACCAGAATAAAAGAGAAAAAATTAATTCAATTACGAATTTACAAGATTACGTAATTTAATAAAATAATTTTACTAAAATGAATTTCCCTTTCAGTGTGATTTGTCTAATTATTAGTATTTTTATCTTGTTTAATTCAGCTTTGCACTTTAGTGTAATCTTTATTTTCGTCCTAGGTGTAATGGAAATTTGTTTTCGATTTTTAACACTTGTTTTCTTGCACTACGTAAATAAAAAGAAGCTTTTTATTTTTTTCAAGATTTTTAATGCACCAGATTAAATTCCTAATTATATTTTAGATTTCATTCATTATCTGATTAGCTATACGGCTTTATAGCTAATATCATCCTCACGTATTGGTTTTATACTTCATTATTATTATTATGAACATTGATTATGTTTATTTATTATTAATACTTCGAAGCCGGTATTATTACAGCAGTTTTATTAATTGTAATAAATTGTAATTTTTCCAAGTTTGTAGCATTAATTGTAAAATCTGCGATAAGATTCCATGAAATAAACTGCAAAAGAGCCAATCTAGAGCGATGCGAGCAGAGCAGAATGAGTAAATATGCCTGGGGAGGGAGGGGGGTGGAGGCATCGATACGCATTACTACGCATTACTTAATTTAAAGGAAATGTGGCGTTTCTTGATTTGCAAATTCTCGGCGTCATTCATAATATTCATCCTATCTTATATTAGCTGCTCGATGCGAATATACGGTAAAAGTGCTTAACACATGGCATTTCTCTACACTGCGAAGCGAATCCGCCATGTTGGCTCGTCGACGGAGGGACCAAAGTAATTTCTGAAATTGGAAATCTGAAACTGAAACCTTTTATCCCTTTTGACGCTTCTGATTGGTCGGAGGAATTCGAGGAATAGCCGCTGGTCTCATTCGGCGTCGAAAACGAGGAAAGCGCATTGAATCCATGATCAATCAACATGGCGGACGGTTGCCGCTTCGTTTTTCTCGAGGAAGAAGGCCTTCGGGAAGAAAGCAATGGCATCCTTTTTCGGTGTGAATGATGCAGAATTCATTAGAAGAAAACTGTATTGAATTTATTTCCATAATAAAACAAAGGTGTCATCGATTGTTTGATCTTCGGCGTGGCTCGTCGCCACCGGAGTCCTTGGCGGCAAACGCTCCACTTTTCTCTGCAGGGCAACTATTACTTCCACCGGAGTTCTTGTCGGAAAGGAAAGGGTTTCACGAAGTGGTAAGTATAGATTGAATTGTTATTTATATTCTTTAATATATATTTTTAAGGAGGAACATATATAGTCTGAGTATATAACGTTTAGAAAGGTTAGGTGAAATAAATATATAAAAACTTTTATATCTTTTACATGTAAACCATGGGATGCCGAGATAACCAGAAATTAATAAACCTTTTATAAAATTTCTATTTAATTTTGAAGCTGCTTGAAAAGTAAAATCTCCTTATGCATTGTTAAATTACTCAGCTTTCATATACCCCTTTTATATACCCCCTACTATTTTATTTATATTTTAAACTTCCCATCTGACTAGCAGCAGTGATGCATGCAGATATGTTTCTGGCTCCTATGAAATTTAAACAAAACAGAAATACATTCAACAAATGCTGGATACTTAGATGATGAAACTTTTATTAGCATAAGCCACAAATCTCAAAAATAGAAAGTAGCTTTTATGACCGACTCAGAAAATTAACAACTGATGATTTTTGTTCATTAACCCATGTTTTCTTTGTGATGTGTTGTTTGCTATGCAACAATGAGTGGTATAGTTGGGGTTTCACATTTTATGATATTGCCCAAACACACTCCTCCACAGCAAAAAACAATCATTGAATACTTATGAGATAACAGTTACAATACGCCCATGTAACAGAAGCTTAGTCTAAATTCTCTTATTAGTATCACTCATGAAGATATTCTAAGGCCATGTTCCCTTCCCTGAGGCTACGTCACGTTAACAGTCCTACCCAGGTAATAGACTTACTTTTCTCAGTTTCTAAAATTTATTTTTTATGTGTTGTGCCCGCAATAATCTTTCTTATTTAATAATTTAACCACTGCAATATCGATATTCTTTTATGATCAGTTATAACAAATAAATGCATCATATTTTAAAGACTGGAACTAATTATTTTAAGAAAGAAAACTATCAATTATGATGATTCAAATTGTATAGTTTTATTTATTCAAGGATTCAATTTAGCAAACTTAGATTGTTAGTCAAATATATATGAATATAGTATGTAAACAATTCGCAATACTTCTGAAATTCCAAGAATTGAAATTTTATTATAATTGACTATACTTATTTAAAAGCTTTCCCAAGACTATCATTTAAATGCGCAAATGCAATAGTTCAATTTAAGTTCTATGTTCTCTCTCTTATAGGACCAAACTGAGCTCAATTTAATTGTAAACAAGAAACATATTTCACTTATCACTTATCTGTGTATTATGCTGTCACACCTCTAGACAGTATGTTCAGGAACCTGATGAACTTGCTGTGGTGTTGCTTTTGTCAACCGTTGAGATCTTGATCTGATCCGCTTCTCCTCTCGCAGAACTTGGCCGTCGCTGCTCCTCCACCCCATGGCTACCACCGCCGTTACCTCATGGATTGAACAGCTTGCTCTCAGCTTAATCACTCGCAAGAGACCTTGTTGATCCTTGCACCATGTCGTGGACAATTGTCACCCAGTTGAACCGCTTTCATTTGCATTTGTTCAATGCCCTGGTTGATCTGCCCAGCTTGAATTTCAATATCGCCAAAGCTCCGATGCTTTGGTTTCGATTTCGCCATTCAACATAACAGTTCCATGCGTGCGTCGTTTTAAATGAAACGTTCACGTCGAATGATTCGATATTCACAATTGTTCATCATAGATAATTGAGAAATCGAACATGCTACTTTCCATTGGAATCATTATTGAAAGAGCACCTTTGACATAGGAATCATAGTGACAGGACTCAGTTGAGAGACCTCTCCCGAAGGAATGCACACGTGCGAGAGAGATGAGAACAAAAAGCACAGAGAGAGAGAGAGAGAGAGTTCTGTTTTTCCCCCTTTTATAAACAACGCTCGCTGCGCGGGAAAGCTTCAAACCGACCAATCATTGCCCTCGATCGCACCAAGGATAAGAAAAGTTCGTTCGTGATAAACTTTCGTTTCTTTCTTTTGCATACGATACAAATGACGCTCTGAAACTTGGCGGGTCGGAACAACGAGAGATAGGCTTAAGCTTCCGTCAGGCGCAATACTGTTTGTCACATCATCAGGCGCAATGAGCCTGTTAGGCACATTCCATTAAAAGATCTGATTGTAACCATAAAACCTTTTTTATTTTTTTAAATCATCCTTCCATTAAAGAAAAACGTTTTTTAAGAGTTTTCTGTTAATATAAAACGTAAGAGTTATAAAAAAATGACAAATTCACCAAATTTACAAGAGCAGTATAATTGAGAGGGACAGTATAATTCAGAGCAGTATAACTGAGAGGCTCATTGCGCCTGAAGATGTGACAAACAGTACTGCGCCTGATAGAAGGTTAAAAAAAGATGTAAAATACAGTAGAACTTGGTTAAATGAATAAAATAATTCAATTTAGTGAATCGATTTTGAAAAAATATATGCCTCAGAAACTTTGCAAAATTAGTTGCAATGCGCCTAACAGAACACTTTTATCACTGTCCCCAATTAAAAATTTTTGGCATGAACTAACGGATAAGTATGAAAAGGTCACTAAATAAGAGACAGGTATTCAAAGTTTCAAGTGTTTCTGACATCTAGGAGGGCGAAGGTGATCTATAATAAGAGAGCTGTGCCTATTAGATCAGTTGCGCCCGACGGAGGGTAAATTATATTTTAAGACTAAATGCATAAAAATGTAAACAAGAGAAAAGAACGCATAATAAAACTGAATATAAGATAATTACAAAAGAGGTGAAACTGACAGAAACTGATCATAAACTCAAGTTCAAAACGAATTCAAATGAATATATTTGCATTTGTATTCGTGTGACATATCATATATGCTTAAATGAATGATGACAAAATTCAGCCACTGCCACGAATAATTTGTTTTATCTAATGAAAAAACATTGCATTATATATTTATTAAAAAATGTATAATATGTAATAAATAATTATTTTCTTTTTTCAGTAGCAAACAACTTCTGAGTAGCTGCTATACTATCTTGGCTTGAAGTGTTATCTTGGGAGGACACCAGTCACCTATCAGGGCTAATTACTACTAAAGCACACCCTAAACTGAAGCTTGGTGCAGTGCCTTCAGTTTTCCAAAATTTACCTATCAAATTCTGAGATGTTTCAGGTTCAAGATTATGTGACGTCGAGAAAGAAAATTTTGGATAAAGCTCTTAATACATGCTTGATGAAAGACCTCAAGAAATATTCAAGAAGAGAATGATATACATATCTGTATAGCTTAGGAGATAACTGACAGTTCAAATGTTAAGAATATAGTTACAGGACAAGGAGCTTGTCTTTGGATTGAGAAAAATGGAAATGTTAAATATTCATTTCAATAATCCTTGCTCCAGTCTCAGTTATGAGTGATCCTCAGTGTTTCAATAAATGTATGTGAAATTTCAGAGCACACAATTCGCCTAAATTGCTTAAAAACTGAAAAAAATCTTTTGACAAAGTACTCTTATAGGATGTTGAAACTCTAATAACGAGAATTCAAATAAAGTGTTTGTTTATAATGGAAAATAGAATTACAAATTGTTGTAGAATTCTTGGGTAATATAATATATAATATTAAAAATGAAAAAATAAATACAATACTAATTAAAAATTAACAAAATAATTAATAAAAACGATTACAATCAAAGTAAGACTAGAAATATAAAAACAAAATAAAATATTTTGTTTTTATATTTCTA
>JAHWFO010023555.1:468704-490324 GCA_023313115.1 Rhysida immarginata
TTGGGCAACCCCCCTCTGTCCTCAGCCCCCCCCCAAAAAAAAATTCTTTATATTATTTTTAAAAGATGTATTTCAGGTATATAAATGCTTATACGAGTGTAAGTTTTCGCTGATGTCTTGTGCACATCATGAATAATTTTAAAAAAAACTTAAAAGTATCTGAATATCCGAAAATACAGCCAAGAAGCATTTATGGACTTCTTAAATTTTCGCTGAAATATTTATCAAATTTAATCCGTAATATATATTGATAAATTTTTACAATTTTATATATTACCAGCTGTTTTACCCGGCGTTGCTCGGGCTCTTTTTTGATTAGATGTTGCAATTTCTGTGAGTTAATATCCAGAAAAAGAACACATTAAGAACGATTAGAATTTTTTAGAGAGTATTCATGTTTTATATTTTGCTAAAGGGCCGTATTTGGAGACGCCATCCATTGGGAAATTTTTCAAAAATCTTTTTGAAATTTGAACATGAAATTTTAATATTTAAATTTTAAGCTTTTTTCGTTGCTTGGGGTCAAATTCGAAAAAATTTTGATTCATCTGAATGTGAATGAACAGCTAAAATGAACAAATGAACTAAGTTTAAAATTAATAAACCATAAAGGAATGACATAAGCAAGTACCAAAAGGCTAAACTAAACAATTCAACCATATTTTTCAACTGGCCTATGTTAACATTGAAAGTTTCTAATAGACTATAATGATACCATTAAAGCACGTACCTTGGAACCAATTTGAATTATCATTAACATTACGTTGTATTCATAATTACACACCATTGGAAGTTGTTAAATATAAGTATAGCATAGTTTAATAGCATTGAAAGTTCCAATGAATCATAATGGTTCCACTAACCAGGTGCCTTTGAACCAATTTTGACTATCATTAATTTTACGTTATATCATTCATGACATCTCATTCCAAATTGTTACATGTATAACATACCAAATCTAAGCATTGAAAGTTCCAATGAAAAATTATGCTTCCACTAAACTAGGTACCATTGGTATTAATTCGACTATCAATAATTTGACGTTATAATCAGTCATGACACATCATTCCAAGTTGTTTGATATATAACATGCCATATCTTAGCATTGAAAGTTCCAATGAACCATAATGGTTCCACTAAACCAGGTGTGTTGAAAACAATTAAGACCACCTTTAATTTCACGTTATATTCATTCATGGGACTTCACTCCAACTTGTTTGATATATGACATGCCATATCTTAGCATTAAAAGTATTAAAGAACCATAGCGGTTCCACTAAACCAGATGTATTTAAAACAATTAAGACCACCATTAATTTCACGTTATATTTATTCATGGGACGTTATTTCAAGTTGTTTGATATATAACATGCCATATCTTAGCATTGAAAGTTCCAAAAAACCATATTGGATCCACTAAACCAGATGCCTTTAAAACAATTTCGACTATCATTTTTTTTTACATTAGAAACATATACATTTAGATTTCCCCTGAAAAAATCCTCGTCGTCCTCGCCCGGGAACGAAGCCACATCTACGGGAATCAGAGCAACACCACCTAGACAGAAGGCCTGATAACGGAAACGTCATACACAGTTACTTCATCATTAGTCGACCATTGTTAATCCTATTTCTACCAATAATCAGCCCTAAATTTGGTCGACTAATGATGATATAACAATGTATGGCGTTTTCGTTTATTAGGCCTTCTCTCTAGAAGGTGTTGATCAGAGGAGATCACCCAATCACTGAGCATCGAGGCCAATAAGGAAAAGTAAAGTCGTCTGCTAGACAGAGAGTAATGCCCATGCAAATGGCCAGAGAGCGCCAGTGAAAGAAGAATCACGCTTTAAACAATGGAGTGTCCCATCCTGTATTTCTTCATCCATGACCATAGCCAAAGTAATTTTTATGGCCTATTGTTGCAGAAACTTTGATGTGCATTGTAGAACACTACATACATTTTTTTTCCGCGCATATCTTAGACTCATGTCAGACAGCCAAATTTTACCCTTTCCCTATTGGGCGAACCTGACACTCGGCACATTTAAATCTTACCCTGAACCTAACGAACATCTGGTGCAAGTATGAGCTCAAAAGGAAAAGTGGTTCAAAAGTTTTAAGAACATTTACAGACGCACCCTGAATTTTTATATAGACCTTTCCGTTGAAACCGAAACTGGAGTAACTGCGCAGAAGCCAGACAGCAAAGAACTTGCGTTTACTGCCTCGAAATGGGCAAAAACTATTACACATCCGGAGGAATACGGACGTTTTTTGCTGTCCTGCTTCTGCGTAGTTATTCCAGTTTCGGTTACAAGGAAAAAATAAGCAAATTCTGCCGCCATCTCTTGAGTAAACAAACAAACATAAACTAAGATATATGATTTTTACCCCTTCCTCCCTACTTTGAGGACATGTAAACCTTACTCTGGACCTAACGAATATATATTGCGAATATGAGCTCAATCGGATAAGTGGTTCAAAATTTTTTAGAACATTTACAGACGCACCCTTTGCCTGAATTTTTATATATAAAGATTTATACACAAGCGCGCAAATAATATAAAGTATTATATAGACGCAGCTGGGACACTGTCGGACTAAGTAATACTAGTAAATGATGGGACCAAAATCTCTTTCAAACCTAGAACATTATAATTTCTTTATCTATATACACTGAGTTAGCAAAACTCATGGGATAGCAAGCACATTGATTGATGGGCATGGCTCACGAATTCACAGGGGTAACGGATTCTGGGAATGGGCCATTAAACATTGTGGAAAGAGCTTGGATAAGTGATTAATCAGAAATGGCACGTCGTCGCGAGTTGACGACTTAGGAACGGGGTATGATAGTAGGTGCCCGACGCATGGGATGTTCCATTTCGGCAGTGGTGCAGGAATTTGGCTTTCTCCGCTCAACTGTCTCCAGGGTGTATCGGGAATGGCTGGATGAAAACATCACAGTCCACAACAGGCACCATACCGGGCGTCCAGCTGCCCTGAATGATCGTGACCAGCGACATCTGGGACGAATGATTCAGAGAGACAGGAGCGCAACAGTGCAGCAAATCACAGACCAGTTCAATACTGGCCGCACTAGAAAAGACTCTCGGTGGACAATCCGTCGGAATTTGCATGCCCTCGGGTTTGGCAGCCGTCGCCCTACACGGGTGCCAATGCTTACCCAGCGTCATCGGACACTCCGGCGTGCATTTGCCACCAACCATCTTGGCTGGACTCTGCAACAGTGGCGTAACGTCATATGGTCAGATGAGTCACGATATCAACTGTACCACGCTGATGGGAGGCACCGTGTGTGGCGCAGACCTCACGAAACGATGGATGTCGCATGCCAACAGGTGGTGGTGCAGGGTGGTGGGGCGTCAGTGATGGTCTGGGGTACATTTTCCTGGTTTGGAATGGGCCCTCTGGTTATCCTGGACCAAACGTTGAATGGTCCATGGTATCGTCAACTCATCGGAGACCATCTGCACCCGTTTTTGACATTTCAACATCCTGACGACGTAGCAGTCTTTCAAGATGATAATGCTCCACCACATCGCTCCAATGTCGTCCGCGAATGGTTCGAGGAGCATGCAGGAGAGGTCCAACGACTGAGCTGGCCAGCCCGGAGCCCTGACATGAATCCCATCGAGCATATCTGGGATGCTGTTAAGTCAGGCTCCAGGCACTGGATCATCCGCCCACGAACGGGCAGCAACTATCTTCGGCTCTGCAGACTATCTGGTGTCAACTGCCTCCAGAAGTGTACAGGGACTTGCAGACTCACTACCACGCCGTAATGCTGCACTCCACAGGGCCAGAGGTGGCCCGACCAGATATTAAGTAACTATCCTATGAGTTTGCTAACTCAGTGTATATGTTATAGTTTTGGATTATGCTTATGTACTTGTATGTGCCACAATCGGCCAATATGTTGCATCAACAAGGTACTGATTATGGCTGATGAAATGAATGAATGCTTACCTTAAATTTCAAGCATGGTTCATAGATATAACCATGGCTTCAAGTATTAACGGGAATAATAAGCAAATAAATAAATAAATAAATAAATAAATAAATAAATATCAACATTTCTTTTTTTTAAAGTCTTTGGCGAGATGTGAAATTTAAAAAAAAAAACACATATGCGAGTATAACTTCCAAGAGTGCAGCTGCTCAAGCTATTGCTGAATAAATGAAGGTTTTTATTTTTTTAAGTTTGGTATAGTTATTTATCAAGTATCTACAATGCCCACATAGCATCATTTTACCACTGGCGCGGTGCGACAGTTAGGGATGGCACTCAAAGGAATATGGTTGTGGCTGGCCTGCATGATATCATGGTTGCACCAAAGACGATAAGAAAGGTTGCATCCAAAACAAACGCATGCGCACAACCATGTTCCTTTGAATGCCATCCCTATCGCTCCGCGCCAGTTATATCTGATCATAGCGATACTAATTATATGCACTGCATATACGCTGCTCATAGCACTTCTTTGCTGAATCAGCAAGGCCAGTGTTTCTAATCGGCCTAGACGATTTGTACATTATCTTTCACGTTAACTACAGTTAAAAAGTAAAAGAGTATATTTTAATTTACGGTGAGTAATTTTTCATGGGTGCTTCTCAAATTTCAGCGAATACAAATGAAAGGGGAGGAGAGTAACAGTAATATTATTAGCCTAAATCATATGCTTAATGTTCCAAAACTGTTATATTTTTTTATAACGAATCTATTTATCATTAGAACTAACATGGAAAATTCAGAGAGTACGGAGTTACAAGTAATACATGTAATAATAAATCTAATTTATATTTTCCATTGCATATATTAAAATGACCCCGATCTAAAAACAGAAAATCATGACTTATACAAAATTCACGTAAATTATTATTCACGTACTGATTATAATTTTTTTTTAATTTTAATAAATGTACTGATCGATGATAGTTGTTCTGGCGGTATTGCATTCTCCCATTCCGATGAAACAGGAAGCACGAGAAACGACTGTTTTCATGCCATATCTAACCGCACGTCTGTTTACCTACAGGGAGTGGTTAATCGCATTAGCTCGCCGCCGCGGCCACTCGCCACTCTCATACCGTCGAGGCTGCAAAAGACGGTTTTCTCGTGAAACGGGGTAAGCGGTCGGTTTCAGGTTGAGCCCTCTCCGTCGCGGAGAAAATTTGAGCGTGACGGAATGACGAGAAACGCGCCCCAGTTTCTAATTCATATCCATGGGTAGAAAGAGAGGACAGGAGATTGGCGCAATAGCAGGCGTTAGAGAAGAGACGGGCAAGGAATGGACGACAGGAGGCAGGAGAGTTCCAGAGGAGAGAGCTCCGTGCATCTCGAAAGATAAAGCGTCGTATGCTAAGGGAAAAAGACAGAAAAGAGTTGGACAGAGAAGGAAGGAGATTGGGGCCAGATAACAGTGATTAGAAGAGAGACAGAGAAAGAGCCAATAGGAAAGCGAGTGAGAGAGAGAAGGAGACTTTGAAAGGAAAAGAGAGAGAGAGACAGAGAGAGCAAGTTAGGAGCCACAACTTGTTTGATGTCCTGGTTTGTCAAGCATTGAACTAGGCACGTTTACTACGATGTCCCCTGTCATTTGCATCTTGTAGGCCTTATGCATACTGTCAGCTCGCAGGCTATTTTCCAAATGGTGCCGTCCGGATGCAGAGCACATTCTTCAATCACATAATCTTGCATATCAGGTTGGTACGAAATTCCCGTTGTTAGTTTGGAACATTCCGTAAGGGTAAAAGTTTTTTTGCGCTCTACGTTTTGTGATGTATGAGTTCAGGAGTGGACTTTACTGTGAGGCAGGAAACAGCGAGAACTTTCGTACTCAATTACGTACAGAACTGTTACTGGACTCAGATCGCCACAAATTATCTAAGTGTACACTGTGATCTGCTTATTATTACTGCTGTGGCTCCGTCGCTTTTCGTTTGGGACTATGGGTTTATTAATAAAAAATGTCCATCACATCATCCTCTACATATCCTTAAATTTGTGAAACGTCGTCCGTTTACACCCTGTATACATTAGGATAATGAAGTTTAGCGGAATAATAGGGTACATAAAACTGTGCATTACCGTTCAAATTTGATCGAATTCCAACGTGTAGTTTCTGAGTTACACAGTCAAAATCGTCACACATGCTCACATGTGAGTACAACCATCACGTGTTATGATTTTGACTACGTAACTCGGAAACTACTCGTTGGAATTCGATGAAATTTTAACGATATACACAGTTTTACGTATTCTATCATTCTCCCAAATTTCATTCTAGATGTTATAGAAAGTGAGTTATTAATTTGTTGATCTTAGTGGCGGCGTTTTTCTTTCTGTTCATATCTCAGTTATCGTTCAAATATGGACTCTTGAACTTTTTTGCTTAGAATCATCCATACTATCTCTCCTAAAAGTCTGTGACAGGGTGTCAGACTTACCTTGTATATCACGATTATTCTATCAGTTTTAATTACAACCACATCGCAAACAGGTTACAAAACTCCAAACATTTAGGAATTTTAGCTTTTTTTTTTTTTTTTAGCGTGTTCCAACATTTTTGGAATTGAGGTTTGTTTGGTGTTTTCAACAATATTCTGCGCCATCCCACAAAGCCAAACGAACACAACGAAGGTTGCAGGAAAACGTATCATCTTTCAAAAGCGTCGAAAACTGCTCCGCTTGATTATGAACAGTGGACTAAGTTGGAAGTAGAATGGACTAAGCAAGATCTAAAGAATGAATGTTTCATTCTTTAGATCTTAGGACTAAGTTGGTTTTAAGTACTCCCCATACCAGTATCAATTCGTTGCATTCTCTCTCAATAAAGCACGGTCGAAAATATTTCTACACACCATTCCTCCCGCTACTGATGCCAGCCCATACAGAATTCGGGACTGTATAAAGTCAGACCATTATTTCGGAGAAATAAGGTAAGCTGGGGGAAGGTGAATAATGTTAAGCTCATTTCCACTAGGCGACGATATTTGTTCTTTAGTTATTTTCGATTCCATGGATTTCGGCCGCGATCAACAGGAAGGAAAAAAATTTTCTGCAACCCCTACCATCTAAGACACGATAAAAGTCATTTTGATCTACAAATTTGAATAACGATTGAAAAAATGTAGTCTTTTGGTTGGTGGAGGTGTTAAGTAAAGGCTATTGAATGAAGGCATAGCCTCATTAATCGGCCATAGACATTTATCCACCAACTTCATGTTCTGAAAATTGTGTGGATTAATGAAGATATAGATAACTTCATGTTCTATCAAACTTAATATTGATCTTTCATTTTGAAAATTCTTAAAAATGTTGCTCTCGGTCAATCATATTTTTTAAAATAAAATTTAATTTTTTTCACTTACAATATTTTTTTTAATTGTCTATTTCGCTTGAACTTATCCACCTTCCCCTGGCTTACCCTACTGTTTACAACTAAGTGAATTAAGCAAGCAATCGATAAGACGTAGCCTGAATTAGCCAACAGAAAGGACGTCGTGTTCCATCGAGAAAGTGCTAGATAGACTACACGTGTTTTTCGCCCACCAGACCAATCGGGGTTAAACTAATCGTCATAGACCCAGGTCAGTGTATATTCGAACTCTTTGTGGAAGAGCTGGTACTTCCAAAGCATAAATCTGTTTAATGTAAATGTTACTTAAATAGATTGAATTTCTTTTCCTGCAGCATTTTCGTTTCTGTAATGTTTTTAATAGGCGAACGGACTTTGTGGACTGAGAGGTTTCTCTATAAGGCCTGTTGAGTAATCTTCTTTTAAATTAAAAGAATTAAAACCCGAATTAAATTTTTATTTGGGTGCATATACCCGCCTGATCCTACAGCTGCTTCATATTTGGCAAGGATACATTTTCTTATACAGTAATTTTGATTTTCTGCAGAGGTACAAGGGTTTTTCTTTCTGTTTATACTGTTTTTCTGTAAAAAAAAAAAAAAAAAATTGCATCTTAATATTAACAATAAATAAAATTGCAGTAATTGTCATCTTTCAAGTGAGATATATTTATTTTTTCGAAATTATGAGAAAGTTAACGATTAAATAATAAAGTTTAAAGGAAATTTTACATGAAAACAGGAAATAAATTTTTATTTAATTTATTTTTAACTAATTTATATGCCCGGCTTTGCTCTAGCTGTTTGTTTGATGAAATTTTGCAATATCCGAATTTGAATACGAACACATGAAAAATCCTTAGACTCACTACAGTAAACATTCACCTTGGAAACACGAAAGAATTCTTTAAAATGTTCGTACTGGAATTTTGTATACAATTGGGTTTGGCCAGGAAAATTCAACATTGCATCCTTAACTTTATAGCGTATCAAAGAATGGCTATAAGTAATGAATTATTTCTGTTTATATTAAAAAATACTTCATAGAGGGATTGAGAAAGTTAAGGAACTCTGCTTACAGCTACATCAAGATCCCTCTTCAATATGTACCTGTTTAAATAAAGTTGTATTCAGTCACAGAGCCTGGAATTAAGTCTTGAATGTAGTTGTTCACATTGACCGTATCAGTTTTAGCAGCAAGGGTTCCCTCTCACACAATCAGCTGTGATCTCTGTAATTTTCTAATATGTTTAGATGAACATTATCTCTAAAGGAAGTTACTACATGAGAAAGATCATATGAAATATAAAGTTTCTCTAGTTATGAGCTCATCAGGGAAAGTACATTCACCGTTTCAGCAAAAGCTTGAGCTGCTGCACGCCCTAGAATTGCATTCTCTCATTTGTTTAAAAATAATCTATAGGCGTATTTGTCATGCACGATCTTTTTACTCTTAATGTCGTCACAAGGGCAAGCTCGTTTCTTAGAGCTCTCTTTCTCTAGTGCGTTTTGTGCATCGATGACGAACGGGTAGAGTGTAGAGAGAAACAATTTCATGATGGCTAACCAGTTTATCAGTTCATCAAATTCATTGGCTGAATCCGTCGTAAAAGCGTCAATGGAAAATGAAGACAGCAGCGAGGATGAGCATCTTGCATTAGTAATACTTTATGGCAACAAAATGCAAAGCGAAGAAGAGAGAAGTTAGTGTCACGGAATAACTAATACACGGAACCAAAACTCTTCCTTTGACCAATACTAGAGTGCCTGTAAGGAGAGTGGCGACAACTCGGAACAAATTTTGATTGGTTAACGCTCCGGACGCCATAGTTTTCCCAAAATAGCGTGCCGTTTGCATTACAGACATAGAGAAATAAATAGTTTTCGTTCCGTTTTTCGTTTTATTGTGCATGTTTCTTAATTTTTGGTAATAAAATTGCATTCTTAAAGTTTAAAAGTTGTTTTTTATTAGTTCCGCTTTAAAATTAACGATTGAAGTGGCGAAGAGAAACGGGAAAAATTTTCATAATAAAGTATTTATTGTTTTACTGTTGTTCATAAAAAATGTGAATCTCACAAAATAAAGTGAATTTTAATGATATGATAGATAAATATTTCAGGGAATGTTAAAAAAATTGTTAACTTATATAACTTTTTTAATTTATATAATTTCAAGGAATTTTTACTCAAGGGTAATTCGGACCAAACGTGCAACATTTTTATTTTGAAAAATTTAAAACAAACCGTAACACCAATAGTAAAAATAACATTTAATAAACAACATATTTAAGTCATGTAATATATTCAAACGGAGAAAAATTTTGGAAAATGAAATTTGAAATTTAAGTATATTATAGATAGTTTCTAGCGTCAAAAATTTATTTTTCAAATGTTATTTGATTGCTAGATATTGAAATGATCAACGAGACCTGATGACGAGTGCAGTTGTTCGCGCGAAAAGTCTTGCCATTTTTTGTGTGTATTTTAACACCTAGTAACTATTATAATTTTGGTTTATATTTTTTAATTTATTTGCAACTTGAAAACACTAGAAAGTGAAGTCAGAACAATTCCACGATAAAAATAATGTAAAAGTGAATCTAGATTTTTTCCTAAAACTAATCATCTATAATTGAGATTTTTTTTCTCTTTTTGCAATAGATGTCAAATTTTCCTAAATATAATCTCTTCGGTTATCGGCTTTTAGTTTCCCTTATTGCTGAAAAGGTGAAAAAATCGACTCTCGAATTGGTATCAGCTGATCTAATAATCATATTTATTAAGAAAATTAAAACGTCAGTGTGCTTCTTTTTTTAACCTCCTTTATCTAATATACAAATAAAAGCTTGGGAGGCTAACCTGCATTAGCCATCTTTACATTTCTTCTTAATAAGCTGAAACGCATCGTAAATTGTACCTCCGCTAATTCAATTGGTGTGAAAAACATGGTCGACGGCCCGGGTTGGCGCCACAGGACTGACTAATACTAGGGTGCCTGTAAGGAAAGTGGCGACAACTCGGGCCGTCGGTCATGTTTTTCCCAACGATTGAATTAGCAGAGGTACAATTTACAATACTTTTCAGCTTATTAAGAACAATAAGAAGAAATGTAAAGATGGCTAATGCTGGTTAGCATACCAAGCTTTTATTTGTACATTAGATAATCCAGGGTTCATTCTAGACTTAAAAAAGGGCAGAGTGCTACGGGCTAAAAAGGGAACATTTCTCCTAAATAATCTGAGTTACGCTAGTTTTCATAAAAATAATCCGTTTAATATCCCATTATTATTATTATTATTATTATTATTATTATTATAAATCTTAATTACCTACTTGTTGGACTACGTCCGTGGAGTCGCTCGGACCATACTCTTGCGATAAAATTTTATTTATGTAAACCCGGATTTATATCCTTACAAGCCCAGAAAGGGCTTCGGATTTTGGGTTTCGAAACTGGCCTTTGAAAAATATTATATGACATAATTGATAATTTTATCGTTGTGAAGTTGTTAATGGTATTGTAAAGGAGATGCTATTGCAAAATAAATTAAATTTTTGTAAAATTTTTTTATGAAAACATGATTATTATAAATTTTGTAAAATTTATCTGGAATCGAACTGAAATTAAATTATCTTGAATTATCTTGAAAAAAAAAATTGGTAAAAAGAGGACATCTATATAGTTTAAGAACACAATAACAATAACAATAGTAATACTTTTGCATTTAAAAAATAAAGATATAACAAATAAAATAACATATAAATAACTTCATCGCCATAAAAATATGCTATTGTTGCTATTCCAATCATAAAATTTTTTACAAAAATTTCATTAGCAATATCTAAATAAGCTTCATACAAAAATAAAAAAAAAAAAACAAACGAACGACTTAAATAAATGTAAAATCATATCACAAATAATTTTTCCAAATTAAAATAACAAATTTTTAATAATCTTTATGTTGTTAAACTTAATAATCCATGTTGGGAGTTTATAAACAACCTGCGGAGTATAATATTCTTTTTCTCTTGCACCATTCAAGTTAAAGATTTTTGTTACTACATAATTTAATTGTGTTCTTAAACTATACAGCTGTTCTCTTTTTACTAAATAATAATAATAATAATAATAATAATAATAATAATAATAATAATAATAATGGGATATTAAACGGATTATTTTTTATGAACCCTCCGAGTTTCGTTGCTTTATCTTTATTCCCTGCGAAGTTGCATCAAAATATCAGAAAATTTTGTGAAACACCCCCGAGAATCAATTTTTTTCATTTTTCGCTCTCTTAAAATTCGAATAGCGAAAATCGGGGAAACTACTTTTTTACTAGCGTAATTCAGATTATTTACGAGAATTGTTCCCTTTTGCATAACATACCACATGAAGAGTGCTATACTTACAAATTGGCACTCAAATTCACACAATTCACGTTTTATCGATGCCAATCTACGACTTGACCCTTCAAAAGTATCTGATATATATTAAAATAAATGATTTTCACGACGTAATGCAATATTTTGTTCATTTTAGCAAAAAGCATCGCCTTAGTACACGATCGACCCTACGCGGCCAGTATCTAGGCTGGAACCAAAATGGCGGATAGGAATACCTACATCTTTAGAGCCTTACTAATACAATATTTAGAGCCCTACTAATACCATCCTTCCCCTTGAAAGATTTTGAGAAAATGGGCGAGAAAGTCACTCGGAAAGAAAATCCCCAACGGTGTTCTTCACTGCAATTCAAATGTGCTAGAAACCTAAGTCACTTGGCCAGCTCAAGTTAACCTCGAGGAACTTTTTCTCCATCCTTAATAGTTTTCAAGTTAGCAAATGGATGACCTTAAATTTGGGGGTCAAAGTCAAATTTGAGTGCGGCAATTAATCTCCCCCCCCCCCTCCTATTACTTATAAAACACACTCATCAGATCTCGCCTACCTGGCAGATTTGAGATATCTGCCATGTTACCCGAGTTTTTGGACACCCTGCATATTTAAAAAATTTACGAAATTGGTTTACCTTATAAATATTACTGAATGCTATGTTTTTTATACCAATATTGAGGTAGCGAAAGATCGACGAGTTGAACATAGGTTTACCTTCATCCAAGGAAATCTTGAAAGGAAAAATAATTGGTTAAATAAGTTTTAAACGATTTTTATGAATTGTAACGAAAATAAACTTTCGTTAAAATAATGTTTATTTACTTCTAGATCTCCCTTACGTTCACAAAATTTGTATTTTCGAAGTTTAATGTAAAAGTTTTCAAAAAATCCTTGATCCTGTTCACCTGAAATTGTAATTTAATTATGTAAATAATTCTTTTATATACAATGTGTAGGTGATCAGAAAGTCTCTCCCTGACAAAGAAATTTAATAGAACAAAAAAATTCTTGAATAAATACAGTGTTTTGCATTATACGAGGTATGGCAATTAAATGACGAGACTGCGCACCTCCTATTGCGCAGCCGCATGGGGATAGTTTGGTACAAGGTCTGTGTAACAAGGTCTCGCCATGCGCAGGTCCCAGTCACGTTATCTGACGTCATTGCCACCGTTAGATAGACACTTGCGTTGTGAGTGTTAGTACTGTCAGTTTTGTTAAGACCTAATTATTTACAGTAGGTTCCAAAAAAGTTAGACCGACCTCAGAAAACTATCGCTCAACAATTTATTTTGCAACATTACGATGGAGTTTTTACAAATAGCAAAAAAATAAATACATACAACGAAAGAGCACCCGCTTCTTTAGTGCCTCACTAAAGATCAAGCATCAGTAGACAAGGAAACAGTAAATAAACAAGATTAAATACACGTCACACATACATAAAACGTAATAAATCTAGAATGCTATCACCCCTGTCGAGTGTCAGGAGCTTATTTCCACAATGCCCAAGCGTTTAGCAGCTGTTGTCAAGGCTAAAGGAGATGCTACGAAGTATTCATGGTAAGTGGTCTAAGAATTTTATCACCTCTGACGTGGTGGTCTTCGTTTTATGGAATGTGTGACGTGTATTTAATCTTGTTTATTTACTGTTTCCTTGTCTACAGATATTTGATCTTTAGTGAGACACTAAAGAAGCGGGTGCTCTTTCGTTGCATGTATATATCTTTTTGCTATTTGTAAATTCTCCATCGTAATGTTGCAAAATAAAATGTTGAGAGACAGCTTTCTGAGGTGGTCTAACTTTTTTGGAACCTACTGTATTAGCGAAGGAAAATTAAACCATTTCGAATTTCAAATTTGTTTAATGTGAATAAAATGGTACAACAATTAATTAAAAAATTAAATATGTTCCACTAGCAATTATACATAAAAAAAAGAAAAAATGAGTAATGAAAACATTCCTCTTTAAATATTTCAATTAGTAACTTTCTTTATTTTTTCCCTCCTTTTTCTTTCTATTCACATCCGACAACTTTTTATTTAACTCTTTAAATCGGATCTATTTATCTGTAATGTAGGTTCTAAATCGAATATATTTTTTAACAACAACTACAATAGGAATTTTTTCTTTACCTGGCAATGAAGTATAAGCAAGATTACTAATAATAGAAATTATATTTTCATCTTCCTAATCCCCTTGCCGTGAAAATTTTCAAATATAACTGCATTTCTTTAATGGAATAATTAATTTATCTGATGGATATATTAAGTACCCTTTATACAAGCTAGGAATAGTTTTCTCGGTTGCAGTGACGTCATGCGCAAACTCGGACGAGTTTTAACCCTAGAATACTAACCATGAGCAGCATATTCTTGTTACTCATGGTCTCCCAGACGTAAATCGCGTTTAAATGTAGTTATGATTATTTGTATTGATTGAATTAAGGAGTTTTGGGTATTTAGTTATTATATAACAACTAATTTTGAAAAACATTTATTATAAAAATTGTTTATTAACTATTTAACTACTCTTCAGTTAAGGCAAGATTAAAAAAAAATATCGATATAAGAATACTTGGAAAAATATATGTATAAAAACGAATTTTATAGTTTAAAATGTTTTAAAAGGCAAACGAAAAGAGATCTTTTTAGAATTTGGAAAAATAAATAGGACTTAATATTAAACTTTGCGGAATACCGTTTGTGATCTCAGAAATTGAACTTTCAGGATTATTTACCTTTACTTTTTGCATTCTATTTGTATACATTCCTTTCAACACTTATAAAAACTAAATATCACGATTAACCAAATCCCAGGCTTTATCAAAAAATAACTGCTGAATTAAGACCATGATGAAAGTATTTATTTAATTTTGTGTCAAATCCAATTATAGATTTTGGGTTGATTTTTTTTATAACGATATATTTCTTTCCCAAAATATTATTCTTTTTCCACAATTCCTCAATTTTTTTTAAAGCAATGTTATAAAATTTTATTGTAATAATAGAAAGTATAGATATTGTTCGATTATTATTTAAGTCTTTTTTTTTAATTTCTTATAGACTGCCCTAACCCTTGACATTTTCATCTGTTCTGGCCATTCATTTGTCTTCAATATTACTATCCTTTATGCCGATGATGTCACCCTCACCTTTGCAGATAAATTTATCTTTCATTTGCAAGATTCTATCAACAGGACCTTAAATTCCCTAAGTCGCTGGAATTCTTTTAATCAATTACACTTGAACCTTAATAAAACCAAATATATGAGATTCCGTCAACGTAATAAACAACATGTCCTAAATAATATGCTTATCTATTACAATAATCTTTTACTCTCTCAAATATCTTTTTTCAAATATCTTGGCTTACAATTATCCCCTGACCTTTCGTGGAATAATCATGTTCTTTTGAAAATTCTTTCTTCGAGACTAGGAATTATATCCCGTTTTCACTTTCTCCCCCCAAATGTCATTCTTCTTTATTATTCATTAGTCCAGTCGAGGCTATGCTATAGTATTCAATTTTGGGGCTTTACAACAGACTTTAATTTAGCTCGCCTTCTCCGTATACAAAAATGGTTCCTTAGGATACTACTTAGACTTAGTAAACCTACCCCTGTTTCCCAACTACTTAACTCTTATCATATAGCAACGGTATATCAATTATATTTCATCCAATAAGCTGTTTTTGTTTACAAAATTCTCAATGGCAAAGTAACTCTTACCACCCTCCTTATCTTGGTCTCTCTACACCAAATACATACCTACCCAACCTTTAATCCCATTCCTTTCAGAAATGCCCTCGTAAAAAACAACTACCAGCGCCGCTGCCCTCGTAAAGATCACGCAGTTTCCATTAGCCTAATTTGGCGTTTATGTGAGAGTGGTTGAGTTTAGGGCCAACACATTAGTGCACAGATAGTTCCCAGAAACCTATTACTGGAACACGTGGTGGTGTTTACTTTTTTCCATGCGCTTTTGTTTACGTTTTGGGCGAAGTTTAACCAAACTTCACGAGCTGTTTACTCCTTTAAGGAATGCAATTTCGACAAAACGTATGAGGAAACTTGTGTTTTTTTAAGGTGAAGAATATCGCTAGAAATCTCACGACAGCCTTTTCAAAATCATGCTGCATACACCAAATAGTTGCAGATGTCTAAGTAAAGCTTTTTCGCGCTACGCAAAGCCCAGGCTGCTCCGTGTATCTCTGCTTGTCAATATACAGGGTGAGTCAAAAGTTCTCCTTCTATCCTGGAAAGAAATGTAGTTATTAAATTCCAATAAAGGGAGGAATAGGAAGTTCAGGGTGCTCTTTCTCATGGTAGATACTTTTAAACTTTTTCGATTCCTGAACGATTTCTTAGTTTAATCATTAATATGCAAATGGTTAGCGTGCAAAAATTTATATACTAATGCTGTACTCAGAAACTTTTTACCAGCAAATTGACTGATCAGAAAATTTGGTGAAATTTTTCGTATATTTTTTACTTTTTAAAAATAGACTTCTTTTAGGGAAATAAAGAACTTACCAAAACTGATTGATGTACATGTGTATTCGTAAAGGTAAACTTTTCTTAAATTAATTTTATTTTTGGGCTTCGTCTGAAATAAAAAAAAGAATATCTCAAGTCATTCGGGCTTTTCTTAGAATTGGTAGTTATTAGAAGTTAACATTTTCTTGAAAACCTTTAAAAATGAGCAGTAACAGGAGATAATGAACGAGCCGTTACTGCGATATCAATACCATTCAATGTAAAGTGTCTTTTTTCATTTTAATGCTATTCTTGTACATGTATATTACATATCCTTTAGGCTTAAAGTCAATAGATTTTCTCTATTTCGTGAAAAAATTACAATTTTCTGACGCAACAACCCCAGAAATTTTGGTTACAAGCCGCCACTGGTTACCAGACTTTTGAGAAACTATGGTTTCTGCAACGCACTGCTGCAACTGAGTGACTCAGTGTTCATCGAAGTTTCCAGGCAGCCGTCGACGATCATAGCCTGTTAAGAGAAGACACGGCGATTTCTAAACCACACGATGTGATGAATAACCCTACTCGAATTCTTGGAGTTGTAGAGTACACAAACACAAACGAAACTGTACTTCCACCGAAGAAAAGAAAAAGCTCCATGGAAGAAATTAAGGCCGCTTATTGAACACTTGATGAAGAGAGTCGGCCACGCAATGAAAGACAAGACTATAGCCCCGTTTTCGAAATCTTACTATTTTTGCCCAGAAAATAATTTATGCTAGCTCTACCATAGTTGGAGAGAGGGCTATCCATTGGGGTCATTTTAAAAGAATTCTTTTAGGTTTTTGAATATGAATTTTTACTGCAGTAATTCTAAGCTTTTTCATCTGTTCATTTTTACTGCATATTCTCATTCAGATGTTGCAAAATTTCTTCAAAGAAGAGCTCGAGCAACGTCGGAGATATCAGCTAGTTAATTAAAGTTGTCATATTAATAAAGCTAACAAGCAATACATAGTATATCAAAAGTCTTCATCCGGTTTCAAAGTGTTATAGCTCCATAAGCGTTGCTTGCAAGTAAACGACCTGCATTCCATTGGAAAGATGGGATGGTACAGTTTTGATTCTCAGCCACTAGATGTCTCCCAGATTTATCTCAGGTGTCAGTTTTGCGACCCCACCCCGCAATAATAAGCCTTTTGCTACTTTTGCTTCTAGGTTTTGAAGATAGACTTCAGGGAAAAATCTGCCAAGGGGGAAGCCCATAGTCCATCATGAAAACCTAGAACTTGCCTTTGTTACCCCCCTCCTCTCTAATTCCACTATCATCTCTTACCACCGTTACGTTGACGATATCCTAATAATATTCGAACTCTCTACCTCCCCTGCTGCTATCTCAACTAATTTTAATTCCTTCTCCCCCCCCCCCCCTATATACAGTTTACATTCGAAACCAAAGTTAACAAGTCAATCTCTTTCTTTGACGTTCTCATCACTAATGACCCTGTCACCCATCACTGTTTACCATATGCCTACCACATCTTCTAACCTAACATTATTCATTTATGGATCAGCCCTTCTTTTTTCATTTATATCTATCATTTTTTTAATAATTTTTATTCTATATTAATCTGTTATTTATTATCCAGTCGTTATTTTCTGCTTTAAACCAGTTAGTGTATTTCTATCTTTTATAATATACAAAGGGTGACTAGGGACCGGGGAAAAGTCAGGGTTTTTTTTTGTAACCGGAAAAGTCAGGGAAAAGTCAGAGAATTGTACAAAATCTCAGAGAATTTTAGGAACTGTTTCTGTGAGAACTCATCATTTCGGCGATTCGAATTTTCCATTTTGGATTGTCTTCCTGCAACGTTTTGCGTACTCTGCATGGAAGAGTAGGACTGATTATATTCCTAACACTAAGACTTTGTTGGAAATGAATTTTTAAATGTAACCCATTATAAAATTATTTTAAATGTAAATCATTATTTTAAATTATTTTGATAAAATGAATGCCACTCTATTTTGTGGTTAATTTACATTGTAGATAGGGAAGGGGTGGGGTGTTTTTTAATAATACTTTTATTTTTTATGTTCTCTTTCATTGTTGGAGTTTTTCTCAATTTTGATAATAAATTGATTGTGCAGAATTATCATTTGTCTAGAATTTTACTTTTCATTCTTATCCAATCAACATATATTTGTGCTGTTATTTTGCTTCTACCTTCATTATACCCAGATTGTATTACTCTTTGCTTTTATCTTGCCATTCGTTGTATTTTATCCAATCATATTACTCAATTTTATCATGTACCATATTTTCTGTATATAAGGGCGAGAAGCCTCTAGCACCACTCGACATCTTCACCACTCATCACCTGCACGGGTTCGAGCTACTCATAGATGGTATAGATTGGAGAAGGAATGTTAATTGAAGGCACACTCTTTTAAGGTCAGCGGTTTTGTTTTATATCTATTCCTTAAGGCTGTTTTTTCTACAGATCTTATTCTGGAAAAGCCCTTTTCAGGGCTAGCAGTCTTACTATTCTTTACTCATAATTATAAAATTTATCATTATGCCAGACTCAGGCAAAGCATTAAGTGGCATTGCAAGCCAAAAAACAAGTGATGGTAAATATACATATGGCGAGATATATAAAGATGCCTGTAAAGATTACAGATTTGAAGCTTTTGATGCTATAATTAAGGATAAGCTAGAGGTTATGCGCCAAGAAATGTGCACTAAGTATGATAAATTACAAGGAAAAGTCGAGTCACTAAAAGGGAACATTGCTGAAATCCACGATAAAATTGCTAATATGAATGCTGAAATATCTGCAGCACGTAATGAAGCCAACAAGAACTTTAATAAGTTGGAGCAGTTCCTCAAAGATCAATTCTCTGCTCTGTCAATGAAAGGTAATCAGCCTACTGGTGTAACTTCTGACTATGTAAGAGACTCTTGTGAGAGTGTGAATACTCAACCTATGGAAATTATCCCCTCCGGCTTAGGGAGTAACGATAACGATGGCAAAGACCCGATTAGTACAAATCGCAAACGGCTATACAATGATACGGATAAATGGATACCTGCAAAATCTAAAAAGGCTAAAAAAGGGTTGAAAATTGACAACATTAAGGATGTTGTTGATTTAAATGATACAATCGCTGTTGCTTTTCGAGAAAGCAAGTCCGAACAGCGAAAAAATGTTGAAAAGCCAAATACCAAGAGCAGCTCCTATATTCCGCCAATCATAATACGTACTCACGGTCAGCCAATCAAGCAAATCCTGGGCGAGATTCAAAAGCATGTGGCGATTAACCTAATTACTGTACACACAGGCAGAGCAGAGACGATCAAAATAAGGTGTCATGATGAGGAAACTCATAGTAAATTGGTGTCTGGCATTAAGGCTGATAACGTGCTAAAGATTCAGCATCATCAACTTAAATCGGAAAAAGTCCTCAAATACGTTATACGAAATGTAGACGTGACCTATGACCTTAACGATTTTAATGAAGACCTGAAAAAGGCCAACTACTTCCCTGAGAAAGTGATTAGGCTTAAAAAAGCCAAAGGATCAATTGATATGCCCATGATTCTGGTTCTGTTATCAAACACTGAACACAATAAGACACTTAAAAATGTGACCCGCATAGGGCCCTTAGCTGTCAGTGTAGAAATGTTTCGAGGTAATAAGAAACCTCTACAATGTTATAATTGTTTGCGATTTGGCAATATATCTCTAGGGTGTACTGAAGCCCCTCGCTGTAACAAATGTGCTAAAGATCATCAGTCAAAAGACTGCCCAAATGTAAAGGGACAAGATCCCCCAAAATGTATTCGATGTAATGGACAACACACCTCCAGTTACACAAAATGTCCTAAATATCCGCAAGTCAGGAGAGTACAAAGTGCTAAAGTGTCCCCGGAGATTTCCTATGCCTCAATGGTCTCCAGACAAGATAGGAGCATTAACGTGAATGATTTTCAAGAAATGTATAAACAAATTGGCAGTGTATGCAATTTGTTAAACGAACTGGGCAAGAAAATGCCACTGATGAGTGGAATACTTACGAATAAACACTGACAGTATGGCTGATCGATGTTATTCTATTACAAATCGAGGTAAACTTCGTTGCGTAATATGGAACGCCAGGGGGGTCCCCCGGAGGCGTATTGAGTTGTACAACTTCCTAACCCAATGGGATATAGACATAGCATTTCTATGTGAGACACACTTAAGGCCAGACCGCGACTTCAGGCTACCTGGTTACTGTGTCTATCGTAAAGACAGAATTCTTCCCACTACAGTAAAGTCCCCGTCAGGTGGGTCAGCAATTATTATTAAGAAAGGCATTCATCATCGGGAGGAACCAACCCGAGACTATATGGGAATGGAAGCTGCCTCTGCTATCATTACTGATGCCACACTGGGAGAAGTGAAACTAGTGGCTCTATATAATGCGCCCAAGCATAAGTTCGATGCCAATGAGCTCGACGAGCTGTTTTCCGGGAATAATCCCGTTATTATGGCGGGAGACCTGAACGCTAAGCACTCGCACTGGAATTCAAGATGCCATAACCAAAACGGTGTCCTTTTGTATGGCTACGTGCAAAAGCAATCTGATATTATTGCAGTAGGCCCTGTGGATGATACATATTATTGTGATCATTCTCCTTCAAGCGATGTACTTGATATTGTGTTGTTGAAGGGCTTCTACAAATCATTCAGTATCTATACTGTCAATGATCTATCCTCAGACCATAAACCAGTTGCACTAAATTTTGATAACGTAAACATTGACCTCAAAGAAGAACTGAGGCTCAAACAAGACTGGAAATTTTTTAGAGAAATTCTCAAAAAAGATGACGACCCACTAAATAACGTACATAGTACGAGCGACATAGATACCAATGTGAAAAGGCTTACTGAACGTATAAATGCGGCTATTGACTCTAGTGCTTCGCCCTTAGAGTCGAAGCGAGCTGATCACCTTGATCTCACCCCAGAAATCAAACAATTAATTGAGCAAAGGAATAAGGTTAGAAGGCAGTGGTACCGAACTCGTGATTCATGGCTTAAGACCAAGTATAATAGGCTCACAAGAAGAGTTCACGAGGAGGTAAAAGCACTTCGTAATGCCAGATGGAATGATAAAGTTAAGAGTCTGTCGACCCACGATAACTCTATGTGGTGCATGGTTCGAGCCTTGCAAAACAAGAAAGCCATAAATATCCCACCTCTGTTAGCCCAAAATGGCAAATTCATCACGAATGATGATGATAAAGCGCAGCTTATTGCAAGCTCACTTTCAGAACAGTTTGTCACGCCTACTGATGGTCGGCAAATAGG
>JAHWFO010023555.1:495324-516073 GCA_023313115.1 Rhysida immarginata
TTGATAATGTCTTATTTCCAGATTACTGGACTTCATAGGTCGTGTTTCATCTAATACTAGTGGTCTGCTTCTAGTCTAGACAGTCGTCAATCAAATTTTCCTCCACCAAGAGGAGGAAATTTTCTTTCATACTTTGGATGACCCTTGTGGGTGCATCAGGCTTCTTTTCTAGCTCAGTTTATTTCCCTTGGAATATGATTATGAAGGGTGAGATTATGGAAGCTATGCTTCAAGTTCCACTTGAATACTGATACACTACACTGTTCGATTGTCGATTGTCTAGTGTAGTTTCCCTGAACTGGGTAGACAACTACAAATATCTTGGCGTTATCATCGACTCAAGACTCTCGTGGAATCGTCACGTGTCCTACGCTCTGAACAAAGTAAAGGGCTAAGTAGAGGGCTAAGTAAAGTATCATAGCTTTCCTGGGCGGGAACAGCACCGTCAGCATCGACAATAAGTTACTTCTGTACAGGTCGATTACCCGGACCATACTCCTCTATGGCATGCCTGCGTGGGCGACTATCTGTAGAAGCAGATGGAGCGAGCCACAGTCATTCCAGAATGTTACTGTAACGTGCAAAATCTGTAAGTAAGCAGATTTACGCAGTGGAAGAATAAGACGCACGAACAGTGGACGTAAATTAATATAATATAAAGTTTATTCAAAAACTTAGAGAAAAGTATGAAAAAGTAAATCAAACACAAAAGCAATATAATGACCTTAATTAAGCACAGAATAAATAATTAATATACTCAAGCAAATTGATGACCAAGCTAAACCAATTCTTAGCTTAACCTACATTCAAATTCACATGAAAATTTAATCTTGTTCACAAATTCGGTACAAAATAAATTGGTACAAAAGCACTGGCTAGATCAACATTAACCTTAAAAGCACACAGTTAGGGCTAACGCCTAATAAGTCTCTTTATACATTACTGGTTCACAGACAAATCGGTAAAGACTAATCCGGTGGATTTTAATTTTCCAAGTTCATGAGATAATGTCCTTTAGTCAACATAAGCAAGCATACATATACCTACACGGTAAATGACCGACAATTAGCCAAGAATGTACAGATAACACAATGCACATGGCACAGAAAGGAACAAGACAAATTACGCACTACGTGAAAAGATACAATTAATTACAAGCACACACTTCACATTTTTTTCTCTCCTTTCTCTAAACGAAAAGCTAGGAACACAGCAGACGTTAATATTAGGCCATGGCTTTGTTAACTAAACGCCATAGCAAAACCATAATGGCACAAGAAATATCCACACAGGCCGCCTGGCCAAACGCACTTCACTCGCGTTGACTCGTGCAGCTCACGTCGCCAAAAGTCGTCGAAAGCGGCTTGAGTAAATTCGGCAATCGAGCCTACAACAAATGACAGAGAAACTAAGGAAAAGGCCTGTTCGGCCACTGACCTTGATACACTTTGTTGAGCTCGGCACACAAATAGAGGCGACGAAACAAGCCGACGTCGTCGTCGTTCTGCTGCGTAGGCGAATCCTCCGCCACGGATGCTTTCCTGCACGGCACTCGCTCTCTCAACGGCAGTGGAATCGTGGCTCGCTGCGTAGCATTTACGGACGGCATTCGTCCCGCTCTAGGCGCTTGCCTGGCCACAACATAGAGCCCCCGCCCATATCTGGAGGGCTGAAGCGAAGATGCCTCCCATGCCTCGTCTCTCCTGCCCGCTGTCGACGTTGCTTTTACCTTTTTTTCTTCTGTCTCTTCGAGCTTCGCGCTCGAGAACCTCTCCTCCTTCCTATTGGTTCTCCTCTCGTGATGCGCTTGATGACGTTGCTGCTCTCGGCCCGAGCGACGAAACGATCGTGTCCGGAAATACCCGATCTCTCCGTCGTGCTCTCCGACGATCGGGGATTTCCGTGACAGTTACTCTGAGGACCATTGCCCAGCTTGGCAGAAGGATCGTGAAAGACCAATCCATCCATTCAGATTTAAACATGGTCCACAACGGAAAATTTATACATGACCTCCTTTTGATTATGGTGCAGAAGATGAAGATTCACGAGATTGACCTAGTGACTGGAATACTGAAGAACTCAATGGATATGAAATGGCATATGAAGTATCGAAAACCGGGGCACATTCTTGACATCAATTTTGAAGATATCAGCAACGTTTCTTTCCCGGGCTACTGGAAGATGTGATTATCTTCTTTCTCGTTGTTCTTTTTATTTCGTTTGGATTCTGTTTCTGACAATCGTCAATCTTATTTTCTTTTTGTATAATATGGAAGACCGTTTGGATTGGTTAGGCTTCTTGACTACATCAGTGTATTTCATTTGGAATTTATTCTGGTTCGATGAGCTTTGTGAAAGCGCTGCCATGAACTCCTTTATTACTCCAGACCCGTTTTAACAGCGCGAGAATTGGGGACAAGTGGATTTCTGAAATCTGTCACCAGAGCGCTGCCTAACCTCCCTAAACTTAGAGTGCCTATAAGGCGAGTGGCGACAACTCGGAACAGATTTTGATTGGTTAACGCTCCGGACGCCATAGTTTTCCCAAAATAGCGTGGCGTTTGCATTACATATATAGAGAAATTAGCAGTTTTCGTTACGTTTTTCGTTTTATTGTTCATGTTTCTTAATCTTTCCTAATAAAATTACATTATTAAAGTTTAAAAGTTGTTTTTTTTTTTTTTTTTTTAGACCCGCTTTAAAATTAACGATTGAAGTGGCGAAGAGGGAAGGGAAAAAAATATATTTTCATAATAAAGTATTTATTGTTTTACTGTTGTTCATAAAAATGCGAATCTCGCAAAATAAAGTGATTTTTAATGATATAATAATAGATATATATTTCAAGGAATGATAAAAAAATTTTCAATCGGGAATGTTAAAATATTTATATTCCTTGAAATTATGTAATTTTTTTAATTTATATAATTTCAAGGAATTTTTATTCAAGGGTCATTCGGGCCCAACGGCAAGATTTTTTTCTTAAAAATTTTAAAACAAACCGTTAAACCAATGGTAAAAATAACATTTAATGAATACAACATATTTAAGTCATATAATATATTCAAACGGAGAAAAATTTTGGAAAATAAAACTTGAAATATTTTATAGTATTTTATAAACAGTTTATAGCGTCAAAATTTATTTTTCAGTTGTTATTTAATTGCTAGACATTGAAGTGATCAACGAAGCCTGATGACGAGCGTAGTTGTTCGCCCAATAAGTTTTGCCAATTTTTGTCACTTTTAACACCTAGACGTAACTATTATACTTATGGTTCATATTTTTTAATTTATTTGCAACTTGCAAGCAGGAGAAAGTGACGTTAGAAAGGTGAAAAGGAGAAAAAATCAGTTCTCGAACTTGCAATCAGCTGATCAAATAATCATATTTATTATAAAATTAAAACTTTAATGTGCTTCTTAGGTGGGGTGTTATTATATCAATTTTAGTTTTTTATGTTTTACTTTTTCATATTGTTGAGAATTTTTCAAATTTGATATTTGATTTGTGGAGAATTCTGATATTAAGAAATATTAAAACATTCATGTGATTATATCATACAAATCCAATATAATGATAATTTTATTATAATGGATCATTTTAAATATTATAATACAAGAATATTAAGTTTGAAATTTAACACTTCACAAGATAAATCAGAACAAATTCATAAAATGACAGATTTAGTATAATTAATTTTACTAATTTTACTAATTTAATAATTTTGAAACATGAAGCCAAAAAATTAAAAAAATTTTTAAAAACTTGCAAGCCTAATAAGAATTTATTTTGTAGGACATGAATTATTATTATTATTATTATTATTATTATTATTATTATTATTATTATTACCTTTATTACAGAATAAAAATACAAGTACATACAATTTAATATCTTCCTGAGGCATAGCCTGTACGGGAGGTTATAGGTGAACAATGGATTCAACTTAAACTAATATAAGTATTGTTGTCAAAGCTTAATAAAGACGAAGTACAAAAAGAGGACTAATGGTGTTGTATCGGCAATTGTTTTATTTTAAGTTTTGTTTTATTACTATACGGCGAAGCCTTAATGGAAGCAGGCAATGAATTAAATGCTTTTATCAGTTCTGTTCGAAGTGATCTAAGTCCATAATTATTGTGGATTACAGAAAGAGTAATATTACCATTTCTTCTTAAGCTTAGTTGGTGATTGTAACTCAGTGGATTCTCTGAAATGGTTCTGTGTGCATGCAAGTTTACTCTTTGAACATACTGGTCTTTAATATCTCTTATGTGTGACATTTTGTACAAGGGTTTAGCAGATTCGAGAAAGCCAGTAAAAGTAATGATTATTTTATATTTTTATATTTTTGAAAATTGAATGATTTTACGTTTTGGGGCTGAAAAACATTAAATCATTTAGTGTTCAAAAATATAAAATTATTCATGCTCAACGAAATATATTGTTAGCCTATAAGTTTTGCAAATTGTTAAAAAAATCTCTAATTTTTGGTTTCATGTTTCAAAATTTATAAATTGTCCTTCTAAATGAATTTAAAATTAATTATAATAAACCTGTCGTTTTATGAATTTGATTTGATTATTTATCTCGTTGAAGTATTTTTTTTATTTTATTTATTTATTGTAATCTAATACGTCCATCCAATACTAAAGTATTATTAGTTATTATTTTTTACTGACAGTATTTACTTCAACATATGATTGTCAATACAATAAAAAGGAAAGCAAAAATAAATAAATAAAAAAATAAATAAAAGCTCAATATTTTAACCTTTAATAATAAAATTTTATTGAAAATTATTTTTTATCATAAATTAATTAGTCAATTTATTATAATTACATAAAAAAGCCTTCCATCCCTTTTCTTCTTATTACAATACGTTATCTGACATGGAAGTTAGGTAGCGCCATGGTAGCCTCTGTGGCAAAATTGAGAGTCTCTGATGTTTCCAAACAGAACTAAAGAAATCGGCCGTTAAAACGGGTCTAGAGTAATACTAGTTGTTACCCGCGGCTTCGCCCGCCCGCGCCATCTGTTGAGGGGAATTACAAAGCAAAAGCAGATAACTTTAAATAAAAACCCCAGAAAGTGGGGAAGGGAGGGGGTCGTAGGAGGCAGTTTTTGGCGATAGAGCAGGTCCTTTATTGATAAGCCTGCCCTGTAAATTTCAAATCGCTAGCTCAAACCGTCTAGGAGGAGATAAAATTACAGATAAATAAATAAATACACGCAAGAGTTTTAGTATATTAGAAAGGAGGTCATGGCGCTGCTTTCGTCCCATCTGAAGAAATGTATACTTCACTGTTCGATTGTCGATTGTCGTAGTGTAGTTTTTAGTGTAATTTCTCTTTACTTCTCTGGAGGACTAAAGAGGTTCATCAGGCTTACTCCCAGTTCAGTTCTCCCAGTTCAGTGTACCTCCTCTGGTTTACTCTTTGGACGAGCGTGCAAAGTGAGCTTGGCTCCTGGGTCGAAGGCTTTGATATTACGCAATTTTGACGTATGAGCGATGCTTATTAAACCGCGATCTCATGTCCAAAAACTCGCCCCTGGACCACTCGCGTGTTTCTTTTCACTTCACTGCTCGATTGTCGATTGTCTAGTGTAGTTTAATGATACACTTCCTCCAATTCGCACCCCTCAAGGTAATTACGTCCAAACTAATCAGGAAAAAGCTCAAATAATTGCAGATTCCCTAGAGATGCAGTTTCTTACTATTGATAAAATAATCCCGAGAGTCAACTCAGGTCCCAGCGTGTGGACGATGGTCTTAACAAACTTGATGAAGTCCCTCAACTTACATCGGAGATTAACATCGAGACTGGCGAGATAGCTGCCATCATCAGAAATCTCAAACAGAGGAAGGCTCCAGAAGAGACAAGGTAAGTAATAACGCCCTAAGGAATCTGCCTAAGAACATTTTAAATGACATCTCGAATATCATATGCGATTGCTGGAAGTTTTCCTGCTTCCCGACTCCTTGGAAGCAGTCTATTGTGTTAAGTATCCCAAAGCAGGGGCAAAATCCTGCAATTCCCGCGAGCTACCGACCTATCAGCCTACTCCCGTCGATGTCTAAAGTCTTGGAGAAAACGATCCTCACCAGGTTCAGCGAATTCTGTCTCACCAATGGTTTAATGCGGGAAGAACAGTTCGGCTTTAGTGCCGCCCATTCGTGTCAGATGCAGTTATGGAGGCTTGTTGAAGATTTGAGCACCCCACTGAACCTTTCAAGTTACTGTGGCGTGTTTTTTTTTATGTCAGTAAGGCTTTCGATCAAGTGTGGCACGAGGGGCTAATCTACAAGATGAGCCTCCTGATTTGATTTTGATGGTGAAATCTTTTTTTAGCGACAGGTTCTATGAAGCTAAAGTTGTCGAAAACTTCTCCACTCTCCGCAAGGTAAAGGCCGGTGTTCCACAAGTTTTATTCCCAGGTATTCTATCCTTGATCCAGTTTTATTTAATTATTTTGTACATGATTTCCCATCTCACGTTATCACTCGTCTGCAGAACGTCTTGAAGAAATTTGAAGACTCGTTTAATTGCTGGAACCTTAACCTCGAAAAATTCAAAGCTGTGTAATTCAAAAAAAAGCTTAAGCGTCCCTCGGGTTCTCTTGTCCTATTCAATAAGGAACTCGAATGGGTCGACAATTGCAGGTACCTTGGCGTTATAATAGACTCAAGACTCTCCTGGAACTGTCACGTGATTACCTTTTGAACAAAGCGAAAAAGGCTAAGTACAGCCTCATAGCTCTCCTGGGGGTCTAGGCTGAGCTCATCGACAAGTGTCGATGGTCACGTGGCTAATGACCCATTTGTCGATTCGAGCTAGCATGAACACGACTTGTCTACAGTGTCTACAGAGTCTACAGTGTAGACTTGTCTACTTGTCCACAGAGTCTACAGTGTAGACTTGTCTACTTGTCTACAGAGTCTACAGTGTACAGGCTCTACACCGTCGATTTTCTAGTGTAGACTTTGGTCATCGACAACTGCCTTAAGAGCAGTCGACTATGCACATTCTTGTCTACAATTCAAGAGCAGTCGACTACGCGCTTGGCGATCGTTATTTCAGAATTTAGCAACAGATTGCTTATTAAAATCTTTTATCCTTCGTTTCCGGCCTGCAGGCTAAATACACATAGCTCAAGAATACACATTTTCTGAAAATATTAACAAAAACTTGTTTAAAAATATTTACATACAAGAAGCACTCTTTTGTGCTACGATACTTGAACTGTGAAAATAATAATATACTGTGTCTACACTTATGTTTTTATGTATGTATTTATGTGTATACATGGATAAATGTGTAAAATTATGTAAACTTGTGTATATCAATGTATATCATCTACCATACGTGTGTAAAGTTGTGTATAAATGTGAAATATGCCACTTATCGACGGTTAGATTTTGTCTAGATCGACAGCTTGTCGATGAGTTCAGCCTAAGCCCCCTGGGTCGAAACAGTGCTCTCAGCATCGACAATTCGGACCATCCTCCTCTATGGCATGCCAGCGTGGGCAACCATATGTAAAAGCAGATGGAGTGAACTCCAGTCGTTCCAGAATGTTACCCTGAGGACCATTGCCCAGCATGGAAGAAGGACCGTAAAATATCATTACATCCACTCGGATCTGAACATGACTCACCTTGGTTATTGTGTCCAAGATCTCCTGATGAACATGGTGCAGACGATGAAGACCCAAGACAATGACCTGGTGGCTGGAATACTAAACAACCTGATGGAAATGAACAAACAACAAAGTATAGAAAACCGAAGCATATTCTTGATGCCAGCTTCGAAAACATTGGCAACGTTTCCTTCCCGGATTATTGGTTAATATGATACCACCCCCACCCCCGCCCCCTCTCCCAATCTTCTGAAATCGTCAATCTTATTATTTTTTCATAATGTGGAAGATCTCTGGGGTTAGTCAGGCTTCTTGCCTATTAGAGTATTTTTCATGTGGAATTTATTCTAGCTTCGTGAAAGTACTGCTTTCGTCTCATCCAAAGAAATGTACACTTCAATGTTTGATTATCAATTGTCTAGTGTAATTTGTATCCTTGATAAAGCCGGGAATAAATGGCTAAACTATTCGGAAACTCTGTTCTCCCTTTATAGTATTGTAAAGTCTCTACCAATTTAATGAATTCAATTTCTACAAGTCTTTTACCGCACGACCAAGACAAGAGATGATTATAGGGCGATCATTCTTTATAAACAAGAAGACGACACATTTTCGCTCACACATTGTTTTTTCCGATGAAACAACATTCTACCTGAGATAGAAGGTAAGACGCCAAAACGTTAGAATTTTGGTAGTAGAACAATCCCACGGAGCGATCGAGCATGAGATGGACTCCCCGAAGGTCAACTTTTTTATGTGGAGTCGACTTTCACTTTCTGGGTTTATGGACCATCTTCCGAAGTTCAATTTCTGAGTTTATGCACCGTTTTCTTCGAAAACAATCTATGGACTCATGTATCTAAAAATGTTGTGAAACTGCCTCTCCAGCAATTGATGCTCACAGTGATGATTTTACATTCAACAAGATGGAGCACCGCCACACGTATAATTCAATGAAGAACCTCCTAAACTTTGGATTGAGAGCGCAGGAGATCAAGATACAGCACTTCAATTGTGACCACCGCATTGCCCTGATATGATTTTTGTGGGGGTTTTCTTGGGCTTTCTTAAGGATCCTGTTTATGTCCCTTGCCTACCAGCTCGGAAATTGAATCACTGCCGCCATAAATAGTGTGCCAACAGATATGTTTGAACAAATATGGAATGAATTGTGAATATCAAATGAACGTATTGTAAGGGTCCGGTTTACCTTATGTTCATTACCATAACCAAATAATTATAAAACGACTGCGCCATCCGATTACTATCGGAAAAAATGTTAATTAACTAATTAACAATTAATATTTAAACCCAATACCGAATCTTACATAGTAATTCTTCCACACAAGTTCGTGCCGAGAAGGGCGAGAATAGAATGAGGGACTCAGGCTTTTGATTAACAATAACAATGAAATTTAATCATAATAAAAAATAGAAAGAAAATAATTGAAGACTAAAATATGAGCTTGGAACACTAAATTCGCTAACTTGATTAGGTTACAGTAAAGATGAATTCTGAACCATAGTATAATTAACCAAATGTAAATAATGAGATTTTATAAAAAGAAAACGCTTTTTCATGGCCAAAGGGAAAATATAGATCATACATACTCTTTTGACGAATCAATTTTTCTTGCTTCTTTGGAATTTGGGCTCGTTGATCTTCTGCCGATGTTTGTGGCTCAAATGGAAATCTTCGAACGTGATCGCGTCATTTTTGGGGACAATGCTAACTGAATTTTACGGGAAAACTGTCCTTATTTAAGTTGGGTCCAACTATGAATACTTTCATTAAAAAGCCTCGTTTATCGAGCAAAATTAAAGTTAAACTTTTGCACCGTGATTAGAATAAAAGAAATAAAATTTTAACTAAAGGAATTTTGATGTTCCCTTCATGACGGACGCCCGTGAGCCGGACATGGACAGCAAAAGGGTTGCTATCAGTCGGATTACAAAGATCCAACCCCGTCACTTACGCTTCGGTACGCCCGCACATGAGAGGGCAGAAATTAGAAAAAAGCCGCTCGTGTTCTCGACGGTGCAAGATCCCAGAGAACACTGAATCTCTCAAAATTACAAGTTCCCTCGTTCAGGAAGTGGTTTGGAAACGACCAATCAGCAATTGATTATGTCATCAGAGATCTGGAATTTTGGGGTTCAAAGGAAAGGTCAAAATTAAAGCTAAAAGCTTGTTTCTAGGGTCTTGAATAGGCGTCAATTCACGGGCACCCACCTGCAAGGGTGGCGTTGTCGGGGAGAGGGTCGTTATTCTGCTTTCGGCTGCTCTTAATTGTCGTTGGGGTAAACTTTCTTCCTTAGATGCTTTAACCTCACCACCGCGATTCGTTATTCTTCTCCAAGTTCTGTCGCTTTCTATAAACAGTCGTAACTTATAGAGACTTCTAGCTGCCTCAAAAAGGATGGTCAATGCCTAATGGCTTATCCCACAGGTCCCGTCATCGTTATTCAGAAAAAGGGGATGGATGCTAAGAGCATTCCACACGCAAGCAATAAACAAACTTGAGAAGAGAGGGAGACATTTCTTCAGATAAAAAAGAGATTTTAACTTACAACAAAATTATCTATCCAATTCTAGAAAATTTAATAAAAGAGGGATAAATTCTCCTCTGTGACTCATCTTTAGTTCAATAATGCTCAAATAGTCAATTAAATGCTGGTAGTAAGCAGAAATAAGAATAAATTAATATTCAGAATGCTTTCTCATTTAAATAAGCATGATTATAAACAGGGACTCGACAGTATGCTATGTAGTTGGCTAGGGTCATAATGAACACTTATGAGCTATCATGTCAAATTATGAGTATATTTTGAGAATTATTCGACTTTATCCACTTCTGTATAAAATAAAATGAATCAAAAATCAAAAGTTTTGGATAGAATCTATCCTTTGTCAAAGCAGGGAGGATAATTCTCTAAAGAAAGGAGAATATTAGAGAATTATCCTGAAAATGAAACGTCAGCTTTTTATTTTTGATTTATTTTATTTTATTTTATTTTTTAAGATTCATTATTTATTGAAATTCCAGGTTTTTTGCGTCTCGTCTATCTCTGATAAATCCGTCGTTTGATTTTTAAAAAAATAATATATAGAATTTTGAAATTGGAAAAAATTTGATACATCTGTATAGTGTATGGAAAATTTGCATGGATGAGTGGGACAAATTTAGCCAGATGTCTTTCCAGGGGCTCTAGAATTTCTGCTCAGATTGGTTCTGTGGAACGTACTAAGTGAACTAATTAATCGATCGTTTTTGACATAGCTAGAGTTATTTTTACTTTTTCTGTTTTGATACTCTACACTCGTAGTACAAACGTCCTCAGATAACCACTCAGTAATGTGCCGCTCAGCATTTGGAATATATTATCGAACCATTCAGCATGGTTCAAAAATTCTATGCCGGCGATCTGATTCTTAAAAATTAACCAGCATCGTCCATATCAAGCTGTAAAGGACATTGCACTCTAATTGAGCTACCCAATTTTCGACGGTTTCATGCCAATTGTCGTAAAATCAAGAAGCTTGATAAATGAATTTCACATGATCTCACTAAACAACCAAAAAACTTACCGAAACCTATTATTCAAAGAAGATTTCGGTGGCTTGGTGGGGATTATTATACTTATTGTTTTTTTTTATTTGTCTTTTTGTCTTCGTTCTCGGTGTCCTGGTGGAGATTCCTGTGTGGCATCGAGCTACCTTTATCCTTATCTTTGGTAGCAATAAATCAATCAATCAATCAATCAATAAATCAATCAAGATTATGGAGACTATTTGTTGTATGCAGTTGGCATTATTCTATGATGAAAACACTACAGCGGAGAAATATTAGTTTTAATTGGATGCATTGCATAAAAATTTACGAGTTAAGGTGTTTAGATTGGTCAACAACACAGTCTTGTCAAGAATAACCGTCCAAAATTTACACAATCTTACAGTATCAGACTCTTTCCCCATTAGATTTATAAGAATTTGGATCAGAAAAAAGGTTCAACAATGACGCAGCCATCAAAACTCCTCTAAGAAGTTTGTTCACTTCAGAATAACTGATTTCTATGAAACTGGAATAATTGGATGTGTGGATCAGGGATATACACCAATGAAACTTCAGGGATCAGACATGGTTTTGCTGACCCGTATCTCCGTTTGGAAACAAATCATCAGCGAACAGCTTGTTCATTGGCTGTCTCCTCAAATGGTTTTTAATGTTCTGAGTGGTAATTCTTGATCAATGGCTTAGTTTAAATTCACATTCTTGGTAAAGAACTCACCAAAAATGATCCTCCAAGTTTACTTTGAAACCCACGTATGCCCAAACAAGGCCATCCTGAAATTAGTTCCTTATACAGGATAAGTCAAAAATCTAGACCCCTCCCTCCACTTCCTTTGTTGGATACCGATGTAGTTTCCAAATTTCAATTTGTTGACTAGGAAGAGAGTGAATAGGAAGATGAGGGTGCTCTTTCTCATGGTGGCACTAACAGTGTTGCAAAATGTATCTAATAAAATCTTGTAAACATTTCAAGCAGGAATTATAACAGTGAAATAGAAATACATTTATACATTTATTAAAAAGAAATTAATTCCCCTTCCCCACGAGGCGGGTAAGGGAAGTAGCAGATCCTGAAGTCATCTACAACCTGTGACAGTAAAGTTCGGTGAATGATGTCATAATGCGAGTGGATTGCTGGCTTACATGAAACAGCAGTTAATTTTCTTCAAAGTAATCCCCGTCGATAGTAATGCACTTCTGGGAACGACTGTACAAGTTCTGGAAACTCCTATCGTAATCGTTTTTAGGGATAGCCTTCCGTTGGGTCGTATCATTACGTTGGATGTCCGGCCACTTCGGGGATCGTCTTCCACGGTGTTCGGGCCTCCTCGGAACCGTTTAAACCACTCATAAACACAATTCAAAGTGATAGTACTTTTTTTGTAAAGTGTTGTTACCATTTCATGAGTCTCTTTCGTTCGTTGATCCATATTGGGTTTTGACCACACGCACTACACCTTGACTCTTCAATGTCCTGTTTAAACACCATAAATATACTCGCAGCACGGATTCTCTCAAATTTGTTTAAACATGTTTCGACCTCTCCGGGGAAGAATACGACGGTGGCTCACTCTTACGACCGTTAGCACTATGACGTCATTCACCGCACTTAATTGTCAGAGGTTGTATTTTTACTCCTTTATTTTCACTTTTTACCTCTCCCCAAGTTTTTTAATCAAGAAAATTGATTTTCTCGAACATAATATGTAGAAAATGTAAAAAACATCGTATCTTCTTTCCTTTCTCACCATTTCCGAACGTATGATATATCGCATGCCATATGTTGCCATAGTTCTAAAGACCAAGAGACTACCACACACGCATTTCCGACTCCAATGGAACAATTGGGCCTAAACCTCATAGTAATGTAGATCTTGCCTAGAGGAATCTGGATACTGAATTTCACGCCTTTACGTACCTAAAGAGCACATAGGTATGTTGTCTTCTCTGAATCCCACCCCCGTAACAACCCCAGTGTACCGATCAAAACCAAACTAAATAGTATAGATGGACATGCCTATAGGAAGCTACATTCCGAATTTCAACCTTCTACTTCAAAAAATGTAGAAATTATGAAGAGAACTAACTGACATTATAGAAAAAATAAGTAGCTCCAATCTTCAGCTACTTAATATTATAGATTATGACCGCTTGAGCAATCGTGCGTCGACAAAGCGATTTCATGTGCGCACGCCGATGTCAGTAATGCTTAAAAGATGACTTGAAAACAGTTTATTCCTTCTTGACAAATCGATTGTTTTATGACATGCCATTACCTATGTTTTCTTTACACCCACTGTTTTAGCACGTGAATTTCGACTTGAAGGGATCGACGAAAAATTCTGAAAAGTTTGTATGGCCGAGCTAAGAATTTGATAGTCATATTTCTGAAAAGGCTTATCCATTTTCAAGTTATCGTGCAAACGGCGGACGGCCGGACGAATAAACGTACAGACCAAAGGCGCATTCTTATAAGTAGCTTTTATGCTAAAGCTCCTAACAAAGCGTAGGAGATACACAAAAAAGCAATTACAAACTTGTTCAGCATCAAGTAAGCAACAAAACAAAAAAATTTCAACATCCGATGAAAGGATCACCCAAAAACCTTATTGCAGTCTCTGCAACAATAATACCTGATTCCTGTCAAGATTGATGAAGGGACGAGTTGCCTGTGGGGAATGCAAGCGCAATCGAGTCTAAAGATCCTGGGTTTAAATCCCAGGAGTAATTAATGAGTTTTTTCTGCTTAATACCATTTGCCAAGCATGCACATTATTTCATGTAGTACTCATGTTCCACAAATTACCACGAAGACACCAGTTTCATGTGCAATTCGTATAAGAAGAGATATTCAAGCTGAAACAAGATCAGACCAAAGCACGATGACACAGTATACTGCTCAGAAAATGATCACAGTTGTTCTCGGTTTTGATGAGATAAGGCAAAATTATTATGCAACAGTTAGTTTGTATAAATAAAGATACCGTAATCAATCCAATCCAACCCGTCGTGCAATCAGACAAATTGTACAACGTTTTCTAAATACAGGAACTCTCCATCAGCACAGCGTCAAGGTTGATTAAGGAAACACACTGAGGTAACTACAGTAGCAACCTTGGCAGCATTTGCTGCAAACCCTCACATAAGCAGCAGAATAATTGCTGCAGATGCTGGCTCTTCTCAACGAACTGTCATCAGGACCGTGCATGCACATCATTTCCACCCATATCACGTACAGAATTACCAGGAGATATTGACGTCCGATTACATCAGTCCGCACTACCTTCTGCAGCTGGTTTCTTTGTCGCCCTGATGATAATCTGAACTTCGTTGAGGAGGTGTTCCGGTCAGATGAAGCCGTTTTACCGGGTTTGAGTTGTCAACAGGCACAATCTTTATTATAGGGCAGAAGAGAATCTTCGATGGCTTCGAGGAGCCACACATCAAGTGAACTGGAGAATAAATGTATAGTATGAGACGTACACTAAGTTGCGAGTTTATTAGAAACACCTCCCCTAGCAGCTATATCAACACGAATTCGCCGTGGCATGGAATCAGTTAGTCGCTAGAAGCATCGTTCCGTGATGTTTGTGCCTGCGGATGCAACGGCTGCTCCCAGTTGTTGCCTATTTTATGATTCAGTGGATCCATGCCTCGAATAACCCGTTCCAGCTCATCCCAAAGATGTTCGATTGAGTACAAATCCGGGGACTGTGACGGCCAGAGGAGTAAGTTGAATTCATTATCGTGTTCCTGGAACCATTCCATGACGATACGAGCCTTGTGACATGGAGGGACGAACGTGGTCGACTACAATGTTCAGGTAGCCCTGAATATTGAGGCGTTGTTCTACGGGTATCAGCGGATCAAGAGTATGCCAGGAAATATTCCCCACACCATTGCAGAGCCTCCACCAGCCTGAACGGTAGCAAATAGACAGGAAAAATCCATCGCTTCGTGCTGTTGTCTTCAAATTCTGTATCGGCCATCTGCATGATGCAATAGGAAACGGGATTCATCCGATCAGCAGACCTTCTTCTAGTCGTTAATGGTCCAGTGTTGGTGATCACGGGAAGACTGGAGACGTTTTATGCGGTTTTGGGGTGGAGATCAAAGGTACCCGGATGGCAATGTCGGCGTGTAGTGCGTTCAGAAATGTTACTCCACGGTTATTTGACAAGTCGTGACGTTTCTATTCGCACGAATAAGCATTCCTATCCTATTCTCACCCCTTGAATCGACAAGTCGTTTGCGTCCAGAGGCTTGTCTCTGGCTGGTTGTTTTTGGGTTGTTTAATCAGTCCTGGTAAACCCTTGAAATTGTTGTTCGGTAGAAGCCTAGAAGTCGCTGAGGTTCTTTGTTTTCCCCATGGTGATGTCAAAAAATTTGCAGTTGATGTGTTCTCGCTTTATATTAGTAACGACTGTCTTCTGCCCAACTGATACGTAGAAATTGCTATGTGAATGGATTTGCATGGCCATGGTTAAAATAAACTAAAAATGCAAACACTTTTTTAAACTGCGCAAAAGAAGAGGGGAGGTTAGTCCACTTGTTCACAAGAAAAATTTATTCTTCATATATGTATACATTTTAGTCACCAATTGACAATATCCAACGTTTACAATGTCGCAGACACATAGCGTAATTAGACACTTCGTGAAAGGTCCAGACACTTCGCGAAGTGTTCAGTTGCATTGGACTCATACTGTAATTAGGTAGAAGTACAGGGTGGTCATAAATTATTAAGCACATTTTGACAGTGAATATTTTATTAACCAAGAAATGTACCCACTTCTTGTGAACATCATTGAAAAGTACAACTCAAACAGTTTTTTTCCGTAATATTCCGAAGTTACAGCACTTTCACGTGTGCTCCTGCAGTGACTCGCAGAATATCCATTCAATATCCGATTTCACGCCACGTATTGCGCAGCATTTCAGGTGTCACTGTTGCAATGACGGCCACAATCCTTTCCTTCAATTCATCAAGATCACGCACTTTGCTGGAGTACACGCGGTCCTTTACATATCCCCACAAAAAAAAAATCGAGTGGTGTGATGTCAGGAGATCGCGGAGGCCACGAAATCGGCCCCCCGCGGCCAATCCAACGACCCGGAAATTGTTCATCCAGGTATCGCCGCACAATCGTTCCCCAGTGTGGCGGTGCACCATCCTGTTGAAAAATAACATCTGGTTGTCGTTGTTCAAGCTGTGGTATAGCATAACATTGCAGCATGTCAAGGTACGTGATGCTATTCACCGACTGCTCTGTGAAGAAGAATGGTCCAATCACTTTATTGACAGTCCACGCGCACCACACATTGACCTTTGGACTGTCTCTAACATGTTCACGGACTTCACGAGGGTTCTCTGCTCCCCAAATGCGACAGTTGTGTCTGTTCACACGCCGGAAACATGAAATGTTGACTCATCTGAGAAAGCCACTTTATCCAAGAACGTGTTGTCCGCATCGATTTTGTGCAGAATGAGCTCCGCGAATGCAAACCGTTGCGGTTTATCGTCGGGCTTTAGTTCCTGAACAATCTGAACTTTGTAGGCATACAATTTCAAACGCTTATGCATCGCTTTCATCACCGTAGATCGTGGGACTCGCAATTCCAAGCTGGCGCGCCGAGTCGACTTCGTAGGGCTCCGTTGGAACGCATCTCGCACCTCCTGACGGTAGGCCTACCAACACCTTTCTGCTACGCTTCCAGTGTCCTTAACTGCTGATACCACCGCTTTATGGAATCCTTTCTAGGAGCAGGTTGTCCATATTCCAAGCGGAATTGCCGTTGAACTGCTATCACGGATTTCTGCTCGTGAAACCAAAGAACGCACATCCCATGCAGGAAAATTTTAGCTATCGCAATGACAAAAAAACTTGTTTTAATATTTGCCATATTATAATTTACTGAAATTTAAAATTTTTATACGAATTTATTTTATATTTTATTTTCAAAAAAAGGTTTAATTATTAGTCATAAATTTCAACAATTTTTTGCAATGATTATTTTAGATTTTATAAAATTAAAAAAAAATGTAATTGTATAAATAAATATTATAGCAAAGTAAAACTTTTTGAATGGTTATGGTATAAATTTCTTGTAATATATTCGGTTTTACCTTGTGAAATAGATGACAATCTCAAAAACAAAATTCTATGTGAAAAATTTAATAAACGGAAACTGAAATGATTATTCAAAGAAATTGAAGCAAGAAGAAGGAAGCATAAACAATTTATGGTGGATATTATATGATAATTTTGAATATTAATTCTAAAAAAGTAATAAAATGGATAAAAGGAAACACAAATTTCATTTTTCTTTATTTAATATTTATTTTCATTCTAAACAAAATGAATTTGGGCTGATTTACAAAACAGTACTTGTGAATGAAACATACGATATCAAAATTAATTAAGTCCTTCAGTATCAAGGCACGGCATACTACCTTAACTTCTACTATTGCATTGCCTACCGTCCTGTTTACACATACATCTTTTTATTGAGCAATACTTTTTAGACGATTTGCAAGAACACTTAAAGTATCCTTGCCATCTGCAACTTTGTTTAACAGCTTCTCGCAATGTCAATTCATTCGTAAAGTCAATTTCCTTTTCGTTTAAAAAGTTAAACCAGCCTTCTTGATATTCTCGATTCCGAACCAACCTTTTACAATTCCATGTTTGCATCCTATTTGATATAAACCATTTTTTTCGGTGGTCACAACACCTACGAGATTTTGTGGATCGACTGGTTCCCTGTCAACCTTTGGAATTGTTAAAAGTATACAATCTCCTACCGCTAACGTGGGCAATTGCTATATCTCGATTGCTGTTGTACGCTCATGTGGTGGCGTAAACGGGGAAAATAAATATTACCGTATAAGCCCAATGCAACTGGACACTTCACGAAGTGTCTGGACATTTCACGAAGTGTCCAATTACGCTATGTGTCTGCATATACACTCAACGGCCAATCAGTGAGCGAGAAATCAAAGTAAATAGGGTATGGGAAAGATTGACTAATCCAGGGCAGCTCAGAACTCGTGATTGGTGAACAAAAAAATAATAATAAAAAACGGGATAGGTGAATAAAATTTACTTAATATAATCAAGTATCTACTTATTGAGGAGTATCTTTTTCCGCTTGGTTAAGTCCATTGGTCCTCTGTCTAGATTCATTAACTTATCCGGGGGGTGTTTAGAGATTTCGAGGGATTCAAAGAAATTAAGAGACCTCGTGAAATGTAGAATTTGCAGATAAAGTAGCCACTCAGTGTACAATGGCTCCATTGTGGGATCATACTATTATAAAGGAACTCCCACAGCGGAACGCTATAGAGATGAGATTCTCAGCATAGTACTGATGGGTTCTGTTGATGCTTGTCACTAGCCTCTTATCAGCACATGTGGTATCAGCATGATGGAACACTAGCACATTACGGATTAATTGTTCGCGAACGTTTGCAAGAGATGTTTCTGGATCGAGAGACTGGACGAGGAGGAGAAGTTTCATTGGCCAACACACTCACCTGATCTGACCCTGCTTGACTCTTTCCTGTGGGGCGACGTCAAGAAAATTTATGCCACACCATCCACCTCAGCAAGAACTAAAACAACGAATTCAGGAAGCAGGCAATGTAATAACACCAGTCATATTTATAAATGTAATAACACCAGTAATGATAAATAGATATTTATGGGCAATTAAACCCGATTAAATCAGATTATGCTCAGGACGGTTTTAACTGAATAGAATGAAGTCGCATGTTTTTCAATGTGGCGGATGGAAGAAGTGTTGAAATGCCGTGCACAATTGTTATGGTGCAAATGAAAGTCACATTTAACACCTTTTGGATTAACTATAAAGAATTAATTTGTACACTTGACTGTAAGCAACAAACAATACAAGATCCGATTGTCCAATTGCAAATATTGCAAGAGGTTTTTGGGTGATCCGTTCATCGGATTTACAATTTTTTTTTATTTTTTTGCCTATTTGATGCTGAACAAGAAAGATCACCCTCAACTTCCTATTCACTCCCTCTATTGGAATTTGCATAACTACATTTCTACCCAAGATAGAAGGGGGGAAACAGACTTTTTACTCAACCTGTGTATCTGCTAACTATCTACACAACGTATGTGATCTAATATCTCCACACGTGAGGGTGCGTCCACTTCGATATGTCCGATGCTCTATCACTCCATACATTTCATTTGCACCGACCTAATACTTACCTTATAATGAAGTTCTACATCTCCGGTGTTGTCATTGAAGTCCCAGGAGGTGAAATTCTCGAATGGCGGTTTCCGATAATATGTACTATTATAACATTTCTCGGGTCTCACTTTGTCGACTTTAGAGGTGCCTTCAGAACAAATTATAATATCGGGAAGCTTTTTGAAATCGAAGTCATTAAAGCGAATGTCAGTCGAGACTGCAACAGGTTCCGAGAGGTAATAGTTGACTCTCTCGTAAATTTGGTAAGTAAATAATGAAAAACTCGTGAAGAGAACTATGGCCCAAATGAGGCGCAAAGGCTTCCTCTTTTTTGGATCAGTAAAAATATGGAGTCGCAGAATACTTTCTGTCTTCTCTTTCTCCTCCAGCATTTGTCCACGAACAATCCTTCGAATTCGCTTCTCTAGATAATCGACTCTTTTCTTTGTAGGTTTATCATAATGATTTATACCTTCATGCTCCAGATCATTTTCATCAATTGTGTGTCTGTAAATAGAAGGAAAAAAATATGGTTATAACTGCATAAACTGGCCACTGAATTTTAGGCATTGGGCCAAATAACTTAAACACCAAGAAAAGATCACATTCCATTTATTACTAGGGGACACATCCCTCCTTTGAATCTGATGGAGCTGAGATCCACAGTCAAATAGGCAAATACTAATTACGAAAAACATTAATGTACATATTATACCACTGTTCAACCAAAATGGCTGCTACGGCATTGACCGAAGCAGGTGGTGGAAATCTTAATAGTTTTAGAGTGGTGGCCGAAATCTTAAAGAGTTGTGACAACTTGTGCTGAGTTCTGATTTATTCACACTTCGACACTTCTATAGTTTTCCCAAGTGTGCTATTTAGAGAAATCAATATCAATGGTTTTCGTGCAGTTGTCCTCATTTATTCTGAGTGGATAATTGGACTTATACCTGACTGAAAATTAACAACAGAAGCAGCCAAGCTGGAATGAACGGAGTAAAAAATATTTTTTCATATTTATATTTTTATGATTAATCATTAAAATATAAAAATCAAAAAATATTCGTATTTTTAACAATCTGTTTATATAATGAGTTATGGGTGTGTGTTGTGACGCCCAAGCTTGGGCTTTGACAGAAGGGAGTGGGGGGAAACGTATAAGGAAAATAAAGGAAAAATATACTCTTTGAATTTTGTTAAGCTTATTTAAAAGTTTTCTCTTTAGAATTGTTTTTATCTGAAGACGGAATGCATTACTTTTGTATTTATTGCTGTACTTAATTTGTTGATGACGTTTTGTAGCA
>JAHWFO010023555.1:537298-557843 GCA_023313115.1 Rhysida immarginata
CGAAGTGTGATAAGGTTTCTGCATGCGAAGGGGAAGAAACCAGCCGAGATCCATCGGGAACTTGTGGAGGTGTATGGCAACAACGTGTTATCGAGGAAACAAGTGTGGTGTTGGTATAGGGAGTTTGATAATGGGAGGACTAACATCACTGATGAGCATCGAAGTGGCAGACCGTCAACGTCTGCTAGCGACCAGAACATTTGTCAGGTGGAGGGAATGATTAGGGAGGATAGGCGAATCACACTGTCACACATTGCAGAAGTACTGAACATCGATATGGTTCCGCTCACAGTATTGCTCACCAAGCAATGTTAACGATACTGTGAACCTCTGCAATGTGTTTCACTTGTGAACAACACTGTGAGCGGAACCATATCGATGTTCAGTACCTCGACATGGTACATATCGAGGTTCATTTTTAGGGCACTTGTTACCTTACTTTTTGATCCTACCTTGTATTTTGTCCACTGCTCACTACATCATTCGACAGAATCGTCTCTTATTACTTGTTACAAAATCGTCTTCACTTACCTTGACTTCTTCAACTCTCCAGACATTGATTTTGCACTCATTACGATTGTGGTTCCTTTCTCTACCTTGTGATCCCTGTAAGTTAGTTTTCAGTTTCAGATAAATGACTTATCTAGTGAGAAAGTAGAAAGACAGAAGAATAGGAGTAATTTGTTAAGATAGAACAGTAAAGTTCCTTAGAAGAGTCAGAGAAAAAAGGCATAAGGCTTATAGTATACAGGTTGTTTCATAATTAGTGTCCCGTCTTTAAGTTGTTTTCTAGTTTGACAATGATTCTTAGCATGCAACCATTTGGTGTTCTAAAGATAACAGGTGGATTCAAGTAGAATATTTTCTATATGTTAGTCGCCTGCAAGTTTCAGCTCGGATTTCGAACTTAAAATATTTGCCAATTGTGTAAAAGAAAATTATTCATTCCATTTAATAATGTAGTCAGGGAAGAGAGAGAGCGGGAGGCGAAGCTCGTAAATATTTCAATGCTATTTCGTTGGAATAAAAAAAGCGCCACCAAACTCTACAACGCCAGGTTCGGAAACTAATGGCTGTTAGTTTTATTGGGCTCCTCCCACTGCTATAATGGCTACGGCTGTGTTTAACAGCTGCATCCTCCCTTCCTGTGCTTTATTATTCCATTATCGCTTTGAATTGTTTATGATTATAAGTTGAGTTGTTGCATGTTATTGCAATACCAAATCCAGCATGAGTCCGTTTAATCAACATTGTACAAAAGAGAAAAAAAGAATGAAAAACATTTCTAGAAATGTGAGTATAGTCTCATCCCAAGTCGTTAGTGCTCTAACGTTCATCTCGGCAGACCATCGTGTAAGAATGTCTGCTCACAGATTCGTCATACACATTGTTATATCACCTAACGCAACTCCTCCTAAAAAGAAAGCCTGTGCACTGAAAATTCATACATTGTTACATCATCATAAAAAGGCATTGTTATTCATATTTCTTCCAATAATAAGCCCTGAATTATGACTTCTTATGATCATGTAACAATGTATGAATTTTCAGTGCACAGGGGCAACACCACCTAGACAGAAGACCTGCGCACAGAAACGTCATACATTGTTAAATCACACAGAAGCGGCTATTGTTATTCGTATTTCTACCAATAATAAGCCGTAACTTTGGCCGTTTGACGATGATGTAACAATATATACAGTTTCTGTGCGCAGGCCTTCTGTCAAGGTGGTGTTGACAGGGGCGCGTTCCTCGACATTGTCCAAAAACGAAATGATCTGACGTCAGAGTCATTGACGTTCGTCTTCGATATTCGCTGGCTGTGTTGGTGAAGTTGCAACCAAAGCCAACTAGAACGACAGGCCTGGACGCGGAAAAGTCACCTGACCACGGAAGTCCGAATAACAATGTAATCATCATTGTTTCAATCTTTATTTTTAACAGTCAGTATTTTTTCGTTTGTTGAAAACTTTGAAAGTTTGATTGTTGTCGGACTGCTATGGTCAGGTGACTTTTCCGCGACAGGGCCTTGTATTTATCGTTGGCCTCGGTTGCAACGATTAAACGTCATAATTACGTCTGCATAGTTGATAGCATTGTTGAATCTGCAAACGAAGACAGCAGTCATCCGTTCGTCGTGAAAACGAACGCATGAATCTTCCAACTGATTTCATCGTTTTTATTAAGTAAAAGCCACAAGACCACATTTCTATTCGAAAGAGATTGTCAAAATAAAAATTTCATCTAAAACATATTAACGCCTGCAGCAATTATTCATATTTTGCTACTTTACAGTGTTTAGACTATAAAATATTTATGGAAGGACAACGCATAAAAGTAATAATTTGTAATAAAACTTTATTAATCTCAATAAAAATTAGTTTCTGAATTTCACATATTCATTTATAGTTTTTATAAATTGAAGTTTAGAAATACCTTCCAATTTTTAAGTTCTATTGTTTTGTTTTTTAATGTGTGGGTTTTTTATTCCTTCGGCCAGTGTTGTGTAGGTAATGTTAGTTGAGTTAATAAAGTTTTCATAATAATTATCATAAACTTTTTAACCAAGCAAATTGTCACAAAACCAATATACAATATATATTTTAGATTTAGCGATTCAATTATTTCAAGAAATAAATTGCAGGTGATAAGTGTGGAATAAAAGAAAATCTTGTAAACATTCCAAGGAGGAGCTTTAGCAGTGAAGCAGAAATACATTTATACGTTTATTAAAAAGAAATTAACCCCCCCTCCCTCGCCTCCCGAGTAGGATAAGGCAAGTCATCTATTTTTACCCCTTCATCTGCACTTTTACCTCTCCCCAATTTTTTTTAATCAATAAATTGATTTTCTCCAACGTAATGCAGTATGTAAAAAATGTAAAAAACCTCGTATCTTCTTTCCTTTCTCATCATCTCCGAACGTATGATATATCACATGCCATATGTTGCCATAGTTGTAAGGGCCAAGTGACTGCCACCCCCGCAAATCCGATCCCACTGGAACAATTGGGCCTAAACTTCATAGTAATGTAGATCTTGCCTACAGGAATCTGGATAATGGATTTGACGCCTTTACGTACCTAAATAGCACATAGATATGTTGCCCTCTTTGAATTCCACCCCCGTAATTTAAACCCCCGTTTACCAATCAAAGCCAAACTAAATAGTGCAGATAGTAAGCTACATTCCGAATTTCAACTTTCTACCTCAAAAATATATAGAAATTATAAAGGGGACGGACTGACATTATAAAACCATTATAATTTCGCTCCATTCTTATTCTACATACGAGGGTCAGAAAAATGAAAATCGGAAATATTTTTTTACAGCTCCTTTATTATAGACAGAGTTGGTACACTATTTTTCAATATAGTCCCCATCTTTTCGATGTATTTCCGCCACCGAGTCGGGAAGGCATGTATACCTCGGGAAAAAAAAATCTTCATATAATGGAGATCTTGATTATAGGAATATGCATACCGAATTTACTCCTTTATATGCATAAATACACCTAGACCTTTTGGTACCCTCTAATTTTCACCCCCAAAACTCCGACCATAGTGGGCTAATCAAAACCAAACTAAATAGTGAAAGTGCACATGCCCATAGTAAGCTGCATTCCGAATTATAACTTTCTATCTCAAAAAATGTAGAAATGATGAAGGGTGATTCAAATCGTGTATAAAATAAAACCAATAAGTAGCTTATAGATTATGAGCACTTGAGCAATCGTACATCGACAAAGCGTTTTCACGTGCGCGCGCCGATGTCAATAATGCTTAAAAGATGAACAGAAAGTAACAATCTATTCCTTCTTGACAAATCGATTGTTATATGGCATGCCAGTATCTTTGAGTTCTTTACATTTACTGTTTTAGCACGTGAATTCGGCTTGAAGGGATCCACGAAAAATTCTGAAAAGTTGATACGGCCGAGCTAAGACTTTGATAGTCATATTTCTGAAAACAGAATTTGAAAAAGTTAATCCGTTTTCAAGTTATCGTGCATACGGCTGCCGGACGGACGGCCGGCCGGATAAACGTACAGACCAAGGGCGCATTCTTATAAGTAGATGAATGTGTATTGATATATGAATTTTATTTAACAAATTTATTTCATCTATACTATACATTCTAAGCAGAGTTTTGCGACTGCATTTTTTGTTTTCCAAAATGCAACTTACACAATTAAAAATATACTTTGCAGAAATAAAATTCATTCTTTCGAATTAAAAATGCATTTTTTAGAATAATTTTGCCAAATAAAAAATGTAGGTTCTGACATTAAAATTCAGCTTGTGAATAGCTTTTTACGAAATCTTAAATGGATTTTCCAAAATAAAATAAATGCAGTTTCCAGAATTAAAAATGCAGTTTGTGAAACAAAACATATTTTGCAAAACAAAAATACCTACTTGTGGAATTTTCAAATCCCAAGGTTGAAGGGGGCAATTGTGTATAAAGAGAATAAGAAATTGGGAGGAATACTTCTTACACCATTTTGTTAATTTCCATTTTATGATATCAGTTTTTACCCCGTTGTTTACCCTCAATTTTATCCCTAACATTTAGTCCCAAGTTTTAACTCATTTTTATTCCCAAAGCAAATACCCATTTTTTGACCTCATTTGTTATCTTCTACTATTTAACCTCGCTTTTTATCATAATTTTTATCTCCCACTATTAATCTCACATTTTATTTTCCATTTTTCTCTGTCCATTTCTATCGCCTTTATGAGGAGCTTTAGCATAAAAGCTACTTATAAGAATGCGCCCTTGGTCTGTACGTTTATCCGGCCGCCGTTTGCACGATAACTTGAAAACGTAATAACTTTTTCAAATTCTGTTTTCAGAAATATGACCATCGAAGTCTTAGCTCGGCCGTATCAACTTTTCAGAATTTTTCGTTGACCCCTTCAAGTCGAATGCACGTGATAAAACATTGAGTGTAATGAATACCAAGATAATGGCATGTCATATAAGAATCGATCTGTCAAGAAGGAATACATTGTTACTTTCTATTCATCTTTTAAGCATTACTGACATCGGCGCGCGCACGTGTCGACGCACGATTTCTCAAGTGCTCATAGCACAGAATAAGAGAGTAAAATTGCTCCGTGCTATAGTCTAAATTATTAACTAGCGGAAGAATGGAGCAACTTACTGGTTTTATTATGTCAGTACTTCATAATTTCTACACTTTTTGAGGTAGAAGGTTGAAATTTGGAATGTAGCTTCCTATCTGCATTATTTAGTTTGGTTTTGATTGGTACACTGGGGTCGTAATTACGGGGGTGGGATTCAGAGAGGACAACATACCTATGTGCTATTTACGTACTGTAACGTTCTAAAACCTTATAACGCGCAGATCTCTCCTATCTCTATTTCTCTACCGTCAACAAAGATAGACGTATAAATAATCGCCCCTTCTTAAGAAATTAAAAGGCTACGATTATTGGTCTGAAGTTACGTAAACAATAGTTTACGTCAACAATGATGATATACGAGCAACAAAGGTTGGTTAAAAAGAGAATTTTTATCCGCCTTAACGACAAAAGATATAAAGAATAATAATTTTTGGAGGAGGAACAAAAAAAAAAAAACACAGCTCGCCATGTTGACATCAAGAGGTGTCAAGATTTGCTCTTAGATTTTTGGAAAAAAAATTAATACGAGGTCTGTTCAAAAAATACGTAGACTGTTTGAATTGCGCGGACCCTGTTGGTCCCAATCAAAATCGCTTGGTGTCGCCATCTTCTGACAGATCCGCTGATTACAAGACAGTTTTTTGATTGCAAATATCAGTATTGGTTGATTAGCTACGCGGTTGTTTGTGAAGTGTGTTATTTTCGTTTGGCGGATTTTTAGAATGAGTGACTTGAACGAGCAAAGAGTTGCTGTGAAATTTTGTGTTAAACTCGGAAAAACTGCCACTGAAACTTTTGATATGCTTAAGACGGCTTACGGTGATGTTACTATGAAGCGTGCGACATGTTTTAAGTGGCATGCACGTTATAAAGATGGTCGTCAGTCAACTGCAGACGATGAGCGTCCTGGACATCCTTCCACTCAACTGACGACGCACAAGTGGACAAAATCAACACCCTGGTTCGGGAAAATCGACGTCTGACCATCAGAGAGCTTGCTGAAGAGTGTGGGATAGCAGTTGGATCATGTCACGAGATTTTGACCGAAAAATTGAGAAGATGCACCGCGTTGCTGCGAAGTTTGTTCCACGCTTGATGACGGACGACCAAAAAGCCTATCGCGTCCAGGTTTGTCAGAAATTGCTTGAACGCTCAGAAGATGATGAAAACTTCTTGTCGAAGATCATAACAGGTGATGAATCTTGGGTGTACGGTTATGATATCGAAACAAAGGTTCAATCATCCCAGTGGGTGGGTGAGACATTTCCCAGACCAAAAAAACTCGCCAAGTTCGTTCCAATGTGAAAGTGATGTTGATAGTTTTATTTGATGCTCAGGGCGTAGTCCACCACGAGTACCTCCCGCAAGGCTCCACAGTGAACCAGATTTACTACATCGAAGTTCTCAAACGTCTGCGGGATGCTATCCGGCGGAAAAGGCCAGAAATGTGGACGAGTAGTGACTGGTTCTTTCATCACGACAACGCTCCAGCCCATTCAGCCCTCAGAACTCGAGCCAAACACTCGGCCAAGCACTCGGCCAAACACTCGATCACTGTTCTTCCTCACCCACCCTACTCACCTGACCTCGCTCCTTGTGACTTCTTCTTGTTTCCCAAACTCAAAAGACCTTTGAAAGGAAGGAGATTTGAGACGAGTCCTGATATAAAGGCAAATGCGACGAAGGCGCTGAAGGACATCACAAAAGAAGCGTTCCAGGACTGTTTCCAAAAGTGGAAACACCGTTGGGATAAGTGTGTGCGTCGGGGAGGAGAGTACTTTGAAGGGGAACCAGATGTGTAACTTCTGAATAAAGTATATTTTGTTTTATGACGTCAGTCTACGTATTTTTTGAACAGACCTCGTACTATGACATGGAAGAAGTAAAAGGAGAATATTTCTACGATGTTTTTAGTCGCCATACAATGATGAGTGAAATACAGAGATATTCACGGCTAAACACATATTCCGTTGAGAAGATTCTCGAGAATGACTTCGCAGAAATCAACATGGATCAAAAATCCTGTCTAGCTGGTACAAAGAAAATTGATAGGCCAGATCTAGAACATAAGGCTGCCTTTTAACGTTTCGTTTTATTTTTAGTTTGCTCCAGATCGGATTCGACAGTACGAGGATACCTGAGAAGCAAACATGACTGACGAAATAAGGAAAATTCTTCGATCGACGTACAAAAATTGACGATAAACATCGACCCAGTTGATTCCCACCCAAGAGAAAAATGCAGCTACCTGTGGAGGATTCAACGTCATGTGATGTGTTGTCTGTATGTCGTAAGTCCGTACCAACCTTTCCAAAATCTTGCTAGGATTTTGGAATCCTTACCCCGCCTATGAATATTGTTAGTTAGTTTTAGTTTCCCCTCCTTCCCTCTTCCTGTCCCGAACTTACCGACATGTGTTCCGACCGCGTTTACCCGCAAGTGAAAAAAAATAATATTAGTACTTACCGTATATTTTTAACTTCTTCTGGTAAAATATCCTTCTGAGAAACTTCACAGGTTAATAATAAAAAAAAAAAGTGAATCCCAAAAGAGTAAAATCTGAGAGAGCTATTCTATGAAATTTAAGAACAGAACACACAAGAATAGTAACAGTTATTTGTTTATTAAAGGAGTCGACAAAAGAGAATAATGATTGAACATAATTTTGTGATAAATGGGAGAAAAATAGTTCCTTTACGGAAAATTGATTTATCTTCGATAACGAAATGGTTATTATTGAAGAGAATTTTGATGGTTGAAAAAGATTATATTTAAAACCCTTTTTTTTTTTAATTTTCTGAACGCCCGTTGGCGAATTGTTAACTAAGGATTTCACCCTTTGATGATTGAATTAACCAATCTAATCTTTGTTAATATCGTTATATTTTCAAAATATACTTGCTCACATATAAAAGCAGAATAAAGCCACGGTTATTTGTCAGAATATTGCTGTCCATGTTTGACTATTAAGTTTTTTGTCCTTCAGTACTTGCTTAGGTGATTAAGAGCTCGACGTTCGAAAAGGGAAGAAATGTGCAAGAGAATATTATGGTTTATCGAACCTGAATCAAAACATAAAAAGATAAGTCCGTTTTTTTAATAATATGTATTCCAGAGTTTGTTTTATCTAAGATTAATGTTCTGGTTTTTTATACATTCAGATTATTCAACTATGAAAGAAACTCCCTCTGTAAGGTAAGGAAGCGAAAGATATCTGGAGTTACTCACGTCTTTGTGCTACTATGATCCGTGACCGTTACAGTACATAAAGGCGTGAAATTCAGTATCCAGATTCCTCTAGGCAAGATCTACATTACTATGAAGTTTAGGCCTAATTGTTCCATTGGGGTCGAATTTGCGGGAATGGCAATCACTTGGTCCTAAGAACTATAACAAGACATGGCATGTTATATATCATACGTTCGGAAATGATGAAAAAGGAAAGAAGATAACGAGATTTTTAACATTTTATACATATTACGTTCGAGAAAATCAATTTTTTTGATTAAAAAACTTGGGGAGAGGTAAAAAGTGCAGATAAAGGGGTAAAAATAGATGACTGCATGATCTGCTGCTTGCCTCACCCTACGCGGGGTGGGGGGTTGGGGGGGGGGGGGTAATTTATTTTTAATAAATGTATAAATGTATTTCTGCTTCACTACTAAAGCTCTTCTTTGGAATGTTTACAAGATTTTATTTCCAATTTATATTCCCTTCATTTAAGGAAATTGGCCTATTAAAGCAAAATCAAAAATGGGATAAAAAAGGACTAAAATAGAAGCTGAAAGTGGAGCTTAAAAAGTCGACGATAATAACATCAAAAGGTGGAGATTAAAAAATGAGTAAAAAGAAGTACCCCTCCCAAATTTATATTCATTTTATCCACTTTTTACCCCCTTTTAATAGCTCATTTTTGCTCAATTGAATTTGAAAATTCAACTGAAAGTTGTTTTTTTTATTTCGCAAAATACAGTTTTTTTATTTTGAAAAGTTTGTTTTTTTAATTCGGAAAATATTTTTTTCCAAATTACATTATTAGGCGGCAGAAGAATGAAGCTACATATCTTCACATTGTCCATCTGTCTGTCCGTTCGTCCCCTTCATAATTTCCGCATTTTTTTAGATAGAAGGTTGAAATTCGGAATGTAGCTTACTATGGGCAGGTGCACCTTCACTAGTAAGTTTGGTTTTAATCGGTCCACTGGGGTCGGAGTTTCGGAGGCAGAAATTAGACGGCACCAAAAGATCTACTCATAAAGGAGTGGAATTCGGTATACAGATTCTTCTAACCAAGATACACATTACTAAAAAGTTTGGGCCAAATAGTCCTAATGGGCTCGGAATCGTGGGGGTGGCAGTTACTTGTCTTTAGAACTGTGGCAACATATGGCATGTTATATTTCACTCGATCGGAAATGATGAGAAACAAAAGATAGAGCTCTTTTACACTTTCTAAATACTACGTTCGAGAAAATCAATTTTTCGATTTAAAAAATTGGGGAGGGTGTTAAAAAGTGAGATAAAAGGGTAAAAATAGATGATCTCATGGCTTCCGCTGCTTTTCTATACCTTCCTCGGGAGGATTATCTTCTTGTTTTAGTTTGAAAATACATTCTGTACTTTGCAAAATATATGTTTTATTTCACAAGTTGCATTTTTAAATTTGCAAACAGCATTTTTAAATCTAAAAAATCCATTTATGAATTCGCCAAAAGTTGTATTTTACAACCTGAATTTCAATGTCAGAATATACATTTTTTATTTTTTGCAAATTACATTTTTTAATTCTGCAAATTGCATTTTTAATTCTGTAAGTTGCATTTTAAAAAATAAAAAATGCAGTCGCAAAAAGATGCATAAAACGTAAAGTGTGGATGAAATAAATTTGTTAAATAAAATTCATATATCAATAAACATTATCGCCTTATTTTATTTCACATAGAACACTTTCGGAATTTATTTCTTGAAATAATTGAATCGCTAAATCTAAAATATTTATATTGGCTTTTTGACCATTTGCTTGGTTAAATATTTTCTAATAATTAGTAATCAAACTTTATTAACTTAACAAAAATTACCTAGGCTATAATACACTGGCAGAAGGAACAAAAAAAATCCAAAAAACAAAGAACTCTTAAAAATTGGAAGGTATTTCAAAATTTCAATTTATGTACAAGAAAACTCAAAATGAATGTGTACAATTCAGGAACTAATTTTTGTTGAGGTTAATAAATTTGTTTTACAAATGATTACTTTTATACGTTGTCCTTTCATAACTACTTTATGGTTTAAACACTGTAAAGTAGCACAAATGAATAATTGCTGCAAGCATTTTTATGTTTTAGATTAATTTTTTATTTTGACAATCACTTTCGTAAAGAAATGTGGCTCTATAAAGAGCTTTGACGTAATAAAAAATGATGAAATCAGTTGGAAGATACATGCCTTCGTTTTCACCACGAACGGATGACTGCTGTCTTCGTTTGCAGAATCAACAATGCTATCACAACAAGCGAGTAACGAAGACGTCGGATCATTTCTTTTTAGAACAATGTCGAGGAACGTACCCCAGGCTTTATTTCTAGGAGGTGTTGCCTGACGTCGTTAATTGTTAAACGTGTTTCTACCAATAATAAGCCCTAAATTATAACTAAGTTAGGTGATGTAACAATGTATGGCATTTCAGTGATGAGGCCTTCTCTCTCGTTGGTGTTGCACAAACGGATGGAAAGCGATCACGTGCTCTACGACCTGACCACGTGGTTTTGTTTATTTATTCAATTTCCGAACCTATCGCGCAGTACCGCTACGATCGCTTTTATTTCAACAAATGAGCGGAGCTTCGCTTCCCATTCTACCTCTTCCCTGATGTAGTGTTCTCTTTTTACTATTCTTATATTATTATGCGGCCTTCTTTTAGCATGACTGAATTGATAATATCGACAATCGACAATCGAACAGTGAAGTGTACATTTGTTAGGATGGGACGAATTAATAATACATCGACAATCGACAATCGAACAGTGTAGTGTATCGGTATTCAAGTGGAACTTGAAGCATAGCTTCCATAATCTCACCCTTCATAATCATATTCCAAGGGAAATACACTGAGCTAGAAAAGAAGCCTGATGTACCCACAAGGGTCATCCAAAGTATGAAAGAAAATTGCCTCCTCTTGGTGGAGGAAAATTTGATTGACGACTGTCTAGACTAGAAGCAGACCACTAGTATTAGATAAAACACGACCTATGAAGTCCAGTAATCTGGAAAAAAGACATTATCAATGTCTTCAAAATTAATATCAAGTATATGCCTTGGATCACGATATCTCTTTCTATGTATAGGATGCTTTAAAATGCCCGAGACTAGCTCGTTGCTATGATTTTCTATATTGGGCAGCATGGATTCCATGAGCCCTTGAACGTATTTGCCAATATGAGTCATGTTCAAGTCATTATAAATGGAGGAATTGCGAACAATTCTCCGATCTTTTTGCGCAATAGTCCTAAGGGTAACGTTTTGGAACGTTTGCAGTTCTTTCCATCTAGTTTTACATATTGTGGCCCAGACGGGCATACCATAGGTCAAGATAGTCCGAACAATGACCTTATAGAGTAGGAGTTTATTATCAATTAATAATACATTAACAAAGACTATTTATATAGAATACAAGCTAATAGGAGAAATTACAGAGGAATCTAAGTAGCCAATAAGAGAAAATTACATAGAAAAAGTCAATTATTTAATAACATCAACGAAGCTAGACCAATCAGAGAGATTCATAGGACCTCGATCTAAGTTTATGAGTTCATCAGAACGTCGTTTGGCAATCTCTAATGATTCAAGGAAATTTAGAAACCTATAATCACTGACATTGTGCAGGATCCTATAGTTATTTGGTATTGCGGCCTGGCCAATCTTGATAATATTTTGCGCGAATCCAGAGCGAATCCAGGGAGGACCAAACCACGAAACTTTTCAGAGAAAAATTTGGCAACCATACTGGTGTGGGAGTTTATATTTTCAATGGTTGGTCTAAAAGAGTTACCTGATTTGTGTATCTTGGGTAAGCAATATAGACGAGATAAGTGGGATTGCTAGGGATAAAGGTGCAACTTTTTTAACTTTTTGAAACAAATATTTGCAGTATGTAATGCAATTCCTAGTTTTCCTTACTAATAGTGTGAGAGGGACATTCTGAAGTTCAGAGTATGGGCCTTCATCTAATAACTTATTAACGCCAATAAAATAATCACTCTTGTCAAGTACGAAAACATGATTACTTTTGTCGGCTTTGAGGAAGACACAATCAGCTTCTTTGAGTTTCTTAACTTTTTCCCTAATCTTTAAGTGTTTCTTATTATACACACCATTGTCGACTTTTGAGTTGTGGGCTAATTGGTTCCGACAAAGGGAGGCGAATTCGGTAAACTGGTCACGATCTAAGCCTCGAGGTCCCAAAATAATGATACACACGAGTTTTAAGGTCTTCTTTTCGGTCCGCAACTGCAAATTCAAGTTCTTCGGATAAAATGTCCACTTCTTTGGAGAATAGCTGCAGCGAGGATTTCTTGATAACTACGCTTTGGTTATTATTCACTCCAGGTTGGCTGTTATCTTCCAGAAATAAGATTTTTCGGTGAATTTTCTTTTTTCTTATTCTTGGTGAATAGTTTATGCCCGTTTACAGCATGAACCTTTTCCAAGAAACAATCTATCACAGCTGGGTTTAACAAACAGCCATGTTGGCTATGTATCTTGTACGCCTCGATTTCTGCCTCGGATAGGCTAAAAAACTGGGAATTAATAACTAAATTAAGGTAACGAAAGGTTCGCCTCTCTTTGTCGGAACCAATTAGCTCACAACTTAAAAGTCGACAATGGTGTGTATATTAAGAAAGACTTGGATATTAGGAAAACAATTAAGAAACTTAAGAAAGCTGATTGTATTTTCCTCAAAGCCGACAAAAGTAATCATGTTGTCGTACTTGACAAGAGTGATTATTTAATTGGCGTTAATAATTTATTAGATGAGGGCCCATATTCTGAACTTCAGAATGACTCTCACACTATTAGTCAGGAAAACTAGGAATTGCATTACCTACTGCAAATATTTGTTTAAAAACGCTAAAAAAAGTTGCACCTTTATCCCTAGCAATCCCCACTTACCTCGTCTATATTGCCTACCCAAGATACACAAATCAGGTAAGTCTTTTAGACTAATCATTGATAATATAAACACCCCTACGAGTTTGGTTGCCTAATTTCTCTCTGACAAGTTTCGTGGTTTGGCCTCCCTGGACGGGATTTTTCTGTCAAAAATAGTTCTACGTTAGTGAACCATCTCCAAAATTGTTTCATCCCTGCAAAAGTGTCCTTGTTTCCTTCGATATCTGCTCCTTGTTCCCTAGCATTCCTATAAAAGAGACTTTGAATATTCTAGATACCGTGCTAGAGTTCATCATGATAGCTACCAGGTTATTCTGTTACAACAACCTGTTCCAATTCAATGGCCGCTTCTTTAAGATGTCGAGAGTACCCCTATGGGGTGCTTATTAGTCCCTTTCTAGCTGAGCTCTTTCTTCGCGCTTTCGAAAACAAGGATTGTGAATCCTTTCAGTATTTCTCCACAATATGGTACAGATATGTCGGCGATGTTTTCGCTGTGTTTGACCTGGAGAACCATAGCCTAGACAACTTCTTGAGTGATTTAAACAACGTCGCTCAGTCAATTAAATCTACTATGGAACTCCAATCCGATCACAAACTTCCTAGATTTACTGATAAATAGGTATAACAATAGCCTTATTTTTCAGGTATATAGGAAGCCTACCTTTGTACCATCATATATAACAGCTCCTTCAACCATTGCTATACACATAAACTAGCCGCTTTCCAGCAATTGGTTAAGAAAGCGTATGCCCTACCCATGACCCAGCAACAAAGAGAAGAAGAGATTGAAAAGATACGACAGTTCGCTGCAAATAATGGATACCAACCCGATTTGAGTTGATGCCTTAATCAAGAAACAAAAGAGACGCGACATGATACAGGATGCCAGAACATTTGTGAGTGAGAAAGAACAGTTAAAGCATTTCGTACTACCTTATAATAAACCCTTGGTCAGAGGCTTAGACACGATCACCAAGAGATTTGGAGTCAAAATCATTTACAGAAGTCCCAACACACTAAGAAGACTATCGGGTACAATAGAATCAAGCCAAAAACTGTGGACACAACTATAGAAAGAAAAATAACTCCAAAACCACTATTCCACATAATAAATTTTAATGACTCAGATGTACATTTCGGAAACGAAGTTTCCTTCATCAGTGAGTAGGAAACTCACTGATGAAGGAAAATTCGTTTCCGAAATGTACATCTGAGTCATTAAAATTTATTATGTGGAATAGTGGTTTTGGAGTTATATTTCTTTCTAAAGACTATCGGGTTCTCACAAGGACAAGATCCCGCAAGAATACAGCTCTGGTATCTATGAACTAAAATGTGGCTCATATCCTGGTGTTTCTATCGGCCAATCACGACGCAGAATCTCGGTCCGGATAAAACAGCACTATAAGTGCATTAAGAACCATAAACCGGAAAGCTCTGCATTCGCGCAGCACATTATCAAGATTGGTTACGCCGCAATACCAAATAACTATAGGATCCTGCACCATGTCAGTGATTATAAGTTTCTAAATTTCCTTGATTCACTAGAGATTGCCAAAAAACGTTCTGACGAACTCATAAACTCAGATAGAGGTCCCATGAATCTCTCTGACTGGTCTAGCTTCGTTGATGTTATTAAATAATTGACTTTTTCTATATAATTTGCTCTCACTGGCTACTTAGATTCCTCTGTAATTTCTTCTATTAGCTTGCATTCTATATAAATAGTCTTTGTTAATATATTATCAATTCAGTCATGCTGAAAGAAGGCCACATAGCGACCGAAATGTACATACATGCTGATAGAGAGAATTGGAGCCAGAAACTGTGGACAAAGACTAACAAGGACTCAAGGAAACTACTAATCCACAACAAAAGTTTATTCGTACGAATTCGCATTTCGTCAGCGTATCCAAGATTTGATCAGGACAGAGTTCTGTTCAGATGAAGTATGAGAATTACATAGACGTATATATAGTAAAAATGAACTAGTTAACGGAAACTTTGCGCAGTATCTAGGTTCGCTGACTATATTCTAGACCTCCAACACGACTATAAACGCGAAGACATCAAGATTATATACAGCACGAATGACCCCAGGTTGTAAAACGTTCTGGAATCCTACGTAATCACCAATGAGGATTCAACTAATTTACTAAACATTGACGCAGGCCCCCCTGGACGTAACACAACTAAGAGATGCGGCAAAATTTCTACATCTACCCACATTGAACAAAAGGAAAAATAACCGCACAAGAAACAATGATGACACTTGATTGGTTATTCTCAGCTAGCCTATAGATTTATTATTTTTCGTTGTATCTATTTTTTGCCTTTTGATTGGATTGTAACTAGTTCATTTTTTACTATATATACGTCTAGGTAATTCTCATACTTCTTGACTACCCCAGTGTATTTCATTTGGAGTTTATTCTAGTTCGATGAGCTTTGTGAGAGCGCTGCTTTCGTCCCATCCTAACAAATGTACACTTCACTGTTCGATTGTCGATTGTCGATTGTCTCATACTTCATCTGAACAGAACTCTCTGTCCTGATAAAGTCTTGGATACGCTGACGAAGGCAGCTTGGCTGTCGAAATGCGCATTCGTATGAATAAACTTTTGTTGTGGATTAGTAGTTTCCTTGAGTCCTTGTTACATACATGTTCATTAAATTTCTTTGTGGAAAAGCGATTGGTTTATGTCTCCTATTGATAGTCTTCACATCCACAGTCAATAAGGTATTTACTCTTTTTAATACTCTTATATTAATTCGCTCTTGGACTATGTATATGAGATTCATGTTCGGAACTTTCAATCGTATTTTGAGCTATTTCCGCTTATCCATTCGCTCTGGCATGCAGGCTTTTCTCCTGAAGGCAACACATTTTGGCAACATTTTCAAGTCACTAAGGTGCGTTATTTTGTTTATACCACTCTTATTTTCGATTATTTTCTGTCATCTTTCAGTAAGCTTCATGATCCCTTTCGCGAACAACTTCTTTTCTGTATTAGCAATGAACTGAACAACGTGTCTTTCGATAGCGAAGACTTTTCAACCCTAGGGGTTTTGCAAGGACCAAAACAAATAGGTTTCTGATGGAACAAGATCTGACGAATTTCCTGTTTGAGGCAATATTTCTCGAGTTATGAACTTTGTCTTTGGTCGCGTCTTGTCATGATGGAAGTCCCCTTCTTTTCGAACTTTTACAATTAGGAGTACTTATTTATTATGGTTTCGTTCAATTAGGTAATTTGTCGACAGTAGATGACCAAATTAATTATCCCATTCTTTGATCAGAGCACGAAAAATAGCATACACTGGAAATCCCACCAGATTGAGAAGAATATCAGGTAACAGCGGTCGTCCCGAAAACAGAAACGTGCAAACCAATATTGATACCAACGCTCGTTAAGGGCTTCATCACCATATCTTTTCACAAACCTGCATGAGGTTATTTCCTTTGCAGAAGTAATCGAGTAAAGCATCTTAACGAAATATTCATGTAGCTTTCCATTTCAACTATGTTGTTGAAATAATAAATTGTTGATCTACACTACATGATCAAAGGAGTTGGGACACCTGTTGCTCTACCGTAAAGCCGCAAAAAGCTTCAATCAGTAGTGTGTAGGACCATCCCGAGCTGCTACGAGTATCAATGCCTCCACCCTACATGGCATAATCTCCACAAGTTTACGGTATGTGCCCACAGGTATTGACAGTTCCTGGTCAGATGTAGAGCGAACCATCCTGGATCTCACACGTCGTTCCAATTCGTCCCAAAGATGTTCGATGGGGTGGAGATCAGGACTCTAGGCGGGCCAATCCAGTTCTTCACCCGCATCTCGTCAAACAAGTCGGATATGGATCTTGGTTTGTGGCAAGGCGCATTGTCGTGCTGGAAGAGGAACGGCCCGTCACGGAGTGTTCCCACAGCGCTGGAAGTGCCCCATTATCCAGAATGGTCCTGTAGCCATCAGCATTGAGGTTTCCGTCCACTTTGATGAGCGGGCCCAGTCCAGTTGAGGAGAAACACCCCAGGTGTTCACAGGGGTGTCCCAACTCCTTTGATCATGTAGTGTATTCACACATCCTTTTTCAAATGAGTATGGGCTTATAAATCTATAGCTGCATGTAGTATAACTACAATCGTCTATAGAAAAAAAACGAAATAACCCGTAGAACAAACCCAATAGACTGATGCTTATATACAGTCGACCAGAACTTTTTAGAGCTCTGACACGGGGCAGCTTATTCAAGAAATGGTGGTGATTAGCTTTTCTTGGTAAAGATACGGTTTGTTCAATTGACGTTCACCGAATTGTCGCGTCCACCAAATTGTCGTTCACCGAATTGTCATCCACCCAATTGTCGTAAAAACGTTGAAAAGAATTACCTCCATCAACATGTTTAATAGCCCCATCTCTCTTCTTTTAGAGTGACTGTACGAACTTTATAAACACCCTGGCGGTTTTCAAAACTAATGGAGGTTCAACACGCTACTAGACAGGTTTACCTCATAAAATGGCAGCTCATTGTATAACAAAGTTGAATGACTCTTCAGAAATATCGTGCTAATTGAAACGCGTTGGTATATTAAATGCTCATCGTGTTGTTTGATGGAGACTGTTAATCTCTCTTCTCTATATGGGTCATTCCACGTCGGTTCAGGCAGGCAATGGCTCTGACCTCTCGGATTTTAATGATAATTTTTATATGTTATAATCCAATATATATATATTTGGGTATCAGGTCAGTTCGTCGAGGGTCAATTCGTCGAGCGTCAGTTCGTCGGCGTCAATTCGTCGAGCGTCAATTCGTTGAGAGTGTCAGTTGGTCGCGCGGTTAGTTCGTCGAAGGTCAATTCGTCGAGCGTCATTTCGTTGAGAGTGTCAGTTGGTCGGGCGCTCAATTTGTCGGAGGTCAATTAGTCGAATGCCAATTCGTCGACCTGTCAGTTGGTCGGGCGGTCAATTCGTCGAAAAATAAATAAATAGTCGAAAAAACTTTCATAAAATTCATTAACGAAAATAATTTTTGTTACTAATTTATTTACTTGAAAGGTAAACAATAAATACCGTTACTGTTAAAACTCCGTATCTATATACAGCTTTTGTAAGCAATGTGATATAGTAGCCATAATAAATCTAATCTTGTTGACGACATATGCCCCAAACTATTTATACCGCTTCAGTATCTTTCATTTTCAGAATGAAATTAATAACTGTATAAAATTAATTATCGGACAAATTGAGCACATACAGGAAATTATCTTTTTATTAAGTAAAAATTAAATAATAACATAAATAATAAGCTTGCCGAAACATTTAATATCCTGTGGTCGATTTCCTCAGTTTAACACAAAATTTCACGTCACCTGTTCGCAGACTGGCATATGCACATATTCATAACAACATAATAAATAAATGGTCGAAAAAAAACTTTTAACAAATGGCGTTACTGTTAAAATGTTTATTTAAATACAACTTTTGCATGTAATAATCAACAAACGATAATCTGATAATAAAGGAAATAATACGAAAGGCAGGGGGGGGGGGGGCAAACTAAGAGGTTGTCGAGGGTAGGATAAAAGCCCCTAACTGCTTCAGTAGTCTACATGTTCAGAATATACTTAATAATTATAAAAGTATTACACAAACTGATCACATACAGGAAATTAAATTTTTATTAAGTGAAAGTTAAATAACAATACTTGTGTGTAAAAAATTAAATAATAACATAATTACTAAGAGATAAAAATTTATTTCATACAACAAATTGATCACATACGAGAAATTAAATTTTTATTAAGTAAAAGTTAAACAACAACATAAATATGAGGGTGTAGGACTTTCAATTCAATCTGATTGCATGGCTTATACCGTTTAAAAATTCTGGCAATGTTATCCGACGGTTCAAGCACAGGGCTTCAAGCCGCCCCTGATGATCTTACGCGGCACGTTTGTTGTATTTCTTTTATAGTTATTAATCATATAGTATTTATGTTATTGTTTAGTTTTTACACTCTAGTAGCTCTAGTAATATTTAACTTTTATTTAATAAAAATTTAATTTCCTGTATTAAAATTGTGTATTACTTTTATAATTATTAATTACATTGTGAACATGATGAATGATACAAAAGCAGTTAAGAGCAAATTTCCGGGCTCCTTATTACATGTTCTAAGAATTTCGAAACACCCCACAACAATGAAATTTGCAATAAAGTATCAACAATCGCTTAATAAAGAAATTTGTAACAATTATTATTCTTAAATCCATTTTATAATAAAAACATTTATTTTTAAAAGGAATTCAAGAAAACAATTAATTTTTATTGGACACTGTACAGTATATTTATACACTGATAATGAAAGATATGAAACGGATTTTACTGCCGAAAACGCGGACCGTATAGTGAGCGTTCCCTTAATTTAACTAATCTTATGAAAATGGTAAATTGGACAAAAAAATCACATTACGGTTTAGGACCAACGATACAACGATAATTAGTTGTTTCGTAGTTTCGTTGGCCCCGGTTATAGTAATGTTACCCAACAATTGGATGAGTTAATAGTTGTTTATAGGCCATGTAAAAAAGTTATATTTTAACTTTAATGCAATAAATACAATCAATAATTTGAATTTTTCGACAATCAGTCACTTTCTTTACATTCTGATTTTTTTTTGCGATGGGCAGGGCAGTCCCGGTGGTTCTCTCCCTTGGCTACGCCCATGCATACAAAGATGCCTGCAGTTTATAGATCAACTTCTCCCCAGTTTTAAATTCCAATTACAGCAGATAAAACACAAATCAAACTAAAAAAAACCTATAACCACAGAAAAAATGCCAAACTACGGCTGTTATGATTTATAATAAAGAAAAATATCAAAAATAAATGCAGAAAATAAATAAATAGAAAATACTATAATTTATTTTTGTATTTATTAATTATCGACAAACTATCGACGATACTAAAATATCGAGTATCGCTCAACACTAATATAAAGCTCTTAATAACAATTTATTAACATCTCTTTCTCGCTCTTATTTTTCCTCAGCTATCACCCTTCCTTATAATACCCATTTTCGAGTCTCCTTAGCTTCTGACAATCTACTATTAGGTTAGTCTACATACAGTCTTTTATTCTTTTCTGTTTGCACAATTTATTGAGCCAGAATATTCCTATTCCCATTGATTACTTAAATTACAAATGGAGCAGTC
>JAHWFO010023555.1:557943-568105 GCA_023313115.1 Rhysida immarginata
CCCCGTTGTTGTTAGACCCTCTCTGGCAAAAACTATTAACTCATCCAATTGTTCGGTAACAATACTATAACTATAACCGGCTTGCCAACGAAACTACGAAACAACTAATTATCGTTGTATCGTTGGTCCTAAACCATAATGTGATTTTTTTGCCCAATTTACCACTTTCATAGGATTAGTTAAATTAAGGGAACGCTCACTATACGGTCCGCGTTTTCGGCAGTAAAATCCGTTTCATATCTTTCATTATCAGTGTATAAATATACTGTACAGTGTCCAATAAAAATTAATTGTTTTCTTGAATTCCTTTTAAAAATAAATGTTTTTATTATAAAATGGATTTAAGAATAATAATTGTTACAAATTTCTTTATTAAGCGATTGTTGATACTTTATTGCAAATTTCATTGTTGTGGGGTGTTTCGAAAGTCTTAGAGCATGTAATAAGGAACCCGGAAATTTGCTCTTAACTGCTTTTGTATCATTCATCATGTTCATAATGTAATTAATAATTATAAAAGTAATACACAATTTTAATACAGGAAATTAAATTTTTATTAAATAAAAGTTAAATATTACTAGAGCTACTAGAGTGTAAAAACTAAACAATAACATAAATACTATATGATTAATAACTATAAAAGAAATACAACAAACGTGCCGCGTAAGATCATCAGGGGCGGCTTGAAGCCCTGTGCTTGAACCGTCGGATAACATTGCCAGAATTTTTAAACGGTATAAGCCATGCAATCAGATTGAATTGAAAGTCCTACACCCTCATATTTATGTTGTTGTTTAACTTTTACTTAATAAAAATTTAATTTCTCGTATGTGATCAATTTGTTGTATGAAATAAATTTTTATCTCTTAGTAATTATGTTATTATTTAATTTTTTACACACAAGTATTGTTATTTAACTTTCACTTAATAAAAATTTAATTTCCTGTATGTGATCAGTTTGTGTAATACTTTTATAATTATTAAGTATATTCTGAACATGTAGACTACTGAAGCAGTTAGGGGCTTTTATCCTACCCTCGACAACCTCTTAGTTTGCCCCCCCCCCCTGCCTTTCGTATTATTTCCTTTATTATCAGATTATCGTTTGTTGATTATTACATGCAAAAGTTGTATTTAAATAAACATTTTAACAGTAACGCCATTTGTTAAAAGTTTTTTTTCGACCATTTATTTATTATGTTGTTATGAATATGTGCATATGCCAGTCTGCGAACAGGTGACGTGAAATTTTGTGTTAAACTGAGGAAATCGACCACAGGATATTAAATGTTTCGGCAAGCTTATTATTTATGTTATTATTTAATTTTTACTTAATAAAAAGATAATTTCCTGTATGTGCTCAATTTGTCCGATAATTAATTTTATACAGTTATTAATTTCATTCTGAAAATGAAAGATACTGAAGCGGTATAAATAGTTTGGGGCATATGTCGTCAACAAGATTAGATTTATTGTGGCTACTATATCACATTGCTTACAAAAGCTGTATATAGATACGGAGTTTTAACAGTAACGGTATTTATTGTTTACCTTTCAAGTAAATAAATTAGTAACAAAAATTATTTTCGTTAATGAATTTTATGAAAGTTTTTTCGACTATTTATTTATTTTTCGACGAATTGACCGCCCGACCAACTGACAGGTCGACGAATTGGCATTCGACTAATTGACCTCCGACAAATTGAGCGCCCGACCAACTGACACTCTCAACGAAATGACGCTCGACGAATTGACCTTCGACGAACTAACCGCGCGACCAACTGACACTCTCAACGAATTGACGCTCGACGAATTGACGCCGACGAACTGACGCTCGACGAATTGACCCTCGACGAATTGACCCTCGACGAATTGACACGTAACCATATATTTGGTATATACAATTGCCCTAGGGAGTTGGTAATGAATGCCAAATATTATTATTTTTTTTCATTTTTATGGAAGTTACGGACATTTAAAATTTTTGAAATTTGAGCGGGGGCCATATCTATGAAGACTGCAACTTCGGTTGTATTTAACTTAGAAGATGTGATTGGTGACATGAAAGCTCTTTAACTGTAGATTCTATATGAAATTTTTAAAATTATATTACGCATGCGCAAATATTAGAATTTATAAAAATATTTTATTTATGCAAATTTCTCAAATGGTGGGTATTTTTTCGTTTAAAAATTAGTAATATCTTACACATACTTTCATAAAAAGAATACAAAAAATTCAAAACTTTGTTTTGTTCCGTTTTGAAGATATTAATTTTTTAAGCTTGAGCTCCAAGCAGCGGGAGTTAGGAAGTAGGGACTCGACTACTCGTACAGGGAAGAGAAAGCGCGTAACCTTGGGAGCATTTCAATAAATTTTCCATAACATAGAGAACATTAAATGAATTAAAATGACCAAAGTAATTATTAAATAATGAAAGGAGTGATTTGTTAATAAATGTATTTTAACAACATGTGAATCTCCATTTTTTTAATCACATTCTTTATTAGAACTTAGATTGGTGACTTTCATTTATTTATTTAATTTTATTTTAATTTTATTTTATTTTCATTAAAAAAGGAGATTCACATTTATGTTATTATGATCAAAGTAATATTTGGTAACTCTTTCTAGTTTGTTTACTTAAAAAAATCACGCTATGGAATCTTACAAACAATTTGGATTAAATAATTTAAAGAAATGATAACTCTATAAAAATAATCATCTTGTTAACCACTATATTAGCCAAAGTCATAATCCAGATTGGAACAAAGTCAAAATCTTTAGTAAAGAAATAAATTACAAAAAAAAGACTAATAAAAGAAACCATCAACATGATTTTGAATGAAAATAATTTAGCTAAACCATCTTTAGAAATTAATAATAAATGGAATTACTACAAAAAAATAAAAAAAAATTAAAATTATAACACATAACCTATACTCTGTTCAACGTAAGAACAAGTTAAGAGGAAAAAGGTTTTATCAAACCAAGCTTTTATAATGTTTTCTTTAGTGGCAACAATACAGCTTAATTTTGCAACAATAAACAATAGACAAATTTACTCTCGCCATAACGAAATGTCCATTTGTTACAACAGTCGATTCGTAGTAATGAGTTAGTACTATTAGAACACGAACCAATGAACCGATTTGAAAATTTTTTTCTTTATCATGAATTGTCATCGATTCTGCATAAGTGTGTCAAATTGCAGCTTCCTAACTTGTCGGAAAGTTGGTTTAATATTGATTACAAGATTTGACCTAAACAACTAACACAGCAAAGTTATTAAAGCTTATAAAAACTAGGCGTGTCTAATTAAATTCCCAATTTCAATCGTTAGACATTGTTGCTAAATAAAATTAACAATGTTTAACAATTAAAATTGGAAATTTAACTGGACACGCCCAGTTTTTCTTTCGTTAGACAGAGTATAGACAGTAACATATCCCTTACTCTCAATAATCCATACCACCACCCTGTTCATAACAATCAAACGAACAACAATACCTTTTCAATTTCAATATCACATTGTTTTGATTTCTTTGTTTTATTTTGTCATTAATTATATCGGCCGGCCAGGTGGCCGAGAGGGTTAGGGCGTAGGCTTTATATGCCTTGTCGTGGGTTCGAATCCTACCGTGAGCATAGATGCTTATGTTTGTCCCGGGCTCCGTACAGCTATAATTTGTGTAAAAGGCACAAAATGACCTTAGTAGTCGATGCCAAAATTTCTAATAAACCAACAAACCAATTATATTATTTAATTAAAATTTCATTCAAAAGATTACAAACTGAAGATGGGATAAAAATCCCGAAAACGTTATTTTTTTTTTTTATTATTATTCATTCAGATTCTACTGATCATCGGACTTTCATCTAGATTTTCTTCTCCTTTTACTGCGTTTCTTTTGTGTTTACCTGTAATATTTCTTCACAAGACCTTCTTATCATCTGTGTTTCGTCTTCTTCAATATTTGTATTTCTCCACATCGGGTGACATTTATAACTGTTTTTAATATTTATGTTATATCTATTTTTTGAATTAAAATGGAGTTATCATTTTTTAAAATTAATTACATAGAATTCAACTCCTACTCTTATATAATTAGGATTAACATTAAATCGACTCCAGTGGCTATACTCGGTCTAAGTCACTCCGGAAAAATAATGGCCGGCGGGACAAAAGCGCTATTTTTCGCTTTTCAAAGCGATATTTATATAGAAATATGGACCAAAATTAAAAATTTCAGCGGAATCCTGTTATACATATATCAAAAATGATATTCTGTAAATAAAATTATAAGCGAATGTTTGCGTAGAGATGTAAGGTTAACTTTTCCGCGTCCGGTCAACGCCTTCTTTAAAGAGAGCCTCCGCACTGAAACGTCATAGACTGTTACTTCACCATAAGTCGACCAAATTTAGGGCTCATTATTGGTAGAAATACCATTAACAAAGGGCGAAGTTTGATGATGTAACACTGTATGACGTTTCAGTGTTAAGGCCGTTCTTTATAGGAGGCGTTGGCCAGGGCCTATCTTTCTCGTGGGCTACGGCACTGTACGTAGCCGACGAAAAAGACGGCCCCGACAATGAAAAGTCACATGATTATCTTAATGAACGTTACATTGTTGCTTGGAATAAGATGACTTTTCAGTGTCGGGGTTGTATTTTTCTTTGGATATGCCACAATATGGAAGCAACACCTAGAAAGAGAGCCAAAGAACTGAAACATTATACATTTTTACGTCATCATTATTCGATCATTATTAATCGTATTTCCACCAATAATAAGCCCTAAATTCTGTCGAATAATGATGAGGTAACAATGTATGACGTTTCCGTTATCAGGCCTACTGTCTAGGAGGTGTTGCCTCGAAGCGGAAAAGTCACCTGACCATCTGGGTCAGAAAAACCATCTAACTCTGTTTCCAAAAAACGGGAAAACACTAAATGTTAACTTTCAAAATAGAGAAAATGAAGGTTTGATAGTTCTTCGGACTCAAATGGTCAGGTGACTTCTCCGCTTCGAGACCTGTCTTTTTCGTTGGCGTCGGCACTGTATAATTATTAAACTTAAATTATAAATTACTCATGGATAAATGAATGACTACTTAAACTTAACGATAGAGACCTGCATTGTCACCTTGAGGACGACGTTAGGAAATGTTTCAGAGCCGTTATTACTTAGGAAATGAGCAAAATAATCATTTCAAAATTTGTGCACAAACACAAAAGTAATTTAATTTAAATAAAACTGTGTAAAATGCATAAGCGAAATCGATTTGGAGAATATACGTTACTCCAAGATTTTTATGTTACAGATAAAAAAAATTCTCCTCCGTTCCAATTTGCAATTACATTAACAGGGATTGTTACTCGCAATTTTAATTTGGATTGTGTCATGCGTTATTGGAAATGTATAATGTACGAGTTAGAGTTTCAATTTTTTTATAAAATATAATCTAACACAAAAGCAAATAAAGAATTTGTATTCATTAAATAACTTTCTAATTTTAAATGTCGCTCTTGCCGAATGTAAAGATTTTTTTCTATCGACTTTTATAAAACTAAAATAATGCATTGAATTTGTAACAGTATTAGATGTATAAAGTTTTGAATAAGTTTCAGAACATGAATAAACATCAGGCCGAAAGATAGATCATTAAATATAATGAACTAATAGTTCCGATCACAAATTAACTAAAAGGAGATATAATGAGTGAGGGGGGAGGGCTAACTTTCAACCAATGAAACCTCTGTAAGGATAAATGATTTTTTAAATGTTTTTATACGTTTCACATTTCAGTAGTAATAGAGTTAACCATAGCAACGACCACCAGTATCATAAAAACATTTAAGTCAAATAAATGTGTCTATCTATTTGTGATGTCAGCGTTATATAACCAATCGCAGAAAGCACTGCATGAATGAGGCAATAAATGACGTGTCATCAGCAGTTTGGGTGACTATAATTTGTGATAGTCATCCAAAAAACATTTCAATTATTGCAACCCAGAAACAGAGCGATTTTTCAGATATAAAATAGAATGACTGTTGGCATTCGATCAAAAATGGTGTTTCTCAGAAACTGCGGAGTTGTGAACTGTTCGCGTGCTGCTGTGTTAAAATGGCAATTATAGAAAACTAGTATTAAAGCCCGTCATACGACGGTGCCACAACAGGCGAATCTGTAAATTCGATTTTAATTGTAAATTTCGCCTGTGAATGGATTGTGATAATTGACAGGACTGCCAATAATAAATAAAAATGTTTCCATAATTTTCAAACCTGCTTTTTCGTTAAGGTCGCGGGGCAGCACTCGAGATTTTTCGCCATAAGGTGGATGGCCTCAGAGGTAATAACCAAGAAATTCGAACCCGGATGATCAATGTAATCTAGCCACATAGTTCTAGCCGACCCTTTGGTCTCTTATGAAACATGTTTCTCTTCTTCTTCCGCGGCCTCCACGGTCACCTGACCTAGCATTTGTTTTCTTATGGGCTTACGACCAAGTTCATGTCCCCCCCCCCCCCCTCAACCACCGACTTGGAAGATAGCACCTGCCTATGAAAACGGTTTTGCGGCAACCGTATATGTCGCCAAACTGATGCAACTGAGGCCTCTCAATGCGGAGAAGTAGCAGTTCAGCAGCTCAAGACTGGCTTATTGTGATCCTGAACACTATCTAGTAGGGAACATCTGTTCTACCTCTCAGAATCTCATTTCGGCGTTATTTCGGTCATTATCCATGACTCATGACCATAGAAGGGAATGGGGACAATGATTTGAAAACAGAGAGTTTGGGTTTTTTCTTAGCTCAAATTTTTTATAAGGGATAACCACTGTCAAACACACATTGCTGCACCGATCCGAGCATCCAACAAATAATGTTATTGCTTTTGATTTTAATCGAAAGCCCGGCGTACGATGGTTACTGCAATACTGGAAACTGCAAGCTCGATTCCATTTTTTAAAAATTTCATCTGTCACAGGATTTGATAATTGATAGAACTGCGATAGTTAACAGTATTGCGAATTATAAAAAAGTCACTGTCAACATGAGAGCGATACTAATACAACGTGTCTTATTATAATAGGACAAAGTCATTACTATCAATTTGACAGGTAAAACCTAACACAAAAACACATTTACATCTGTTAGATGTAAACTTTGCTCATCAGTAAAAATGGCTCGTCGGGTTCTTTTTTTTTTAACCTCCCTCATTGCTGTATTTCCTCGGCAGACCATTTTTTTTGGGGGGGGGGGGCGCACGACCACTATATTTTAAAACTAAAAAAATTAATTACACACATATAATGAATTTTAAAAAAATGAGAAGAAATGTTACGTACTTTCGATTTTTTATTTTTCTAATTTATGAATTTTTCCTTTTCATTAATTCATTCAACTGAAAAATTATTCCTATATAACGAATATCGTAAAATGTAAAAACTAATTTTACGTACTTGTGACTTGTGAATGTTAATCAATTTCAAAATTTTTTTTTAATGTTATTCTGTTAGGAAATATTCCTTAGAGATATTGCACTTAAAATTTAAAAAATAAGAATCGTATACATTTACTGAATTTCGTAATTTAGAATAGCTAAATTACTTACTTAGGATTTAATTTGATTTTATGATTTGTTTTAGTGTACTGTTTTTTAAATGTCAATAGATGTATATAGTTAAATCTATGACGACAATATATTTTGAACCGTATCCTATGAAAAAATAAGTTTTTTTATTAGTCTTTTTCGACGGCTGGGATTTTTGAATTTTAACAATCTGTGTTTTTTCATTTATTGGAAACAATGAAACTTTTTTGTTGCTCGTCAGTATGGAAACGGTCACGGAGCAGGAGGATTAAGCATTTTTATATAAGACTAGAAGAGGTACCGGCGTTGCCCGGGATAATTACACTTGCACAAACTTTTCCTTTCATTGTTAGTCATGAGATAGTGAATGTTGATCCCTGCCTTGTGTTGGTGCATTGCGTGTTGATACCATTGTTGATACCTATTGTTGCACAAACTTTGCCTTGCATTGTTGGTCATGAGATATTTCTCATTAATATGCCCTGCCATAACCATGGATATCGATTTTTTATTGATAATTATTAGTTTTTCAAAATCTGAGGTAGACAGTGACCTTCCTCATGCTTTGAAGGTCATGTATGCGAAATTTCATCAAGATCGGAATAAAACTGTAGATTTGTAAAAAAAACGTACAGACAGACAGACCCACCCGCAAACATCCTTCTTTATATATATAGATAGATTATATATAAGATACGTGACGTGAAATTGTGGTGTTCTAGGAGCCATAGATGAACGAGAAACGCGGCTGAAAATAGATTTGCTATAGTAGAGCAACTTACTGCCCAAATGAACCAGAGGGCTTGCGCAACTGTGCCCAGAACGACAGTTCAGCAAACGTTGCTGCATATGGGGCTCCGCAGAAGACGGATGAGGACAGCATCTATGCTAACGACTGTGCATCAGCAGAAGTGGTGGGAATTTCCACAGCAGCACCGACACTGGACACTTCTCAGTTGAAACATGTTTTTTGCACCATGAAGCAGATGGACGTTGGCGCATACGACGAAAAACTTAAGAAAACAAATCCCCTTCAACTATTTGCGATGTAGGCATTCTCTGGGTGCACTTACCATTATGAAAGGCAATATGAATTGATTCAAGCACGTTTCGATCCTTTCTGATCAAATGCACCCATACATGGACATTATTTTCCCTGAAGATGATGGCATCTTCCAGCTCGACAATGCGACATATTATTATTATTATCATTGTTTGGGGAAGCCGAACTCGGATCAAGTCCGGAAGCCAATCCCACAGGCGGACCCAAAAGAGGGCCAAACCCAAGGGACTAAAAAGCGAGGGATTGAAAGTTATGCTCTCGTGGGAGTATTGATGTTTGGTTGTAGGAAATTCCTTACTATGTGAAAGGTGTTTGGAATTGTGGCTTTCTGTAAACTTTTGTATAATTGTGGGTTTAAATTTAGTGTTGACAGGCTTTTGTGTAGCGAGTGTGGAATATACCCCAGTGGCAGAAAGAACGATAGGAACAATGTGTACTGTGTTTACTCCCCAAAGGCGTTTTATGCAAGATTCGCATACTTAGTGATTTTGTCAGTATATGTTTTTTGTAAATTGTGTGTGTTGGGGGTAGAGATATCAATTATGTGAGTCGCTTTGTTTTGCTTATCTACAAGTGCAATATCTGGTCTGTTATGAGGGAGAGTTTTGTCAGTTATTAGGATAGTTTATGTGTGGTGTTCTCTAAGACTGTGTTGGGGATATATTTATAGCATGGAGTGTGTATGTCCCTTAGCTTGTGTGTCTTAGCTAGATGTTGATGTATGATGTTTTCTACCTAGTTATATCTGTGTAAATAATCTGTCACCGTGAGTATTTTGCACCTGGATATGACGTGTTGGATGGCATTCTCTGCGATATGGCATTTCCAGTAAGACCCGTCAGTTTAATCTTTGATAATATGTTTTCTGTAGCTTTTAGTGTTAAAAAAACCTGGTCTTGTATGGCAATCATGGTTTCTCCATTTTCTCCAAAGAGGCTCCCTTCACACAACCAAAAGTTGGACGCCTTCTTGTCGACGTGTTGCTGGTTGAGGCCAGAAGGATGTCTACCGTGGAGTTGCTTTCCGAGCCATCATTGATGTTTAGTGCATGTTGTAGGAATGTTATGGGCGTTCTGCATGCTGTTCAGATTCAGAGGTGTATATTTTGTATCAGCCATGCAGACTGCTTTATGTAATGGTGATGTGTGTTGTTTAGAGTAAAAGAATTCTCTGAGTGACTGAGTCTGTTTCTGGTGTATATCTATTATGTCAATAAGACTTCTGCCACTCTCTGAACGAGGCAGGGTGAGTCTTTCAATAGCTGCGTGTCGATGGCGCTTTCTGTGCTTTGTAAACTGTTTACGTTGTTTCCTTTCAAGTCCCTCAAGATCTGTGTGTCTCTACTGTATGACTCCAAAGAAGTAGGAGAGTATTGGCGTGGCATAAGTATTGATGGTCTTGATTAAATTTCTGGAATTTAAATGCGTTTAAGTATTGTCTCTAGCCTATTATTATTATTATTATTATTATTATTATTATTATTATTATTATTATT
>JAHWFO010023555.1:575256-591195 GCA_023313115.1 Rhysida immarginata
GGGATACTCACAAGTCCCCGGCTGGCAGATTATGTTGCAGATTGGACCCCCTTAGGTGGAAGACTGTGTCTCCTGAGGCTTCAGATAGGGAAACGGTCTCTCTCTCTATTCGTTGCATACGCTCCGAATGCAGTCACAGAATACCCACTTTTTCTAGATGAAGTTGATGCTGCTCTTGGCAGGAGAGGGAGTGCAGATTCTGTCATCCTGATGGGCGACTTCAATGCACACGTAGGGTCTGATGACCAAACGTGGAGGGGCGTGATTGGGAGGAATGGTGACCCCGATTTAAATGCGAATGGGAGGTGCTTGTTGGATCTCTGTTGCAACAATGGACTTCCATCACAAACACCTTCTTCCAGCACAGGGATGTCCATAAGTATACCTGGTACAGGGATGCAATGGACCAGAAGTCACTGATTGATTTTGTAATTGTTTCAGCAGACTTCCGATCAGTGTTGCATACTCGTGTGAGAAGAGGGGCAGAACCATCAACTGATCACCACCTTGTTGTCTGCACTTTGCGGTTCTCTGAATCCATGCCAACCAAGCGAAATACTAGGTTCAGACAAACTTGGCGCATCAATTGGGAGGCACTGGAGGATAGAGCTGTGAGGAAGACCTTTCTAGATAGCATATCTTTAAGTTTCAAAGAACTACCCAGTGATCGTGGTACTGTTGAAGAGGAGTGGCAGTTGTTTAAAACTGCTGTGATTACTTCGGGTGCATTGTGCTGTGGTCGTAAGCGGCTGAGTGTGGCGCAGGGCGGTGAGAAAAGGACTGCATGGTGGAACGGTGAAGTTCAAGATGCTGTCAAGGCAAAGAAGGAAGCCTATTTACTATGGCTTGCAAATAAGTCAACTTCGAGTCGAGTGCGGTACACTGAGGCGCGAAAAGCAACAGCAAAGACAGTATCAACAGCTAAAGCCAAGGCCTGGGAGAAGTTCGGGGAGAAATTGAGGGCAGACTATGGTTCGGCAAACAAGGTGTTCTGGCAGACCGTGCGCCGCCTCCGTGGAAAGAAGTCTCTTTCATCACAAACTATTAAGAGTTCAGATGGGAGGCTTCTGAAAACGGAGGAGAGCGTATTGCATAGGTGGAAGGAATACTTTGCATCACTTTTTAATCCGGTGACAACAACAACTGAGGCATACGAGGTGCACCTTGGAGCGGAGAATAGTCACGGTAGTATCACTGAAACAGAAGTCAGATGGGCAATTAAGTCCATGAAGACTGGCAAAGCTGCAGGTGATGATGAAATCCGGTCCGAGATGTTAAAGGCCTTAAATCAGGATGTTATCCTGTGGCTGACTCGAGTGTGTCAGGTTGCTTGGATATCTGGACAGGCCCCTAAGCAATGGCAGACAGGAATTGTGATCCCTATCTTCAAAAAGGGAGATCAGAGAGATTGCAACAACTATCGAGGCATCTCTTTACTCAGCATTCCTGGGAAAGTGTACGCTAAGTGTCTGGAGAAAAGAAGTCGGGAAATAGTCGACTCCAAACTGTCGGGGGAGCAGTGTGGTTTCCGACCTGGCCGAAGCACGACGGATCACATCTTTGCTTTAAGGCAAATCTTTGAGAAATCCTGGGAGTATGCAAAAGAGGTCTACGCTTGCTTTGTGGACCTCCAAAAAGCATATGACAGAGTTCCTCGGGAGAAGCTCTGGCAAGTGTTGCAAGAGTATGGAGTGGATGGGCAATTACTGGTTGCTATCATGTCTCTGTACGAAAGCTCTGAGATGTGTGTCCGGATAAATGGCATTAAGTCAAGACCGTTCACCGTGGGTGTTGGACTCCGCCAAATGTGCGTACTGTCGCCCATCTTGTTCATTATCTGTATGGACTGGATAGACAGGGGCAGCCGAGGCGATGAGCGTGTTTGTGTGGGCGACTGCCTCCTGGAAAAGTTGCTCTTTGCGGACGAGCTTGTCCTGCTTGGGTCTTCTCGCACGAATCTTCAGCATGCACTAGACCGGTTTGCAGCCAAATGTGAAGAAGCTGGGATGAAGATCAGTGTGGCTAAAACCGAGGTTCTGGTTCTTTCAAGACAGCCTGCTCAGTGTGCTCTCCATGTTAGGGGAGCCTCATTGAGACAGGTGGAGAAATTCAAGTATCTCGGGTATGCATTCACGAGTGATGGACGGTAGGAGAAAGAATTGGATGCTCGGATCGTTGCAGCAAGCTGTGTCAGACGTGAACTGTGGCGATCCCTGGTAGCGAAACGAGAGCTGGGTAACAAAGCCAAGCTCTCCGTCTTCAAATCTATCTTTGTCCCCATTCTCACCTATGGTCATGAGGCTTGGGTAATGACCGAAAGAGTGCGATCGCGAAATGAGATTCCTGAGATGTGTGGCAGATGTTACCCTACAAGATAGAGTGTACAGCAGCACAATAAGGGAATCTTTAGGTGTTGAGCCGCTACTTCTCCGCATTGAGAGATCTCAGTTGCGCTGGTATGGCCACGTGATACGGATGCTGCAAACTAGTCTTCCTAGGCAGTTGTTATTTTCCAAGCCGGTGGATAAGAGACCAAGGGGTCGGCCTAGAACCAGGTGGCTAGACTATATGGAGAATCTGGGTTCGAGTCGCTTGGATATTACCAGGGAGAACATGCGCCTGATGGCGGAAGATCGCGATCGCTGGAAATCCTCCATAGGGCTGCTGCCCCCGCGACCCTAACGGATAAGCGGGTTTGAAAAGTAAGTAAGTAAGTAAGTAAGTAAGTAAGTATCTCCTATTTGTGATGTCAGCGCTATATAACCATTCGCAGAAAGCATTGCATGAATGAGGCAATAAATGATGTGTCATCAGCAGTTTGGGTGACTATAATGTGTGATAGTTATCTAAAAAACATTTCAATTATTGCAACTCAGAAACGGAGCGATTTTTCAGATATAAAATACAATGACTGTTGGCATTCGGTCAACAGTGGTGCATCACAGAAACTGCGGAGTTTGTAAACTATTCGCGTGCATCTGTGGTAAAATGGCAATCATAGAAAACTAGTATTAAAGCCTGTCATACGACGATGCCGCAACAGGCGAATCTGTAAATTCGATTTTAATTGTATATTTCGACTACCGACTTGGAAAATAGCAACTGCCTATGAAAACGGTTTTGCGGCATCCGTACATGTCGCCAAACTGATGCAACTGAGGCCTCTCAATGCAGAGAAGTAGCAGTTCAGCAGCTCAAGACTGGCTTATTGTGATCCTGAACACTATCTAGTAGGGAACATCTGTTCTACATCTCAGAATCTCATTTCGGCGTTATTTCGGTCATTACCCAAGACTCATGACCATAGAAGGGAATGGGGATAAAGATTTGAAAACAGAGAGTTTGGGTTCTTTCTTAGCTCAAATTTTTTATAACGGATAACCACTATTCGCGTCAAACACACATTGCTGCACCTATACGAGCATCCAATAAATAATGTTATTGCTTTTGAGTTTATTTGAAAGCCCGGCGTACGATGGTTACTACAATACTGGAAACTGCAAATTCGATTCCATTTTTTAAAAATTTCATCTGTGACAGGATTTGATAATTGGTAGGACTGCGATAATTAACAGTATTGCGAATTATAAAAAAGTCACTGTCAACATGAGAGCGATGCTAACACAACGTATCCTATTATAATGGGACAAAGCCACTACTGTCAATTTGACAGGTAAAACCTAACACAAAAACACATTTACATCTTTTAGATTTAAACTTTGCTCTTCAGTGAAAATGGCTCGTCGGGGTTTGTTTTTTTAACCTCCGTCATTGCTCTATTTCCTCGGCAGACCATTTTTGGGCGGCACGACCACTATATTTTAAAACTAAAAAAATTAATTATACACAAATAACTAAAATAAAAAAAAATGAGAAAAAATGTTACGTACATTTGATTTTTTTTATTTGATTTTTTTATTTTTCTAATTTATATGAATTTTTCCTTTTCATTAATTCATTCAACTGAAAAATTATTCCTATATAACGAATATCTTAAAATGTAAAAACTAATGTTACGTACTTGTGACTTGAATTGTTAATCAATTTTAAAATTTTATTTGAATGTTATTCTGTTGATAAATATTCTTTAGAGATATTGCACTTAAAATTAATAAAATCGGTATCGTATACATTTACTGAATTTCGTAATTTAGAATAGCTAAATTACTTACTTAGGATTTAATTTGATTTATTGATTTGTTTTAGTGTACTATTTTTTAAATGTCAATAGATGTATATAGTTAAATCTATGACGACAATATATTTTTGAACCGTAGCCTATGAAAAATATAAGTTTTTTTATTAGTCTTTTTCGACGGCTGCGATTTTTGAATTTTAACAGTCAGTGTTTTTTCATTTGTTGGAAACAAGAAACTTGTATTGTTGCTCGTCACTATGGAAACAGGCACGGAGCAGGAGGATATATAAGAAACGTGACGTTAAAATTGTGGTGTTCTAAGAGCCATAGATGAACGAGAAACGCGGCTGAGAATAGATTTGCTATAGTGGAGCAACTTACTGCCCAAATGAACCAGGGGGCTTGCGCAAATGTGCCCAGAACGACAGTTCAGCAAACGTTGCTGCTTATGGGGCTCCGCAGAAGACAGGATGGTGACAGCATCTATGCTAGCGAGTGTGCATTGTGCAGAAGTGGTGGGAATTTCTACAGCAGCACCGACACTGGACACTTCTCAGTTAAATCACGTTTTTTGCACCATGAAGCAGATGGACGTTGGCGCATACGACGAAAAACTTAAGAAAACATAACCCCTTCAACCATTTGCGACGTAGGCATTCTCTGGGTGCACTTACCATTATGAAAGGCAAATATGAATTGATTCAAGCAAGTGTCGATCCTTTCTGATCAAATGCATCCATACATGGACATTATTTTCCCTAAACATGATAGAATCTTCCAGCTCGACAATACTACATATTATTATTATTATCATTGTTTGGGGAAGCCAAACTCTGATCAAGTTCGGAAGCCAATCTCAGAGGCGGACCCAAAAGAGGGCCAAGCCGAAGGGACTCAAATACGAGGGAGGGAAAGTTATGCACTCGTGGGAGCATTGATGTTTGGGTGCAGGAATTTCCTTACTACGTTACAGGTGTTTAGAATTGTGGCTTTCTGTAAAGTTTTGTATAATTGTGGGTTTAAATTTAGTGTTGGCAGGCTTTTGTGTAGCGAGTGTGGAATAACCCCAGTGGCAGAAAGAACAATAGGAACAATGAGTACTCTGTTAACTCCCCAAAGGCGTTTTATTTCATGTGCAAGATCCGTATATTTAGTGATTTTTTCAGTATATGTCTTTTGTAAATTGTGTATGTTGGGGATAGAGATATCAATTATGTGAGTCAATTTGTTTTGCTTATCTACTAGTGTAATGTCTGGTCTGTTATGAGGGATAGTTTTGTCAGTTATTAGGATAGTTTATGTGTGGTGTTCTCTAAGACAGTGTTGGGGATATATTTCTAGTATGGAGTGTGAATGTCCTTTTGCTTGTGTATCTTAGCTAGATGTTGATGTATGATGTTGGCTACCTGGTTATGTCTGTGTAAATAATCTGTCTGCGTGAGTATTTTGGTTATAGTTATGTGGTGGTGGTGAATCCACGTGCTTCCACTGCTTGCTTTGCTCCTTTCCCTCGGGGGTCATAGTGATACATCCAGCACTCTTACTTGGTGATTAGGCGGCTAAAGAAGTCATTTGGATTGACCTGACACTGCTGCAACTTTACCGCTGCTGCGTCGGTTCGATGGACTTTTTGAATGGCTGTTAGCAGACGCGGAGCCCAGTGGGCGACGACCATTGTCATGTTCAAAATGTCGTGCAAGATGTTGAAAACTGAACCGTGACTGATTTTCACTTTTTCCACTATCGTCTCGATTGTGGTACGCTAATCTTTGAACACCAGGACCTCACTTCTCTTACGATTCCCAGTTCTGTTACTTCGTTGTTCGTCATAAAGATTTGTTTGTCCACACGAATCGTCTGCATCATCTAACTACTGCACAGTGCGGCCGATTGCCAAAAAGCTGGCCAAAATTCGAAAATTCAAGTAATTCACTCCAAAATGGAATCTTAGGGGTTTTGGGGGTCGCTGATTACAAATTTTATGTCATTGTACGGAAATTCACCCCCTTCACCCCTAATCGACCACCCCCTGGGGTATAATATCATGTATTATTTATCATAATCAAGTTACATATCGTTTTTGAGGGTTTTGGGGTCGCTGATTACGAATTTTCTGTCAGAATTATAAAATTCGAAATGGCAAATACAAGATGGCGTCACCCAGGGCGTTTTAAACCCCAAGCGAGCCAACCTCACATAAGGTAGAGCCTTGAACTCGAAACAATGAAATCATTATTGATAATTGTTGTTTAAGGCATGCCAAATGTTGCTGAATTTTTTCAGATTTTTATTGCATCATGAAGTACGGAAATTTCAATATGATTAATATTTTTGACTGGGAGGTTTGGGCAAAGCATCCTTAGAAAAAACCCCATAACAATTCAAGTGGCAGAAGGTGGCAGCTAAATTTTGACTTAATCGATAATTAATACTTTTCCAAGTAACCTCCAAAAGGTTAGAAGACAGCATTCGACAGCGTTTTATTGTCATTCGATTTGAAAACTCAAATTTTATTGGAAAAAAACGAAAAAAGTACCCTTATTATTATGCTGCTAAAAATTTTCTGTCAAAGAAATGATATTTACAAAAATTTTTTCGCATTTTATTAACCTTCAAACGTACATTCCATTTAGTTTTATTACATTTTTTTTTGCTGCACGCGCTTTTACACGTTTAAAGGTTTTGCCGAATAACTACACCAATAGTGCGCTTGAAAAAAGGCCAAATTCCAACTGAAAATAAAAAAAGAATTTGGGGTATAGGACGTTACTCTTAACCATTTTTAATTCTTATAGGATCCCTCTAGCCAACTGCATGCTAAAAAAATCTTATCTAGACACTTTTATTTTTCGAGTTTTGGCCAGCTGTTCATATGATGGTACATTGTTGCCGTACAGTTTCTCCAACTCAGCATGGATTTTGCAGCGTTGTTCCTCTTCAAATACAGAAAACGAATAACTGCACGATACTCCACTTTATCAATGGGCTGCGCCATCGTGTTTTGATCCCTCTAGCGGCGTGCCATCATAAAGCGCTGCGGGGATTCAACGTGAACCAGGACTGCAGGCATGTACTCGTACACAATCAAAAAAATTAATTACGTAACTTTATTTTTTCGAGATGATAGAGAGACAGACCATACAACATGCCATAATAGTACGACCTCCTAGTAACTCAAGGCCTGAACATGACGTCAATAATGTACGAATATTGTTGAAGCACTTAGACTGTGACATTGAACTTCTGTAATAGCATAACCGGTTTGACTTAATGTTTTATCTTTTTCATGTTCAGGCCTTGTAGTGTCTAGAAGGCCGTGAAAGTAGGCTAACAACACCTACACAGAGGGCTTATATATAGGGCTTATTATTGGCAGAAATACGATTAAAGATGACTACGAGGCCAACGAGAGACAGGCCAGATACTCAAAAGTCACCTGACCATCGGGGTTCGGGCAACAGTCCATCCTTCAATCCTTATGGTTTTCTCTTTGGCCATCTAACTTTTCAGTGCCAGAGCCTGTCTTTCGTTGTCTGCGCGATTTCATCAAGCCCAACGACAAAGATAGTCAGCAGAGCTGAAAACCCTCGGGCCTGTCTTTTTCGTCGGCTTTGGAGTTGATTGGATGACGTAGAAAGTTGAAATGATTCACGGAATAGTTATCTCAAGTTGACCCTATAATCTTGATACTATTTAAAATTATAATCTGAAATTAGGATTGCTTGAACGGGATAATCAACCTATTAGGAATGTTTAGAAATATACAAAGTAAAATACCAACATAACGAAGAACGTCTTAACATCCAAACACCGCTAACATTGAATTTATTAATAAAATATTCACAAATAATATACATAATAAACATTTATGAAATATCAACAATTAAAATTTTAAATTTTCTTTCATAATGTCTTGGTTTGTAACAAGTAACGACTTCACATTGTAAAATCCTTGAAATTATTATAATAATTGCCAATTTTAAACATCATGGATTGACAATGCTTCTTCAATTATATATCGCCCAATCCAAGTCTTAACGCGGAAACGCTAGATAAATGAAAATATTTTTTTATACAGAAGGCTGATTACATTTTTTGGTAACTATTTATTGAGTGAATGCTCCAGGTCACGTGCGCTTGACAAAGCGTACGAAATGATGCTATTATGACTACATTGTATTTTCATTAGAAAGCAGGAAATGTCATGAAAATATTCTCCAAAAATCGGACCTTACTGGGAAGGGTACATTACTGCCCTTTCCGACGCTAAATACAGCTATTCTTCTATAATTTTGTTTGTTTGGTGTATTCAGCCCGTAGGCTTTTTCGCCCTCTTGACTTGGCCATCAGGAGATTGCTTGGGATAAGTAAATGCGCTGGTTTTCCCTTGCCTTCTGCATTTTTAACGACTGCAGTGAGATAGTAGCAGCAGCCGGAACCAACGGCTTTACGTGCTCGGGGGAGGGGGTAAAGATCGCATGCCACTGATGGTCACCCATCGAGTGACTAGCCGTGCTAGGCGATGCTAAACTTCACAGAACTGGCTTCCTCTGCGAAAGCCCACTAGACCACGGCCTGCTATAATTGGCGAAGTAAAACACGAAGTTTTTCTGTTCAAAGAAATGCATATCAGCAATACTGAGTGCAAAAGGGAAAGGGTTCAACTGACCAGTTCCCACAAACAGAGCACCACAGGTCATTTGAAAGGTCAAACAGCTGTGAAAAACCAGCAACCTAAAGAAGGATAGCAAGCAAGCATTGTAGGAATTTCACAAATACCTTGAATAGAATAATAAATAAAGATTTGCAACTGTAAATGCGTCACAAGAGTTGTGTTCATAAGCTCCTGCCACAACACGTTGTAGAAAGGAAGGGGATCTGGTAGAAGCTCTATGAGTGTTATCTCGCCGCATAACGATGGAAGTACAGTCTAGTGCAAAAAGGTTTTTGATGAAAAATACCTTCAACCAAGCCCTAAGGTCATGTAAATAACGGTAAATTTTCATGGCTGCAGTGGCGTAATTGGCGCGTTGGCGGTCTGATCCAAAGGTTCCTAGTTAGAACCCAGGCTGCAGAAGTTTCTTTCCTATTTTTCATCATTAATTTGAACAGCTGAGGTTGGTGTATAATAAATTCCTCACTGAACTTCTAATGAATTTTTCTTAAAAGGTTTTTACCTGCTCTGTAGGAACTGAGCTTACCGAATGTTGATCAGTTGCAAAATCAGTTACTTTACTGAAAGTCAAGTCAGATTAGACTAGACCTGTCCCTTCTGATGAAATTGGGATCTGCTATTCATGTGCTCAACGATGACTTAAATCTAAACCTTTATTCACTAGACTGTACGTTGTAGGTAATTTGGGTATTTGTATTTGTTAATTAATTCCTCGATAACGTTAGGACTCTATCAATTACTAAATGTTGTGTCTTTAATTATATTTTGGTTTCTTACATTTTTTCATTTAAATGAATCATTTTCTGGCCATTGGTGAACGTAGAAAAGGTAGCAATTTTTTGATTGTATGGAGGATTAGAAGAGACATGAATTACGGTATTAGACGTAGTTTCAAAAAATGTTTGAAATGGAATATAGAATTAGCATTGTTTTTAGAACTGGTCACGTCTAACTGTAAGTAGTTGATACAATATTGTAAAGGCTTAATCACTTACATTGAATCCTTTATTCGTGCTCTTGGTGAAGGTCTTCTTTATTCGTGGTTGACACTTATGTAAAACGTGAAAGGAATTTCACGCACCGTGGACAGAAGAATATCTTTTAATGATTATGTTGATTCTCGAGTTCTGCAGATGTAAGTAACAAACATCGATTGATGAATTTCTTTTATTTTTGCAAACATTATAACTTGCACTCCTTTTGTTTCCATGAGAATATGGCATTGGCGCAAAAGACAACAAGTGCATAGTTTAATAGGCTTCTCAGAGAAATCAATTTTGCATTTTCTCTTTGCTGTTTTCCACATACGATAATTAAATATGAAATGTTATTTGCTCTCTTATACTTTTTTTCTACCAAGAATCATTTTTACGTTTCGTATATTTATATTGACATTCGCACAATGATTAAAAGCCAACACAATTTTAATTATCGTAAGTAGAAAAGAGCCAACGCAAAATACAAAATATTAAAACTAAAAAAAAATAGATTGGAGGGGAGGTTAATTTTAACTGGCCAACAATAATATTTCTCATCGGTTGAGCGAAAGGAAAAATGCACACTGTAAAGAGTAACAAGTAAAAATGACTCCTGGACAAAAGTTAACAAGATGAAGCTCAAGAAGAAAAATTGTGCCAGTAACGAAGATAATTATAAAAAAGTTAAATGAACAAAAATATAAATAAGTAAATAGAAATTTAGAAAAAAATCATTAAACATATAACAAATACAAAAATGAATAAATAAAAAATAAATGGACAAGTGCGAGTCGAACTTGCGTTGAGAGGGTTCCGTTCGATGTATATGTTATCTACCATGTTTGTTTTTTTTTAGATCTGACCCAAATTTGTTTGTGGTAACTAAAAAATGTATTTATTCTACCGGATTGTAAAGGAAAATTGCTGAATATATTGTCTATTGCTGAATTCTGTCTTGTCGTATATTCTTGAACACGTGGACTTCAGGTTGGTTTCCATTCTGACAAATTCCAAGCACATCACGCGACGTAATTGTTAGAATGGAAACAGGAAATATACCGTTTTCAATTTCCTGCGACATCTGTGTTTTCTACTTGCATATACAGTTTTTACCACTTTTTGTGTTGAGTGATTTGTTGTTGTAAGGGTTACATTTTATTATGATTGAATAAAATTCCCTTAGTTCCGAACAGAAGTACTGAGAAGAGAGAATGTTTAAATTTTAATGGCAGAGATTTTTAATAAAACAAAAAAAAAGGTTAATTACAACTCATCTAGAATTGAAATTAGTTATAAACATTTGAAAATTCTCAAATGCAGATAAACAAAAGAAGGAATAAACAGTTTATGGGTTTTCAAGTTAAGTAAATGATAACACTGGTCAACACACATTTTGCGGCCAATCATTTAAAAGTTTTTTTATGGTAAATTTATTGCACTGATTCCGAATATGACATTAGTTTTTTCAAATTGGCTCTGGTTTTTGAGATATACGTACAATGTCACTGAAATGCACGAAAAATACGAACAAAATTGCACTTACCGTTACTTATTGCACCATCACATAAATATATATCATTAATATATATAAATATGTATCAAATTGGTTAAGACTAGGAACATTAAATAGGAAAAAAAAATAACAAACACAATTTTCACAAAACAAATCGTCGTCTGTATGATTTCCTTGTGTGCGGATCATCAGGACCATCACGTTGAAGACTCCAACAATAGTCAGCCATCATATGCGTGTCCCATCTTCCTTGGTATCTTTCTTCCATAACTTTTATATCTTGGTGGAACCTCTCTCCTTGTTCCTCACTGTAAGCACCAAGATTATCTGGAAATCTATCTACGTGACTAAGAAGAAAGTGAACTTTTATGCTCATGGTAGCACCCAACTTTTTTAAGTTTGAAAGCATAGTGTTTACGAGTTCTTAGTTGTCAGCTTTGTGGTTACCGAGGAAGTTCTATAATAACCAACACAAAACTGTTCCAGTCAGATTTTTCAATATCAGTCATGGATTTAAAGAAATTTCGTCGCTGTGTGGAACAGGTCGCCTTGCTGATTCCAAATCTGGGTACTCCCATTTACGTTTCTTGTAACGATTGAGGCCTTGCACATTAACAACACAAAACTAAGTCACTGTGATGATTTCTTGGTTCTCTCCACACCATAGGAACACCAAATTTTAAACCTTTTCTACTTCCATTTTTCCAATGACGTAGATTTTCAACACATGTTTTACAAACCACATGTGGAGCCCAAGACTTATCTTGGTCTCCGAGTTTCATTCCAAAATATGCCACATATGCTTGCTTCACAAAATCTGTAATATTTTTTCTTTGTTTCTCCTGGCAATATTCGCCACAAATGTAGCAGAATACATTAGGGTCATTCATGCAGCCTCTTCGTGATGAACTCATCCTTCTTTTATAATAAATTCTTTCTTCGATACTACTCCAGTCTTTATTACTACTCATTATTAACGATTTGTCCACACGTTTGGGGTTTAATCTGTTTCTTTTTTCAGTAATGAGATCACCTGCCTTAGAAAATAGTCTCTCGGAAGGTACAGAGGAGGCAGGTAATGTTAAATATTTCACGGCGATGGAATGCAAACCTGGATTGTTTATTTTCATCGAACGCCAAAATTATAACGGATTTTGCTCCCTTGGCAATATATTGTCGCCCAGATAATGCTTCAAAGTTTGAAATTCAAACACCTGAGAATTCTGCTAGATCCTTCAGCCGATAAGTTATTACAAGCATGAGCGGATAATAGTGAGGAATGTATATTCCATATATCATCTGGAAGTAAGACAGATTGATTAGAGATAGTTACTGATTTGGTATCTTCCTCCGTGACCCCAATTTTCTTCAATTCACCATTGACATCAGCAATGGTTTTTGCACATGCTGACGGGCTACTGAAATGCAATCTCTTGAATCTGGTGTCTAACAGACAATTAACTGCTATGAGATGCACCTAGCTGATAGTTGATTAGATATCTTATATGATACGATGAAACACAAATAGTCACAATACAGCTTATATTACAGCCAATACTAGCCTTTACTGGCCTGATAAAAACTATCGAAAACTATCGATAGTTTTTTGAAACTATCGAAAACTATCGACCATGTCAAAACTAGCAAAACTATTGGCCATCGGGTCTTCGATAGTTTAAAACTATCGATAGTATCGATAATATCGATAGTATCGCTCATCACTACTAAGAGGTTCATCAGCCTTCTTTCTTATTTCAGTGTACTTCATTTCGTTTACTTTTTGGGCGAGCGTGTAAAATGGGCTAGGTTTCTGGACGATTCGTGCTACCTTTTTTTCACTACACTGATCGATTGTCTATTATCGGTTTATTTTTATTTTTTAGTTCTTAATTACGTATCCGGTATTTCAATTCTCTTTCTGAATTAGATGTTTCCCTTTTTGGTAATACATGATGCTTATTTTGTATTCTGCTTTAGAAATTATTTCAGTGCATGCCACCGGAGATATTCTCAGCTCCGATTTGTGCTAATCAAATTGAAGTGTTTGTGCGATTACCCTGAAAGAGGCAATGGGACGACATCAGCCATCTTTAGTTTCTTAAGGCCAAATTCACCTTCCAAATTGTTCGATGTTATATTCCTGTTAGTCCCTTTTCAATTTGACATCGCATGACCGGTCTCCGTGAATTTCGTCTTTTAATATACATTTTGTTAAAATGTAACTTCAAATCTACTTCCACTGCGTATTAAAACCTTGTTTATTTATTACACTGGAAGGTAAACAAAACATTCTCAAAAAATTAAATTATAACTCCCAATTCGTTAAATAATAACTCAATCAATACAACACAGAGCAAAGGGACTATCCATTCTAAAATCATATACCCAATCATTTCAATAAGCAATTCTTTATTAGACAAAACAGATTTATTTCAAATTTGTATCCGGAATTGTTTACATAGAATTTTTAAAAATTTTTCTTGCCAAGTAACTTCTGTTTTAACAAGCCATTTCAACTGACTGAAGACGAGCGATGTGTAACCCTGTTGCAATTGTAATACAGATTTTCTTTAGCTGTGAAAGAAAAAAGTGTATATTAAAAGGGAAATGCATCTTAACAGGTCTTTATATTCTTCATTACCATTATTATTCGCAAACATTAAGTTGGATAATGAATGAGCATTTATTGTACCCTTCAATATTTTCTTAAATCTTTTGCCTTTAAGATGGCATTCAGTCTTTGTAGCAGAATTTTTAAAAATATCACTTCTATACCACTACCTATTTTCAACTTTATTGACATGAAGCTTCTTCTACTGGTTTAGATACATAAATATCTTAACTTTTACCATAATGATGGAAGCGTATAAATGCCAGGTTTTATGGATTTCACCAGAATAAGAGTAACCTTAGAAGTGCGTTAAATTTTGAAACATCGCGAGATTTTCCTGTGTTTTGGTACCACCTTTTGCTACTTGAGGAGTAGCCGACAGACGAGAGCACAAAGCCAGGATGTCTGATAAAAGCACGGCAGTATTGTAAAGATGGCGGCTCCGCTTGCTACTTGCTCCGAAAACGATCAGCAGTAAAGAGTGGGGTCTAAATTGACGGTTTGACTAATATCTTATAAGTTATTTCGAATAACCACCTCCCCTCTCCAGGGAAATAATGGTTCTGGGGTCTTTCCTATACAGAAGTTTGTAAATGTAAATTTGTAAAAATATTGCAGTATTACAAAATTTTATAATTTATCCATGGTTATGTTTAGGACAAATGGGGGGGGGGGAGATATAGCCCCAGTAGCCCCTCTCCTCTTAAATCCGCCACTGACAGACTCGAATGGTATCATGCAGGGATCCCTTCACATCGATTCACGGGACAGAAATCGTAGGATCGGAGCTTGAAAAAGTTTGAACGCTTCAAACTACTGCGACTAGCGATTAGTAGCCTCGATTTCAGTCGGACCTTGGAGTTTGAACTGAAAATCGGAGGAGTAGAAAATCCGTTTCCATAGGCTCGACTCAATCGGATACAATTTTCGTAGGATCGGACCTGAAATCGGAGCTATGGTAACCAGGCATTTGAGCGCTTTCTTGATCCTCAAAGAAGTCGCACGAAGCTAGGTCAGGTGAGTAGGGAGATTGCCAGACCTGAAGCGATGTGATGTTTTGTCAAAAATTGCTGCACGATGTGCTCTGTGTATTCTGGAGCATTGTCGAGATACAGCATCCAATCCACAGAAGCCTACATTGTTGGCCGTTTCGGTCAAACTGCATCACACAATGTCCTTATCACGTCAAGGTAGAATTATTTATTCATTGTTTGTCCTTTCGGGGCAAATTCGTAATGGACAGTACTACGCGACGAAAAATGAAAAACGTTCTGCTTTAGCGTGCTACAACAATTGCACGCGGCACTCTTAACAGCTGCAAATTTCATTACGTCATCAGCAGAAATGTCTTCACACGATCCGGAGAGGAAAAGGAGCAGCGAGTTCTACTTTTCTTTTGTAGCCTCAATCCGGAAACTTTTCAGACAAGCCTCGTATGCATATATCGTCAGCATATGCAAATATATCACAACAATGTCAACCAAGAATGTTTCACAATATAAATCTTGGTGTGATTTACAGAATGCAAGTCTTTGCAGATTCGCATAGCTTACTTTACGAATATCACAAATATTATACCCTGTTCAATGTTAAATATCCAGTTTCAATTTTAAAGATTGTTAAGTTTACTTAGCGATAATGTCTAACAGTTGAAATCGGAAATTTAATTAGACATGCTCAGTTTTTCTTTCGTTGGACTGAGTATAGTCAATACCGCACAGTTTTTCTCTCTAGGTGGTATTGCGTAGTCAACGAGAAAGACAGGCCCCGGCCAACACCACCTAAAGAGAAAACCTGATCGCGGAAACGTCATAGGTAGTCATAATGATGTAACAATGTATGAAGTTTTCGCGCTCAGTCTATGAGTAGAGGTGGTGTTGCGCCGGGGCACTGAAAAGTCACATGACCAAAGTAGATCGAGCAAACAATCCAACCTTCATTGTTTCTATCTAGATTTCAACATTGTTTTTTCCTTTGATGGAAACAATGAAGATTAGATTGTTGCTCGATCTATTTTGGTCATGT
>JAHWFO010023555.1:591595-617347 GCA_023313115.1 Rhysida immarginata
TTGGTCATGTGACTTTTCAATGCCCCGGCCTGTCTTTGTAGTTGGCTTTGCGTAACCACCGAAAGAGAAGGCCTCTGCGATGAAACGTAATACATAGTTACATCATCATAGATAGGGCATTGTTATTCGTATTTCTACCAATAATAAGCCATAAATTTGCCCTAACTATGATGATGTAACAATGTATTACTTTTCATCGCAAAGGCCTTCCAACACCACCTCTACTCAAAGCCAGACTTTGAGTAGAGGTGGTGTTGGGCCTTATCTCTCGGTGGCTACGTAATAGCCTGGTAGTTTTATCTTTCCATTTCAGGCCTGGTATTTCTAGAAGGCCGGGGTATAATTCAATTGAACATTGTGTTCACAGATATACCTGGGGCAGAACACAAGAAGCAATAAGTGTCGTTGCATTTGGCAGGTGTCCAAACTCCCTTTCGGTTTATAGTTGCACAGGTTTCATCCCAGTTTCTTTCTCTCTCCCATTTTTGAAAACCAGCTGGCGGTTTTCGATATGCTATTTGCCACTCGTAACGGTTGATGTCAAAAGTTATATCTAGGAATGTATTAAATATTATTAAAGTATGAATATACCAAATCACCATAACTGATATAGAGGTGAATAGATAGAGATATTTATGAGGTTTCTTTATACCAAAGGGATACACATCAAAGAGATACTGTTCTGAGAAAGATGTAAAGACGAAGTATGCATTAATTGAATATATGGAAAGTGTTACAGTGCGGAGACTTTGGCGGAATTGTATCAAATTGAGACTACAATTATACACTATCTTGCCAAAAGTCATGGGACACCACTAATTTAATGGAAACACTTAGAATAACGCATGCCCTAATATCTAGTTGCTCCACCTTTTGGTGCTATCACAGTCTCTATTTTGTTGGGCATACCGTCCACAAGTTTTTGGTAGGTTTCCGCAAGAATTTTTCGCCATTCTGTCAAAAATGCCATCTACAGTTCAGTCAAAGATTTCGGGCGGTCCGCTCCTGCACGCAATCGACGCTCCAACACATCCCAAAGATCAGGTATCGACGTTCGATGAGGTTGAGATCGGGTATCTACGCCGGCCAGTGAAGTTTTTGTACCAAACCATCTGACTACAACGCTTGCTTTGTAGGAAGGTGCGTTGGCGTGTTGAAAAAGCAAAAGGCCATTTCCAATGTGCTACAACAGAAACGACTGGACCAGACCAACCCACGAAAAGCACCCCCCACATCATCACTGACCCTCCGCCAACTTCACTGTGGGCAATACACAGCTTGCCAGATGAGTTCTCCGGGCATTCGCCATACACGAATCCTTCAGTGACTCGTCACTCCATCCAACCATCCGCCATTGCTTCAGAGTCCATTGACGTCTCCATTTGCACCATGGCAATCTGCTCGCTGCTTTGAAGGAGAACTCATCTGGCTGATTTGGTATGTACGGGAAGCATCTCTGCCACGAAAACCCACTGAATGCAGTTCCCTGCGAACACACCTTTTGCTTATAGTTGTCCCATTGGACTCTGTGAAAGATCTTGTCAGTCCATCAAAAGATGTTTAACGGTTTACAATGACCACGTTGCAAAACGCCCTTCGATCTCTGGGCGATATAATCTTTAGTCTCCCGGCTCTGGACTGAACACTAGTCGTAACTTTATCTTTCTACGCCTAGATGACGTTTTTAACGGATGATTTGGGGATATTTAACAGGTTTGACGTCTTTCTAACACGTTTGCCTGCAAGATGGTACTCAACAATTGAGTGGCCCGCGGCAGTAACCGGGCAAGTAACAGAATAAAAAAAATTGTTAAATCGTCTAGAAATTTCAAGTACCTTTAAGTTATGCAGTGAAACAATTTTATTAATTTGCTTAAGTAAGTGATAATTAGCTTGAATAAGCTGCAGCATAAACAAAGTAATGATAAAGTATAATATTTCCATAATATTTATCATCATGCATGCACTCAGAAACGTTCATTCATGTAATATTTTTTCTTACTGAGACGTTATATCTAAATTGGCAATTTCTTTAAACCGTTACTCAAAAATCAAAATTATTTTCTTCGACCTTGGGCTTAACCTTCAAAATTATGGTAAAAACTGATTTTCTAACGGGTTTTCGACTGTTTTCATCATGTATTGTCGTTGAATCAGTGTCGTCTTTGGACTTTGTGGCCGATACAGTAGATGGAAATATGTGTAGTGTGTGAAGTATTTATATATCTTCTGTAGAGCAGAAGCTATTTCTCTACACCTCCTGTGTAATATCTTAATGTACAGGTCAATTCTATCATGAGCTTGATGGGGACCAAGCCAACAATAACATTGGTATTTTTCTATGTTATTGTTACGCAAACTCAGTTAAGTTTTAAACCTTGAAAGGGAAGCTTGTTTTACAGTAATAATTTTAAATTGAATGTATGGTCTCTGTTAATGAAAGGTTTCGTTTATTTTTTATAAATTTGTGTTGGATTTTAAATTAAACTAACTAAAAATACAATTTTCTCATGCATATAAAATATTTCCCAAAGTTAATATCAATTATTAAATATGTGGACAGTTACTAAATTTATTGATGAAAACAGGAAAGAAAATTCCACCGCCTGGATTCGAAGCGGGAACCTTCATCTCTTCGCGCTGAATGCGCTAACCAATTGCTCTACCGTGGACATGGAAACATTATGCTATCTACGTGTCCTTAAGGTTGGTTAGAGCAGTTACTTTTTTGGCAGGCTGGGACTATCTTTCCTAATGGTTACCGCGCTGTGGAATTTTTTTTCCTATTTTGATCAACAATTTAAACATCTGAGATGTAGCGTATACGTAAATGCTAAATCCTCATTGAACATTCGTGAGTCATCCTTTAATAAATTTATTCCTGTAGGAGATTAATGTGTGAAGTCAGGAATTTGTTTTAGCACGTTAAATTTAGTGTTTGCGGACTGCGTGCAATGAGATTTTTAACAAGGCCAATCTGAACATTTGTTGCTGTGATGGCCATGACATGACGTGGATGTCTAACAATGCTCACCAACTGCCAACTCATCCGAATTCAGTAAAACAGTTATATCAGAAATTTACACGAACCGGTAGTATTACGGACTTGTTGGAGGACATCGTTGAATGTCTGTGCTTGGCCACGAGAGCACCAAACGCGCAGGCCTCTAAGAATATCGTTACGCAAAATCCGAAAAGAACGGTGCGCAAAACACAAGGAAACGTTCTAGGACTTTAATAACTGTCACCGTTTAGCTGGTATTCCATTTTAAACGCTGCTAGTGCTTTTATAAAATTATCATAATTAACTTTCTAATTACAAGGTAGAGAATTGAATATCATAGGTGAGAGGAGAACATCCGGCCGTTCTTGAGGCAGAAATTATTCTGTTATTTACTTACGAAAGAAAAATTCACCACATGGATTTGGCGCTGGATATGCGCAACGAATAAAATCATCGTTAGTCCTTGCATCGTAAATACTTGTTAATTCCATTTCATATTGACGACAGACTGAGTAAGCTTCCGAGAAAGTACTCGGTTTGAAAGAGATGTACAAACATTTTGTTTCTCCATTGGGATATTTCATGGAGCAATATCTTTTAACTAGAAAAAAAAAGCTTGAGTTAATAAGGAATATAGTTTCACATATAAATATTGGAAAAAGATGCTTATGACTTACAGCATGTTCCATTTGCTACGACTGAGTATTCTCGATTACTTCCGCATGCTAACTTTACATTAAAAGCATCTTCATTTCTGGTGCACCAATAAGTTGCAATAGAACCTATTCTCTCTGCAACATTGTCCCAAGTGTAGTGGGAACTGTCACCAATCGAGGCTGGAGGTGGTCCGCAAACTGTTTAACATAATCTAATGTTTATTCTATGTGGTATACTTCATAATTATAAATAAATTATTAAAAACTAATTTATGCTCATTTGATATTACTTATTCTTAAGCATTATTAACATAATGCTTAAATCATTGTTCGTACCAAAATATCTTCTAGAAACTACCAGGCCTGAACATGGAAAAGATAAAACAGTGCTACGTCGAACTAGTGTTACTATTCAATGACGTATATTAAAGATAGACTCCGAAGCAATTGTTGTTCTTGAAGCAAATCGGGAAGCTCCATGCCTAGAACTGTCATGGCCTTAACTGAGTGAAGATGATGCAAAACACATGGCTAAACATGAGAGTAGCTGATTAATATTTCTTTCTCACACCGATCACGGACTGATAAGTTTATCTTTTCGTTTACTTTGTACAGGGTGGTTATAATTAAAGTGACACCATTTAGACCTTTTTAGCAGCCGTTCTGGTAATCGGGTTTTGACGAAACTTGAGATATATGTTATAGAGACCATATCTTCAATTTTGCAATAAAAAAATTATTCACATTATGACCGCTACGTCAAAATATGGCGCATGAATAATAACAAAAACAAGTTAGAAGCAGAGAAATTTATAACAAGAGAGCATTTGTGTCAATGACATGTTCAACCCGCATTATTGCATGTTCCACAGTAGAGCGAAGGGTTTCATGAGGAATCGCAGTGATATGCTTGCTTTCAATTCAGGGACAGTCCGTATTCTTCCTCCATAGACATTATCTTACAAATATCCCCACAACCAGAAGTCATAAGGGTTTAAGTCCAGTGAACGAGGAGGCCATGCAGTTGGAAAAGTTCTCGAAATCACCCGATCATCTCCAAAATGAACATGAAGCAGTTCCTTCAGTTGTCGTGCAATGTGGGATGTTGTCTTACAATAAAGACAGAAGTGTCAAAACATTGTCTTTGTTGTAAAGCAGGAATGACTTTCTGCTGCAGAAGTTTGCAGTAACGAGCACCATTGATTGAATATCTTTTAGTGCCTTGAAGAGTGTTCTCTTCAAAGAAAAGGGGCCAAGAATGAAATGTGAAGTGAATCCGCTCCATACAGTCGCGTAATCCGAGTGCAAAAGCTTTTCATGCACAACCATCGGCTTTTTAGTACCCCAGATGCGATAGTTTTGAGCATTCACTGCTCCGTCTAGTGTGAAATGCGCTTCATCTGACCACGGTCATGCATTATCGACGGCTATTCTAGCCAGAAACTGACAAGCAAAATCAGTGCGTTTTTCCGGATCTTCACGAAGCGACTTTTGAACCACCTGGATCTTGTATGGATACCACTTTTAAATCGAACGCAAAACTTTTTGTACCGTAGACCACGGAATAGACAAATCACGTGATACGGCTCGAGCACTTGCTGAAGAATATTGGGAACTTGAAACACTCTCCACTACAGCAGCAGTAACGTGTTCCACGGTCTCATTTTCAATTCGTTTCCGTCCTCTCCCTGGCAGCACACCCAACTCACTAGTTTCTTAAAATTTCTTAATCATCTTTTTTAAACCATTAATGGACATAGGCCCATTTCGCAAGTTTTTCAAACATCGATATTCTCTTAGTGCAGCAGAAGCATTATTGCAGTTCTGGTAAAACAACTTCACCAATAAAGCTCGATCCTTTTTAGCTAAAGCCATCGTGAAGAATGACTTTACATTTAATCTCACTGTCATTTTAAAGCTTTTCTAATTTTATATCTCATTTGCATGACGTCTCTGATTGAGTAAAAATTCTTAGATAGTTTCTTACATGACCAGCGCCATATTTTGACATAGCGGTCAAAATGTGAACTAAATATTTTATTGCAAAATTCTCTTCCCTGTCGTCTGTATAACATATATCTCAAGTTTCGTCAAAATATGATTACCAGAACGGCCGCTAGAAGGGTCTAAATGGTGTCACTTTAATAATAATCACCCTGTATTTGAAGTATTTTATTATATTTTATAAACAATTTTTCGGTCATGGTTTAAATTTCAAGTTCGTTTCGATCATCTTTCTGTTACGTATTTCATTTTAGTTATGTATTTTTATTTATGCTTGTGGAAAACGATTCCTGATCCTTATTTCGTGTCTGTTTGTACAGTTGTACGCAGAACAACTTTTAGGAATGGTTTTGAATTAATTATTCCTCGGGCCCAAAATCTTCAAAACAAAGCAGCCAGACAGCTAATTATTCCAGGGTCACTCCTGCCCAGAACTGTCATGGTTCAATTTGCTTCAATTTATTGGCGCTGTTAACATTAGAATAAGGAATCTATCTTTAATGTACGTCATTAGTGCAATTACCAATGCCACCTGCCGGCTTGGTGGCCGAGAGGCTTAAGGCACATGTCTTTCCGCTCTCGACATCAGCGAGTCGCGGGTTCGAATCCCGCCGAGGGCATGGATATTTGTGTTTGTCCCGTTCATAACCGTTCTTTCATCATCATCGGGGATCGTACAATAGACCTAAGGTCGCAGTGCTTGGTCCTTTGACAACAACCCCATTAAAATTCATTACTCATTAATCAATGCCACCTACAGACAAGGCCTGTTCACTGAAATGTCCTACTTTGTTACATCGTCACGGGTGTCTACCAACAATAAGCCCTAAATCTCACCCTCTGACGATAATGTAACAAAGCATGATACACTCACTTCCAAAAGTTAAGCACGGAGAGGTAAAATGCCAAAAAATGGACAAGCACTGCTTTGATTGACATGAAATGGTGAAAGTAAGTATTTCTATGTCTATTCATGAAGCAAAACAAAGAATTACATACAGAGATTAAAAAAAATATTGAATTTTTATAAATTATAAGATGATGACATATTTGCCTCATTAACGAAATGGTGTTTAAATGCAAAACAAACAACAAAAAAGACATTAATAGGGTATGTGAGCACCCCTCAACGTCATACAAAGTGTACAGTGTGTGATCATGCTTGTTACGAGGTGATCAACCACCGCAGAGTCCAGTAAGAGCCATTCCTTCTGTAGGGCAGTTTCCAAATCGTTAAGAGTGGCTGGAGGTGAGAAATGTCTACATACAGCACGGCCGAGGGCATCCCAAAGATTTTCAATGGGATTAAGGTCTGGCGCGTAAGCAGGCCACTCCATACGCGCAATCCCCTCACTCTCCAGAAAGTCGTCAACGATGGCAGCTGTATGGGGACGGGCATTATCGTCCATTAAAACGAAAGAAGGACCAACTGCTCCAGCCAACAGTTTCACAATGAGGTCTAGGACTTCATCTCGATACCGTACAGCCGTCACAGAACCTCGCCTATAGATGTGCAGGTCGGTGCGATATCCCAATGCAATCCCTGCCCAGACCATAATGCTTCCACCGCGGAATGCGTGATGTTCGATGATGTTCTCGGGCCGATTGCGTGTGCCTTGTCCCCTCCAGACCCTTACACGCTTATCATCGGGTTGTAGGGCAAATCTGGACCCATCTGTGAACATAACGTTGCCCCAATCCGACACAGTCCAATTCACATGCTGGCGGCACCACTGTAATCGTGCCTGTCTGGATTGGACGGATAAAGGAACACAAACTCGTGGTACCCGGGCGTACAGACCATTCATGTGTAGCCTTCAACGAACAGTAGTGGCAGATATCGTCTTACCAATGGCCGCTGCAACCATAGATGTCACCTGTGTGGAGGTCGATCTTCGATTCCGCTTGGCTACAACAGCAATATAGCGATCTTTCGAGGGGGCCGTAACCCTTGGACTACCGGCTACAGGTCTTCGGACAACTGTTTGGCTGGTTTGGAATTGTTTCCATAATCGTGAAATGACGGAATGATGAACGCCGTAGAAACGAGCAACATTTGTGATAGACTGTCCTGCTTCAATGCGTCCAACAGCCCGCCAGCGTTCAGAATCTTCCATTCGTCTTCTGGAAGCCATAGAAACACGTCTAGCTTGAAAACAAATCTTACGAATGTTCTAAACACCTTTAACCAGCACTTATATGCAACTCCTATAACCCTTCACGATGTCGGCTTCTTATACGACTGCCTGTTTTGCACATTTCTCGACGCGAAATTGTGATTGGCTGTCACCTAACATATTTGCATACTTCCTTCTACATTTGGAACAAATTTTAGCATCTTTAATTCAGATTGGTTTACGGAAGTTAACATGTTTTTCCCCGTGCTTAACTTTTGGAAGTGAGTGTATTTCACTGAATAGGCCTTGTCTTTAGGCAACACCTCCTAAAAAGAAAGCCTCACAATTGAAAAGTCATACAATGTTACATCATCATAAATCGACCAAATTTAAAGCTTATCATATTTCGACCATTGTTAACCGCATTTCTACCAATGATAAGCTTTAAATTTGGTCGATTTATGATGATGTAACAATGTATGACGTTTCAGTTGTTTGGCTTTCTTTCTAGGAGGTGTTGCTTTAGGTAGCAATGCTATTACAGAAGTTAGTTCAACGTCACAATCTTAGTGCTTCAACATTACATTATTGATGCCATGTTCAGGCATGACCTCTATTATTATTTCAGACCCAACCTTAAAAGCTGATATCTATTGTTTAAACCGTATACAAAATTTAATACTTGGTTTTCCCACACGAGCGCTTAAGCACACCGTTGTCAGTTTAAATTAGTGAATGAAACTAACACGAATTATTTTATCTAGTTTTTAATTTAATCCTTGATTCATTCAAAAAAGATACCATAAACATTTGGCCATTGTGGAGATTTATTAGCCAATTGCCCTTTAAATTAACAATACTTTGTGCGTAGTTTTCTCACTAGGTGCGTCTTTGAGGACCATCTTTTAACAATGAAGAGCATATACACAATTTTAAACGCTAAGAATAAGTCAGGAATAATAGAGGATGTCATGGTTCAGGCGTGGTAGTTTCTAGGAGGCCGTGTTTGAGGCAACACCTCCTAGAGAGAAACGTGTAGACATTGTTAGATCATTATAAAAAGTCATTTTAATCGTGTAAAAATAATAACCCATAAATTATGACTTTTATAATGATGTAACAATCTATGACGTATTTTCGCGCAGGCCTTCCCTCTAAGATGTGTAGGTTGAGGCAGTTAAAAATGAACGATTTCGACCTTCTTGCAGGATTGCTTCTGACAACATCATGCATGACAATTGCATGAGCCTTAAAGTACGTGAACTGTAGAATACATCTACACAGTTAGCCGACAAGGTTAAGTCTAGAAAAGGTAGCCAAATTGAGCATGTTTTAGTATATATGAACCCTTTATGACGCAGTTTGTAGCTTTTTCCTTAATAATTGGAAAGTCCAAGGAGAAAGGTCTTGTCGTATATTAATGTTATTCAGTGGAACAAACAGCATCCACCTCAAGAAAGAGGCCATTGGGTAAAACAGAATGCCAGAAACTGTGGATATACTATACTATAAAAGGAAAATGAAAACACTTTACCACATACAATTTAATAAGGATATAACACGTATGTATATTTCGTTCGCGAAGCCAACTTCATCAGCTTGTATTCCGCCAACTACTTTAGAGTGATTAGTTTCTTGATATTCACTTTGACTGAGTCAAATCAAACTGATGCCCTCTGCGATGTTCCTTAAGTTTTGGGAACAGATGAAAATCTGATGGCACCAGGTCGGGACTATATGGAGGATGATCAAAAACAATTATCTGAAGAAGCTGAACTTGTCTTGTTGTCATTGGACTTGTGTGCGGTCGATAGCTTTACCATGTTGTAGGAGGAGGTGCTCCATATGTGGAATAACTCTTTGAAATTGTATTTTAAGCTTAGGGTTTCACAGTACCTTACCGAATTTTGATGTGGCTTTAGGCATGAATTACACATAAATATCATACCACTACACTTTAAACATTCCAGATGACTGGAAGCACCAGTCCCCGACTGATGGGGCACAGCCTTGAACTTTTTTGGCACAAATCATTCTTTGTGGCACTCTATTGATGCTCTCTTGATTTCAGGATCGAAGTAGTGTAACCAGCTTTCGAGGTCCATCACAAGTCCGAACAGATATACATCGCACAATACTGATCTCGATATCTACGATGAATGAGTATCGCTGGCCCATTTTCTGCAGTTACAAACTATTACATGCACGCCAACAAGGTGCTGTTACACGCCGCCATGTTTTGGTTATAATTCACAGCTCTCTAGTTGCAGATGTACGTAATCGGTGTCAGTGAACCCGGAAAGTCAACACAGGATAGCTGGTACTTCGAACTATACTAACAGTAGCACACAAATTTACTTTTCACTATTTCCATGAATATCTTCATTAAATCACCTTCAAGTGCTCCATCTTAAGAAAGCTCTCCCAGAAGCTATTGCAAAAAGCTGGGAACACAAAATATTATGCAGATGCACTGTTCTTCTATTAGCTGCATCTGAAAATTGCTAGGTTGACAGAGTCAATACCTTCCCTCAAGAGAGATGTTTTATTCAACGTATAAGTAAAGGCGTTATAATACAGTCAAGTCATATTAATGTGACCACCTTTCAGTAGCCAGAATAACCACCTTACGCGGCGCGGACAGCTGAGAGACGGGTAGGAAGAGAGTCAATAAGGTTTTGGAAGCTAATGACAGGGATGTGAAGCCATTCTGACTCTAGTTCTGTGGAGGATCTGCCGCAGGTTGCGCGGTGGAGGATCCATGGCGCGAACAACCCGATCGAGGTGGACCCACTGATGCTCTATGAGGTTTAAATCCGGAGATTTTAGGGGCTGTATCGCACGTTCCATTGTACTGCTGGAAGATGTCATCGTGCTGAGGAAACAAAATCTGCATGTAGGGTGGACATGGTTCGAAAGGACAGATGAGTACTTTCATTGATCCATGGTGCCGTCCAAAATGATGAGTGCACCCAGAGAATTGTCATGAAAACATTCCCCAGACCATAACGCTGCCTCCTCCGGCCTGGACCCTTGCGGCACGTGTTGCAGGGTGTTTGTTTTCTAACGCTGAACGCCGTACACGCCATCGCCTATCTGTCCGATGGAGCATAAAACGTGATTCATCGGAAAAAGCCATCTTTCGCTACTCTGTTACTGTCCAGTTGCGGTACTGGCGTGCAAATGCCAGTCTTTGTCGCCGGTGAACAGCCGTCTGCTGCGGAGCCCCACGCGCAGCAACGTTCGCTGAACTCTCACTGAGAATACACGTTTGGTAGCCCCGCTGGTTCATCTGGGAGATCAGTTGGTCCATGGTTGCACGTCTACTGGCTTGCACGCATCTTCGTAGCCGTCGTTCACCTCTGTCATCTATGGCCTGTGGTTTCCCACACTTGGCACGTCGCTGATCTGGGGTATTGCCATTCTGCCATGCACGGTACATTTTCACCACGGCGGCACGCGACAAGTTCACAAAACTAGCCATTTCGGAAATACTGCCACCCTTGGCTCGATGATCCATGCCCTTTTGGAGGCCGGATAAATCTCTACGTTTCGCCCTGACTCCAACAATTGGAAAGTTTTTCGCTTCCCTCTGACACCCTTCCTATACCTCCCCCCCCCCCCCCATCTCTGAAACTGGTACGTAACTTCTGGACGTAACCATTTTCCAATGATGTTGAACGTAGGGGGTGGTCACATTAATGTGACTGGACTGTGTAATAATCGACGCAAATACATAGGTAGTCCAAATATTTTTTGATCAAACTTCGTATATAAAATTAATTTTTCTTACGACATAGTCTTTCGATGAGCTCTGGCCAAGATCCCTTCTTATCCAATTCCCATATTCTTTGAGATGTGCAAGAAGAATATGCAATGGGCAAAGCTATGGCACCTGGAGCTTTCGTACAAAAATAGCTTACAAGTGTTCCTTCAAGACGAGTTTTTCCATCCCAATCGTAACCAATCTCATATTCTGGCTCAGGTGGGTCTAATCTGCAACCTTAAGAAATTAAAACATTTTATTTTTTCGCAAGGAATGTCCAATTAAGCAAAATGAAAAAGATTTTCTGAATCAATACACTTACTGCATTTTTTATCAACAATTTCAGGCCAATTTCGCTCAGTTTCATTACTAAATTTCCATCCTTTATCTTGATTAACGTTTAAGTTCGAACAAACTGCCGTCAAAAGAACAAGAGAATTGAAAAAGCGACTACATCGATACCAAACTTCAGATCCTACCAAAGCACTTCCTCTGAAATCCAATATAATATTCCTATAATCGATGTAAACATTAACATTAGGTAGCTTGGGAATGTCTAAGCTACATGCTAGAAGAAAGATAATGAAAGAAAATCAATAACTTAATAGTCCTCTAGTAAGATGAAATCAACAATCTTTAAATACTTACAACATGCGTATTCCCTTTCGATTTCCCATTTAAACGTATTCTTGCAAACATAGACACGGTAGAGGCCATGGGAAGGGTTCTTTGAGCACAAAACGTGATACACTGATCCCACTGTGTTCGTAGTCATAATGGTTAATCCTCGACCTGTTACAGTGGGTTTGTCTGTACATTCTAAAGAATATAATGTCATAGACTAATCAATACACGTAATAGGGACAATTCGTTAAATAAAGTGTTATAAATGATGTCCACAAAGAGTGTCCCTGTTTTAGTTTGCTATATCTCTAAGATACGATTACTGACAACGAATTGGGAAAATTCGTTTAATATTTAATCGAACCCTCTATGATCTGGATGACACAGTTTATGTGGTTTGGCATATAGACAATATAGTATTGAAACATTTCCAAGTCAACGGAAGATCAAGGACACTCGCAGACACAATACAAGAGGATCGTGTCGTATAAAAAACATTCTCTTTGGTTCTAGCCTCTGAGCGGTCAGGGCAAATGGCGTACCTGAAGAGTAAGCGAAAAAGCGTAAGCAAAAAACAGTAGCAATGTTGTCCTTGAAACAGCCGTCACGAGCAGGCTATAAATCAATAAATTGAGAGTTCGTACTATTGTTTCTATCAATGAAATTGGTAGAGACTTTACAATACAATAAAGGGAGAACAGAGTTTCCAACTACTTTCGTCATTTATTGTATCAAGTATATAACGTATACTACATTAGAGCCTTCTCGCCCTTATACAAGCTGAACGGCGTAATGCTGCGTAGCACGAACCAAATTCGCTCGACTACATTATTTTTCACTTTGTTTTGTCTTGTTGTTTGTAAACAAAAAAAAATGACTTTACAGTTTGTGTTTTTTTGGTTATTTACAATTTGAGAAAATTTACATTTCTTGGGTTATTATTATAAACGTAGGAGTTGTGATAAATATATATTAATTAGTATAAATAACACTCCTTTAATTAAATGAAGACAAATAAATTAAAATAAATATAAGAAAAACAATGAAAAAGTCACCCAATCCGAATTTCTCCACAAGTCCTGCATTCCATTTATGTTTTCGTCCTTCAACTTTTACTGTATCAATTGGGTGACTTTTTCATTGTTTTTCTTATATTTATTTTAATTTATTTGTCTTCATTTAATTAAAGGAGTGTTATTTATACTAATTAATACATATTTCTTGGGTTATGTTTACCTATGACACAGCATTGAACATCATTCAAAATTACGTTTCACTAAGTAAATTACGTTGCAGGGCATTGTATCGTCGAAGTTCACCACATTAGGGCGAGTTCACATTCAAAGTATGATTACTACGTTGCCAAAAAATTATTTAGGCTAGGGACGTCTTTCGCGTGAAATTTTGGAATTGTTGAATATTTAGATGACCAAATGATTTTTTAAAGTGAATTTATGATTTCTTATTCTATATCGGTTATTAGCAAGTTTAAAATAATTCCATCTCCAGTAATGAACGATTGTGACGTATGAAAATTCTGTATATTGCAGAATAACGCAGTGGAAAGAGTATAGCACGTGACAGCGGACGGATGGATAAATTAATTAAATTTTTAATGATAATATAAATGGCAACAAAATATATGCAAACAACAATATATAAATAAAGTAAATGACAATTCTTATCTTAAATAACACCCTTTAGCTGACTTAAGCTAAATACCACTTAACAAAACAAAGTATGCCTTATTCACATTAATAAAAGCACATGCATTTCAATAACTGAAGTAAGATTTCCATTTCGCTAGCTGCGTGAAACCGTAATAAACTTCCAAATTAATTACAAACAAAATACGTGTAAGCGGCTTGCTTAATAATCAGATACAACAAGATAATCGTGCCAAAGCAAATATTGTCACGGAATTCTAATACCATTGTTAATTCCGGTGACATAGACGCTCGTTTTCGCTCTCGAATATTTTACAATTCCGGGCGAAAACGGAGGCGACGTCATCAAGGTCGGATAGAACATCAAGACGCAGGAGCCAATGAGTGAGAGAAAAGGGATGACCGACAACGGTTTTAGGAAGTCGAAGATCCCGAAGAAATCGACTCGAAAGCACAAGAAGTACTATGCTATCGACAGGCTGAACGGGAGAAAGAAACCTCAAGTCGCCACGACGGAGACGACTACGGAGCCGACATTTGCTTCGTTGGCAAACGCCACGTCGTGCCGGGAAGCCAAGCGGGCGGAGGTTTGCACCGACGGAGAGAGGGAGAGACGACGGAGCGAATTGTGTTTCTCCGCAGCGTTCGTGATTCCTTCCCGTGCTCCGAGATATTCCGTAGCTGACCGTTGCTTCGCAGCCGTAAGTGCGTCTTTTGTTGTGGGCTGCAAAGCCGTATTAATAAAGGCAGCTTTTAAAGAGCTGTTTTACAGGGAGCTATACGGAGGCATGACAGTGTTTGGTTTGTGGCCATGCGGAATGCGGGCATATCTTGTCGGCGAATTCGGCTTCACCATAATTGAGAGTTGCTAGTGTGATATGCGCCGCAATTAAGCAATTACCCGTCTTCGTAGTTTTCCCTGTATTTGTTATTTTATGTTAAGCATAATCTGTGGTATAATCTTGTTTGGTTATATTTTTAGAACTCAAGTGACTATTTACTTACTTGTAAAGTTAACAAGAGAACTTGGAACTTCATGCAATTATGTACGTGCTTCGTTAAAATAGTTACGTCATTGAAGTTGTCTCGAATGTGATCTTTAAATTCCTTGTTACTTGTAAATTTAAGATAACGACTTTGCCCGGACTTTGGACTTTGTTCTGTTTAAGACTTTCTAAGTTATTACATGTTAAATCTATACTCACGCAGTTAGAACTTTTACGAGTGTGGCTTGTAGGCTGCGTGTTTATTTGGCTAGATTGTATGAGTGTGCTTATATGTACATGTGCTAACTATTTTAGTTGTATATGTAAATATTTTTGAAGTCTATGCGTTTATCGTATATCTTGGCATTTTGTATTTAGTTAATTAATAGATACAAAAGTAGGGTTTGCTTTATTTTTATGATTTAGTGGCCGACCCAATCAAAGTGCTGTTTTTAGATTAAGTCTACCTATGTGGCTGTTGTTTTACGGTTTAGACTTTTAGCTATTAAGCTGTTCATTTCTATTACTATTTCAGATTAAGCGATATCTATGTGGCTGTGGTATTGCAGTTTCGTTGTTTACCCAGTAAGCTATTGCTATACAGTTTTAGCATCTAAGTTTTTGATATTTGCTTTCTAGCTGAAGAGTATTTGTTTAGAATATAGGCTAGATTCAACTTATGCATTTGTTTTTGTATTTATGTTGCTAATCCTTTAAGTTTGAAAGGAGTTTAAGGCTTAAATACTATTTAATATCTCATAGAGGTGTGTTAAGGTTAATTGCATTGTTTGAATTTATTACTACCTTTATGTTTTTATTTATGATAAGCATAGTTTGCCTTTGATAGAAGGAGTTTACATTTTTCCTAATTATTTACCATTACTTTTGTTTATCTTGTCAATAAACATTACCTTTATTTCTTTTAATCAGTGCACTGTTGCATGTCAATTAATATTCCACTGCGCTACTCTACTTTTAGCTTTATTCACATGTGACAAATATCAAATAGCAACTCTTAATAGCCACAAATTCAACTACTAGGGTAATACAATATATATTCACAAGCATATTCCAATACCATCATAAAGTTCTATGCTTAATCACTATGACCTAAACTATTATTAAACCACAACTACACTTAAACCATATGATAAGCTCTCAGCACATCAAAAATATATTATCACTCCACAACAAGCAAATGAGAACAATCTATCAACATAATGCTGGCTATACCGCACAACGACTTACAAATTGACATAAAAATCACTCAACTAATCTCTGTAATAATTAAATGTCTCTGGTTCAAAGTTCAATGTCCTATGACCCTCTACCATGAAGCGGTCATAAAGTAATTTAATAAAGGCACTAATTGAAACATTAATAGATTTCAAATCGTCGACGTCACAAATTGAGAGCGGGAACAAAACAAGTACGTAAAGTCAATGTCCGGGTAAAGTCTTATTAACGTAAAATACAAATCTCACTAGAGCTCACAATAAAAGGGATAATTGCTCCCCTACACGCTCTCCACTGAAATAGACAAATAAATACAAAACTCGTATTAAGAGCTTACACAAAATAACTGGTATAGATATCCTTTTTGTGACGAAAGAAGAAAGGGACAATTTCACACAATCATGTCGGGCTTCTTTTCACAAATAACCAAAAACACACGTTCCCAAACCAAACTGCAAATTAGCAGAGGAACTAACAGGCCATGCGTCGCTAACAATAGAGATAGAGCGAAGCTCCCGACGAAAGAAACTTCCGAAGAAATTTCCGAACAGACAGGCGTTTCCGCCTATAGAAAATACAGTACTCACGGTCTTGGCAGGAATCACCTTGAACGCTTGTTCCACCGGCAAATGCGCTTCGTTGTCACGCAGGCTGGTTTCGGTATTTACGCTGCGTAGCGATAAAGAAACCTCCGCCTCGGATGCTTTACGGCACAGCTTGCTCTCTGCCGTGTTTCGAGTCGCATCGGCCGCCCGGGGTTCCATTTACTCCCCGCTCCGATTAGGAACGCCAGTCGCCTTTACGATGGAACATAATTCGTGATTCGGGTCCAAGCCGTTCGTTTCCTCTCTACCGCCTTGTACAAAGTTCAACCCCGCACTCACGTTTTATCCGTCCCGATTTTTGAATTTCCAACGCCGTCGATAATCTCCTTTCCTATTGGAGCAGGCGTGTTGATGCGGATGACGCCTCGTCTGGAGCTCCTCCCTCCTCCCGGTGTTGTAGAAAACACGAGGCGGAAATCCAGTACGAGTGTCATCGGAAATCGAGTTGACGTTTGATTTCCGTGACAAGGATACTTTTTTTTTAAATAAGGGCATTTACCATAAACATTTCAAATTATTATATCTTCTCTTCCTATGTTCCGACTGTGGTTAAAACGAAGCCTACATGTTGCCACAAGCTCTTCCAAACTCAAGTATGGGGCGAGCGAAATTGGAGAACTACAGCCACAGCTAGGGCTGAGGAAACGTCAGATTAAAATATTTTTTTATTTTCATTCTATTCCTTCCTTTCGAAATCACATGCATTATTCTACACATATGCAAAAGTCGGATAGAATCTCAGATTTAAGAAAACATAGAGAAAACATGTTTTCTTTAATCTGTGGTAGAACTGCTAGAAGGCCATAGTTAGAAAGCGCCATGTATTGGGAGCATTTTAAAAGAATTCCTTTCCGTTTTTCAATATGACTTTTACTCTATTAATTCCAACTTTATTCATGTGTTCATTTTCAGTGTATATTCACATTCAGATATTGCAAAATTTCATCAAAAAGGAGCCCGAGCAACGCCGGGTATATCAGCTAGTCCTAAATAAATATCACAAGATGAGTAATCCAAAGATAGACAACACGTGGGGCTCCACAAGCCACCACACGATCAAATACAAGTTAAAGTACGTATTACATTAAATCTGAGACAGATGTTTATAATGGAAATATGTTGGAATCCATTTGACAGTTAAGGAGGAGGTCAGGAGAGGAGTTCTCGACTTTGAAAATATCTATGGATTCCATAGTTGCGGTATTGAAAGGGCCATTGCAAAGGTGAAGAATGAACGTCACTTCTTCACATTTCTTCGTGATGGTGAGGTGGTTGAAATAATGGGACTTGTCATCTTTCGTCTAGAATGATGTCATATATTCTTTATAATGGACAGCGAAGTTGCGGGTTAATAGTTCTATGTAAAATTTGTCACAAACTCCGCAGTCTAGGCGATATACACCGGAACGGGAATACTTGTTGTACTGGCATGGGTGGGAGGATTCAAGGTACGGAAGCAGGGGATAGAAGAACGGAAAGAGATATATAGGACAAGCGAAGAAAGGAAATTAATTAGACGGAAGAAATGGGGGCCAAAGAAAGGTATGGAGACCTATTTCTTGGGCGGGAATGGGACTGGAGTTTAGGGTTGAGGAGAGCGAGTTTTCTGCGACGTAATAGACGGGAAAAGGTGGATGTAGAAAAACTATTTTTAGAGGTAAAGGAGCGGAGGATGCGGAATTCGGAGGATCGAGAAGGTGGTTTGACGGATAGCTTGACAGCGCGGTCTATGAGGATGATAGAGGGAAGCAAGTTTATGGGCAGAAGGGTGTGACGAAGAATGGTGGATTAAGTTAGAAGACGTCGTAGGTTTACGATTGACAGAGAAAGAGAAACGATGGGTGACGGGGTCATTAGTGATGAGAACGTCAAGGAATGGGATACATTTATTGAATTCTGTTTTGGATGTGAACAGAATATGGGGGGGGGGGAACAAATAAAAAATGTAGAGATAGCAGTAGGAGAGGTAGTGCGAGAGTCAAATATTATTAATATATATCTTCAACGTAGCAGTTATAAGAGATGATAGGGGAATTAGAAAGGAGGGGGGGGGGGGAATAAAGGTAAGTTCTAGGTTTTGGAGATAGACTTCAGAGAGAATGCTGCTAAAAGGAAACCCATTCATTGGCCAGAGAGTTGAGAGTGGAAGGAATTATTAACGGCCAAATAGTTTTTGTTAGATATGATGGAGAGAATAGCGAGGAGGTCGAACTCTGGAATCCATAGAGATAATCAAAGTCAAGAACTCCTCTCCCGACCTCCTTCTTAAGTGTCAAACGGATTTTTTCGACATTTTTTCCATTCTAACTCTGTCTCAGATTTCCTGTAATAATTTATCTTGTATTTAACCTCAATTTTCTTAACACTTCTATGTATCAACTCTTCTTTATTCAATTATGTGTATTTTCCGTTACTTATAAGTTTTATTATTCTATATCAGTTTGTGATTTGTTATCCAATCGTTATTTTTTCTGCTTTCTATCCAGCTAGTGTATTTATATCCTATATTGTACCTATCCTCTTATTCACTCAACGTACCCCGAGCTGTTGTACCAAGAAAAGTACCCTGACAGACAGCACCACCCGAATACTAAAATTATCTTTCGGTGGTTGTGTAAGAATAGGTCCTTTGATGGAAGAGGGGTCCTTTGAAGACAAGGAGGCCATTTCTAACATCTTTTGTAATGTTGACACAATTACTTGATTGCTCTATATATTGTTTCTACCTGTATCCAGTCATTGTACCTAAACTACCCAAACTCGTATATTACTCATTGTCTTTATCCTACCATTGGTTGTATTTTATCCAGTCATATTGTACAATATTTCTGTATATAAAAGCGTGAAGCCTCTAGTGTGTATCCTTGATGAAGCCGGGGATAAATGGCGAAATAGTCGGAAACTCTGTTCTCCGTTTATTGTACAGGGTGATTACAAAAGAACTTCACACTTTTAAAAATTTCTTACATCAAAGCTATTCAGAATATAGACACACCACATACGGATTGAAGATGTTAATGCGGGGTTGGGACGAATTCGACTACCGCATTGATGTATGCCGTATCACGACAGCGGGGCATATTGAACATCTTTAACTGTGTCACAATAAACTTCAAGAGTTTTTCTTTAAGAATCCGTATGTGGTGTGTCTATATTCTGAATAGCGTTGATGTAATAAATTTTTAAAAGTGTGAAGTTCTTTTGTAATCACCCTGTATTATAAAGTCTCTACCAATTTCAGGCTATAAATGCTTGTCGGCAACAATGTTCAGGCAGTCCGTGGAACGCATCCAACTTTTCATGAATATGAGGGGACTAGTTCTATACTAGCAGAATAAGCTCCATGACATCTCCTTCAAAACATGAATTGTCTTGATAAGGCAAATTGAATGTATTGCTTCATGAAGCTCCGGTCAAACTTTTTGCGTAAGCTGGTCATCGAACTTTCGAAGAGACAGAAGCCATCTTAACATCTGTCTTGTCGATCTTGGGACCATGCTTTCATAAATGGTGACTGAAACCAAATCCCACTAAAACTGGCCTTCTATACAGAACCACATACCCCCTTCCCACTTATGACGAAAAGCAGCCCTCCCACGAGTATACGAAAGTATACAAGGCAACTCTCGACTTCCCGTACATCAAGATATACCATGTGTAGACAGAAACAGACCGCGATCCAGGAGACCATCCATGAGATCTGCTGAGGAGCTGCTCATGTTACATTTAAATCGAATAGCTCATGGGAACAACACTGGACGGAGACGTGTCCTCCCAACTGTCAGAGAAAAGGCCCATCCACGAACTGTTCCCACAATGTTAGTAGTGCGCAGTTGTTCAAGAAAAACAAGAGCATTCATTTATCCTGTAACAGAAACAAGCTGGCCCAATTCGAACCATAAAAAGCCCCATTCCATGATGCCACTTCCTACTAACTTTAGGAAGTTTACAGTAACTTCAGTACCATGTAGGAAAACGTCCTTCTGATTGCCAGAGTTTGTACCATTATTCATCAGCCCATAGGGTACGTTTTCACATTTCGATGCTCCAGTTTTTTCCGAGTTTTAAATAACTCCAAACGTCACCGGGAATTATTGTTAGTGATGAAAGGCTTGTGGGCAGCTGCACGACTGTAGAAATCCAGGGAATGCAGTTTCCGACGAATGGTGATTGTGCTAGCAACACAAGAAGCAGAATTGATGAATTTTGAAGCAATCTATTCAATAGTTACACGTGCAAGCAGTCGATGATCTCTGTCTGTCAATTTCTTGGATCTCTTTGGGTGAATTGAATTTTTAATATTTTTTTTATTTATTGTGCCTCCTAAAAAAAATAATGGGAATCAGTGAATAATTCCGGCTATAATAGCGAATATTGCTCCTATGAATTTCCACTCACATTGCCTATAGTTGTACGGGGTATTTGTAGAATGGTAAAAATCTCTCGGGGACTTGTTGCACAAGTGGCTGTCCCTGTGATGGTTCCACGTTGGAAATCACTGAGCCCTTTTGAACGATCAGTATCTTAATACGAAATAGATATGTATCGGGAGGTGTGTGACGTTTATTAAATAATTTACATGTCATTGTCATGTGACATTTGGCACATTCTATGATTTATGAGGTTTGTTCTAAAACTTTTCAAAACATAGTGTATTTTTTATGAAGGGCAGTTACTATAGTCTGAAATGAATATCACTGGTTCGTTGATTTCTGAAGAAACTTCTGACGTTGGATCTTTGTGGGAACCAGGACTTAGCTCTACATCATTGATGACCATCCCCTAGTCCCCAGACATAACGACATATGAATTTTCCATATATGGATATCAGAAAGAAAACTTGTTTAGGCCATGATTTGCGGGAAACCTGGACGAGTTAAAAAATTTAAATAAGCAGCAAGATAGATGTAACGTCTAACATGCTGGTGAGAATGTTGAGCTTGTATATAAATAGAGATTAAACAATGAAATGGGAAAAACAAAAAAGGGAACATTCTTTTGTGGGTACCCTGTATATCCTTATCGCATAGCAAATCTAATGGTTAGACTTCTCCTATTTTTCAAAAGGCATTTGTAGGATATGCTTTAAAAATGAACACATACTTACCGCAAGTATTTTGTACTAGTTTCTCCCATTCTCTGGATCCATTGCATCTGTATATGTATTTAGTAATGTTAGGCATACATTCATATTTGGCTTCTGCTCCAAGAAGTTTACTTCCACTCCACAATCTTTCAACTTGATCAGTTCCCATCGGAGGATCATTCTCACACCCTTTATAAAATGTTTAAGAAAAGAGTACAGATTTAATTTCACATTTAATGGTATTTCATTAAAAAAACATTAATAAATTTCAATAAGAAAATCATACCCAAATAGATTTTAATACATAGTGATTCAAAAATAATGATGCATAAAAAATATTCACTTCTGAATGAAGTTTTTAATTACACGAAAAGACACGTTAAGTACAATTTTACAGTCATTATATTAGTACTCTCTTGTCTTTGTTGTACCACAGCCTACTATATAGATAACAGCCTGTTCAATCGACACGATCTCCATTGAAATCTTAAGACCGCCTTAGTTCAACGACTTCTCACGTGAGGGCGCTTTTAGAATGGGAAGCTTTGGAAACAACTGTGTTTACTTATGTACAGAGCTACAGCTAATCAAGTCTTTTTAAGTGTCAAAACGAAACAATGTTACTAGATATCAATTAATATGCACCATTAACAAGCCAAAGCATGTTACTTAAAAAAAAATGCGACATGTTATAAAAAAAAAGTTTTTTAACAATTATATAATATTAAATATACAGGGTGTAAATTTTAAGTTGACAAAGCAGAATAACTCGAAAAATAAGCTTCACACGAAAAAATGCGTATAATCCAAAGTTGATTATTTTCGAGGGGGCATCTGCTGGTGCTAAAATTAGCCCACCCCCCCCGGCCCCTGGGGGTGGGGCGGGGGGCAACTTTAAAATTTCAAATGGGAACCCCTATTTTTTATTGCAGATTCAGGTCCTACATAAAAAACTACGTACATTTTGTCTGAAACATTTTTTTTTATTTTTGGTAGATGGCGCTGTAATTCAAGAAAATCCATTTTCTCATTTTTGCGTGGAAATGGTTACGGAGAAATAAAAAATACTTATTTACTTCGTAAATTTTGCCGCAAAGTTATTATTTTATTATTTTTTGCCGCGGATTAGGATAATTTTGTTTTGTTTCGTGGTCATGAGGCCACACAACTTTATAATTATCAAACAAATCAACTGATTAGCTAACTAACTAACCGAACATCCTACGTACTAACGAGTGAACTCATTAACTAACAGAGTAAAAAAGTAAAAGACTGTGTAAAGATGAAGTTATTCCCGTTTAAGATTTGGTGGTCCTTAAAAGGACCGATTGTTTTCGTTTTATTTTTTCTTATTTGCAAATACTTGCAAGTAAATGAATTTCGGGGTGCTTGTATTTCCAGTGAGTCCCCTCGCCTCTCACTTTCGGCCTGCTTGTTGTCCTTAAATCCCTTGCATCTCGCCGTTTTATGAAATTAAATGTTCAAATTGATGACCTCCAACTTCGATGCATTTATTGACTCGTTTTGTAAATTCCTGAACACATCTTGATAACATGTCTGGTGTAATTGCAGCGCAAGCATCTCTTATTCTTTGAATCATGTTTTCGCGAGTGGTTGGCGTTTCCTTATAAACGATATCTTTGAGGTAACCCCATAAGAAAAAATCTGGCGATGTAAGGTCAGGCGATCTGGCTGGCCAATTCACAGGACCTTCCCTGCCGATCCAGCGACCATGGTAAAGTCGATGTAGTACTTCGCGCGCTACTAATGAATAATGCGCTGGACAACCATCATGTTGAAACCACATGTGTTGTCGAAGTTCAATACTCAGGTCTTCAAGTAGATCTGGTAGTTCATTTTCAAGTAGGTTACGATATTTGTTGCCATTCAAATTACCGTCTATAAAATATGGACCGATAAGTTTATCGCCAATTATCCCACACCAAACATTAATTGACCAAGGTCGCTGATGGTTGACTTCTCGAATCCAGTGTGGGTTCTGTTCACTCCAGTAATGCATGTTATGTCGATTAACTTCCCCGTGGTTTGTGAATGTTGACTCATCGGAGAAAAGAACTCGTGCAAAAAAATGTTGGTTTGTTTGCATCTGCTGAAGTGCCCAGTGACAAAACGTTAGACGGTTTTGGTGGTCATTGCCATGTAGTTCCTGATGCATAGATACATGATATGGATGAAATTTGTGGAGCTTCAGCATTTTCCAAACACTCATATGTGAAATTCCTGATTGCCTTGATATTTCTCTTGTGCTCGCATGTGGATTATGAGCCACAGCAGCTAGGACTGACACTTGATTGTTTTCTCCACAAACAGTAGCTGCACGGGTTCTTTTTTTCTGGTTCACACTACCTTCCGCAGTAAATTGTTTAATAACTCGAACAAAAGAAGACCGTGATCGCGTTTGGCCAGGAAAACGCTGAGCATAAAGCGCGACTGCATTATCAAAATTTCTCCCACTTTCTCCATAAATGTACACCATCTCAATTTTTTCTTCCACAGAAAGATAATTCATAATGTAAATTCAAAAGCAATACGGCGTTGTACACTCACAAAAACAGTTGAAAAATTACAATCTTTTCTTCTAAAGATCAGAATTTAAAATTTAAACATTCTGAAAAAAATGCCAATGTTTACGTTATTTGTTTGTTGACGAAATGTCTTCAAATTACATTGTAGTTAAAACAATGTAGGAATCGAAATGAATAATAAATTAGTTATTTCCACGCAAAAATGAGAAAATGGATTTTCTTGAATTACAGCGCCATCTACCAAAAATAAAAAAAATGTTTCAGACAAAATGTACGTAGTTTTTTATGTAGGACCTGAATCTGCAATAAAAAATAGGGGTTCCCATTTGAAATTTTAAAGTTGCCCCCCGCCCCACCCCCAGGGGCCGGGGGGGTGGGCTAATTTTAGCACCAGCAGATGCCCCCTCGAAAATAATCAACTTTGGATTCTACGCATTTTTTCGTGTGAAGCTTATTTTTCGAGTTATTCTGCTTTGTCAACTTAAAATTTACACCCTGTATATATGATTAAATATAAGATTAAGTATTAAATAATGTTAATATATAAGGCACATTCACATAAATAATTTAGTGTCAAAATTACGCAAAATCTTATACTTGATGTTTTTTGTTAAATTTTACTGTCCTCTAAGGGTTAGAAAATTATTATATTATACACACTTTGAATCAAGAATACGCTATGGTCTATTGGTTTATCATCATGGAGCACAATTCTCAAAAGTAGAAGACTTGCAAGATAGAATTATAAAATCTATGGTTACTGAAACATATTTGGAAAAAAACAGCTTATTAAATACTTATAAAAAATTAGGAATACAAAAAGTTACAGATTTGATAGAATATCGGATTATTATAGAAAATTTTTTTTCAAAAAATTATTTAATTAAAAGAAAAACTCAATACGGCTTAAGAAAACAATACAAATATGTAGTACCAAAAATCTTTAATTTATATGGTGCAAGAGAAAGAGAATATTACATACCACAGACTTTTAATACACTCCCGACATGGATATTACGTATTATAACATATAGAATGTTAAAAAACTGTTTATTAATTTGGAAAAATTATTTGTAATTATTTTTAGAATTATTTTGGTTACTTGAAAACTTTATTTGTATTTTGTATACATTTGAATTTGTTTTTATATGTTATTAATTTTCTGTTCTTGTTTATATAATCTTTTGTCCCTATAATCCCATACAAGCCTATAGTAAGGCTTCGGGGTTTGGCAAAACTGTATTTTAAACTTAAAAATATAATATATTATATTACATAATATTATTATTATATTAATTACTGCTAACATTTGGATTATTATGAAAATGCTATTGAATTTATTGATCATAAATAAAACTTGAATTGAATTGAATTGAATTGAATTGAATTGAATTGAATTATTATTATTATTATTATTATTATTATTATTATTATTATTATTATTATTATTATTAT
>JAHWFO010023555.1:617357-637099 GCA_023313115.1 Rhysida immarginata
ATTATTATTATTATTATTATTATTATTATTATTATTATTATTATTATAAGATTATATATTTAAGATTAATATATTAATATAGTACTTGTAGTAGATATTAATCGCATATATTAACATTATTTAATACTTAATGTTATATTTAATCTTATATAATTGTTAAAAAACTTTTTTTATAAGATTAAGATTAATATATAAGATTAAATATAAGATTTTAAAATATATAAGATAAAATATAATAAGATAAAATATAAAATAAGATTAAATATGCAGCCTGTTTGTAGCTAACCAGTAAAACACAATAGAATGGTAGCAGTGGTAAGGCTTTCTCACCCTACTTAAAATTGCCCTCCTCCTTTACTCCGGTGAAACTTGGAAACTGTCGATTGAACAGGCTATTATCTATATAGTAGGCTGTGGTTGTACCAACGAGATAGAATACATAGTGTGGCTGTACAGCCGCCATATTTGAAACCAATTGAAAGTCCGTCCGCCATTTTTTCTTTAGTATAATCGGCGTGGCAGACCTGTAACTAAAGCATGGTTTCCTATGGGCGTAGTAGAGGACACATGACTAAAGGAGCGATTTTCAAACCTTGGGGTTCCGCAAAATATTTTTATTGACAGAAAATCAAATTAAAACCTTTTAAGAAATATAATAATCTTTTTATTTCAAATTATAATAAATTTTATTTTGTTTGTGGTAATAACAAAATCCTAAAAGTTTGATAATTTAAGTCTGCCGCGGAAGTTTGACTCAAGTGCATTGTGAAAGGAACCAAGGAACACTAAATTAAAGGATTGTGTGTGACAAATATTTTTTAAATGTAAAATTAACACTTCATATTTTAACGTTTTTATTTTTTTATTTTTTATTTTTTTAATAGAATCAGTCTTTTCACCCTTATATATAACGAGTTTTATATACAAATTTGCCTGATAATTTTCAAAAGACATTGATTTACACAAGTAATTCATTCTACATTTATATCACTGTATCCTGCAGGTAAAAATGCTGGCTAGCGAGGGGGGGGGGGGGGGGCGGCCGCGAAGACCAACTATGAAAAGACGGGGTGAAAGAATGATCATCATGCCTCGGGCGCAATTTACCATTTTAATTTAATTTAATTTAATTTACCATTTTACCTGAGGTTTAATTTAGCAATTTAAATTTCCATGATAGGCTTTGCCTGATCGAGGATCCCTACATACGAAAGAAATGAAGGGTATACGAAATGCCTACATTAATATAACTAATTTGTAATCTGAAATAAATATTGTTTTATCGCTTCGATTACTACAGTTGTACGCTGAAAAAACTGCAAATAAAACCTCGACTTTTTGTCAGTAGAAACCCAGGTAAAGCTATGTAATCCAACATGTAACTGACCTCGCTTTACTAAAGAAAACATGGCGACCGAGTTTGCTGCTAGTCGCCGCGAAGGGCGCTGTATCCAATGGGATAGCCTCTCTATGTATTTTATCTCGTTGGGTTGTACCAATAGTGCGATCTATGCGGCACCTGGCGTTCTCAAAACAATGGAAAATGACAGAAGCTTTAGACCCGGATGCTGTACCATTCTTGCATCCACTTGAGGTCTTGTTGGACATAAGCATTAATTTCCTCCTGATCTCTATCCGCGCAAGAAGCATACAATAGATTATCATCTACATAACTACATAATTGGAGGTTGAAATCGTGGAAGTATAACGAGGACGTAGCCACGGCAAACAGCAAAGTTTCAATACTCAAACCCTGTATAACTCCGCGTAAAGGCAGGTGATATACAGGGGTGTCACCATCAATAAGTAGATTCTAAATGTTCGGTAATCTTTCACTAGGTCAAGATAATGTTCTGAAATATACTGCTTTGCAATGAAATAGCCCCACCCACAAGGAGTTATCCGAATGAGCCAAAAGTAGTTATAGAGCAAGAAATGCATATTAACACACTTTATTTACGTTATGGAGCCAAGACGTGTACTCGTTTGTACAGGGTGTACCAACGGAAAGCGGCATCAACTCTAGCGGCCATGCATTGTTCCAGACGCAGATGTAAGTGATTATACAGGTGGAGAATCGACATTATACTATTACAAGTCTTCGATTGTTACGTCGTTGTGTTGACTCTGAACCATGACGCTAGTACTCTGATCATGTGATCACAGTGACTCGAGCATGACTCCGGACCACGATCTATAGATATTCATGGTCATCGAGCTTCGGCCATTTTCCATTGTTTCGAGAAGCTAAGGAAAATAGATCGCGCCAGGTGCCGCATAGATCGCACCAGGGCCGACCGTGACCTGCGATAGAGGTTTTTCATTGAAACTGAAAATGAAAGTAAAGTTTCTGTCTGTCGACAGAGCGGCGCTGCAGGCGTTTTTGGGCCGATTCTACATGCAGCGCCACTTTTCAATAGCGTTCCCGCCCTATTGGCAGCTAGTAACTTTAGCTTCATTTTAACAATGGAGCTCGATGACCATGTATATCTATAGACTGTGCTGCGAACGAATAAGTGAACGCACCCCTAGAAAGAAAGCCTCACAACTGAAAGGTCATATATTGTTACATCATCATATTTCGACCATTGTTAATCCTATTTCGACCAATAATAAGCCCTAAATTCGGTCGACTTATGATGATGTAACAATGTATAACGCTTCAGTTGTGAGGCTTTCTTTCTAGGAGGTGTTGGCCCAGGCCTGTCTTTCTCGCCGGCTACGGGCAAAGCATTAGTTTCATCCACTATTGTTGACGTAATATACAAACACGGCCAACCGATTGTTGATGCGAACACGACGGGCTGATTGTTCGCACATGCAAGCAAACAAACGTAAACCAAGCCTATTTCTTACTAAAAGCAATAACAACAGTGCTACCTATCGGATTTCATTCAAACCATTTTCTGAAAACTGCCGGCACTAATAAGAACAAACTGTGAAATTTTCAGCGAAATCGGTCACTTATTATTATTATTATTATCACCCTTATATTAACTCGCTCTTGGATCTTGTGAGATGGTACGGAACATTTAAGTCGAATTTTGAAGCACTTTCCACTTTTACATACAGGTTTGTTCCTGATGACAACACATTTTAGCAATTTTTTTTATCATAAAAACAAAATATAATTTGTTTCATTGATTTTATTTGTTACTAGAAGCAAACCCACCCGTTTGTATAATCGGGATATAACCCATTGTTAGATTTTTTCTTTGTTGTGACAACGTCCACCGTCGCTGATTTTATAGAAATGATTTTATCTAATTATACACAAGGAGTTCGCATCATTCAGATAAAGAAACATTTTATTCTACTCCTATTAAATTATGTATATTCATCAAAATACTTTGAAAATGCGAACACAACCTTATGAACTGTTTCTTAAAACTTAACACCTTGCTGTTATCGATATTTTTGTGAATTAATATATATTTTATAAAAAGTCAATTCTAAATGCACTTACTACAGTGAGCATCTCGAAGAACTTCTAAATCTTTAAGTTTCTGCATTTCCCAAACGCCATTAATAGTACATATTGCTGTTTGAATCGTCTCGGACTTAACATCAGGAAGACAAGAATAGTAAGCTTCGTTTCCAATTTGATTCAGATTATCCCAAAGTCTATATATGCCTTCGATTGTCGGTTTTGGTGGTGGAGATTTGCATACTTGGAAAACAAAATTATATTAATGCACTGAAGGATTTTGTTCAGATATCTATTTAGAATATTTAATTCGAAATACAGTCTTACTACAGCCTTCTTTGTTTTCAATTTCCCATTCTTTTGTTGTACTGCATTTAATGTAACCGAGAAACTGCTTGCCTGCACTTGTTTTGCATGTAATATTATGAACGGCTCCGATTTTTCGAATGTTATCAGAAAAAACAGGGTTTATATCAATTACTTGAGGGTATTGTAGTTTCGGTAGTTGTGGACAATCTGTTTCAAAAAAGTCAATAAAGATTAATCAGTGCCATTACTTCATTATTAATTCATGAACGATGATGAAACTTTAATTACCACAAGTGTCTTCGTTGGTCACTTCCCATTTTCTTGAACGACTGCATCTATATTCTTTGGCATAACCACTTTCCCAAGAGTCTTTCACACATTTAAGTGTGACTACTGCTCCAATGTAAAGAGGGTTGACTGATTGATAATGGTATTCCATTGGAGATGATATTGGAGGCAATGATGGACATTCTGTAACAAGAATTTCAGATTTATAATGTAAAGGACTTATAAGGTTTAAACCAGGTTGCAGAAGTATTAATAAGAATGGACTTATCCAAACACTACATACAAATATATAGCCGTCGAATATTCAATATACAAATGGAGGATAATATACACTTACTAATATAATCATATAAAAACTTGCGTATGCAATATTGTTAGGAAGAATGATGTCTGTGGAGCACCGGAAAGATGTCACCGAATATCAGGTCTGGGTTCTGCAATGCAGCAATAAAATGACATCAGCCGAATATACTGGATGACCATATTATTCCATCCATGAACGAGTTATTTTCTGATGGCACTGGAATATTCCAGGACGACCAGAAAAGAATTCACCGAGCTCGAATGATAACTGCCTGGTTCTGGTCTCATGATCAGGCATTTCAACACATCATTTGGCCCCTACAGAGTCCTGGCCTTAAAACTGTAGAAAGTCTTCGGAATGTATTGGAGACGGAGAGGTTCCATTCTACTCGCATCACTGCAGGATCTAGGCGAAAAATTACTGGATCACTGGTTAAAAATAGACGTATATCTTTTTGATTCCATGCCATGGCGAATGCGATCCGTCAGCAAAGGAAATAGCGGCCTATCTAAATATTAAACTGCCCCCCTTTTTTCTGACTAACCAGTGTAAAATCCTTTTAATAGGATTCTTAAAATTTAAACATGAAAAATCAAAAGAGAGCGTGATTTAAAAATACAGGGCGTTTCAAAACTCCATGTACAAACTTTGAGGGGAGGTAGAGAACATCGCGCTGAACCACATTCATATAGGAATGGATCACATGTTCATTTTAAGGATAATTACAAGAACTTGTTAAAGAGCAGCGTCGATAGGGAATCGAAACAATAGGACGGGTATTCTAAATTTTTTTTGCTAGGAACTCTGAACGCATGTTACAAAGATCACTTATTTAGCAGTTTTCGAAGTACTTTCCCTCGGCTTCTATACAAATTTTCATCCTCCTCAACCAGTCGGACATGCATTTTTTTTAAATCCTAAGCAGTAAGTTCCAAAGTGTAGTCGTTGTACATCATCGATACCGTACAAATACACACACCGGCTGATGAATATGGTATTGACCCTCCTTTGGCTGTAATTACAGAACATACGCGGTTTGGCATGGATTCTAAAGGTGTTGCATGCAGGTAAGATAATCGCAGACCATGCATTCGTCAGAGAGATCTTCAGGTCCTGCAGAGTAGACGGAAGCGGATACCTAAGACGAACGTCTCTTTCCAACATGTCCCAAACATTCTCGATCGGATTCAAATCCGGACTTTGCGCTGGCCACGGCAGAAGTTGCAACTCGGTGTCATGTTCAGAAAACCACTCTTGAACAATTCTTGCTCGATAGACAGTAGCATTGTCGTCCATGAAAAACCCGTCACCATTTGGGTACAAATGCACCATTGTATGATGAACGTGATCTGCAACAATGTTCACGTAGTCTTTGGCTTTCACTCGACTGTCAAGGAATATCATGGGACCCTTGCCATACCAATAAAACATGGCCCATACCATGACACCTCCTCCTGCAGCTTGAAATGTGTTCACAACACATGAGAGGTCCATTGCCTCATGGGGCTGCCGCCAAATTCTCTGCCGTCCAACGGTGCAAAACAATGTGTAACGTGACTCGTCCGACCACATCACCTTTATCCAGTCGTCTACTGTCCAGTCACACCGTTCTTTACACCACTGCAGGCGAACTTTCCGGTTTGCTGCTGACACCAGGGACTTCCTCACTGGCATGGGACTTCCCATCCCTATTCGCTTCAACTCTCGGCGCATTGTTCTGGAGGAGATGGGTTACGATGATCCTTCAGTGAATTCTGCCGTCAGTTGCTCCACAGTAGACCTTCGGTTTTGCCGCACAATCCGTCTCAGACGACGTTGGTCCCTGTCTGTGTGGATTGTTTCTGATACACAATTCTGCCGTTTCGACAACTCTTGTGGATTCCGTTTTCACGCATTGAACACCTTGGAGACCTGACCTTTTGAGATACCGGTCAGTTGTACTGTCCTGGAAATCGTAGCTCCAGTCCACATGTCCCGTTGTGTGTTCTACAACAATAACCGGTCTCAGATACGCCCATGAAAACGTTCCCCAAAGCTTTATACTAGTGATGTCATGATCCGGATAATTCAAGGTCGGGATATCCGGATCCTTTTTTCGGACCTAGGTCCGAAATCCGAGACCGGATGTTGGTCAGAAATCCGAGATCTCTGATCCGGATCTTGGATGCGAGATCTGAGATCCGGATCTTGGATCCGATATCCGAAAATCGGATCCTAGACAGGAAATTGTGTATATGCAAATTTTTTCTGAAAGCAGTTTATAAAAGCTTTTATTAAGTGATAACCAAGTCCTCTTAAGTCCTAATTAGTCTTAATACGCATCCAGAAAAAGGATCCGAAATCCGGATCCGATATCAGAGATCCGAAATCCGAGATACGGACCTGGATCCGGATATTTCTAGATCCGAATCCGGATATTATCAGATCCGAATCAGAGATCCGAATCCAACGGACATCACTACTTTATACGTCCACAATCGGCCTGTTTACGTGTCATCGTCAGTAAATAGGTTACAAATGGCTGTTGGGTATTTGAAGTAGAGATTGTGTGCAATCATTGCTTATTTTTCAACGTAACCCTCATAGCATTTATGCACTCATTCCATCGTTTTGTCTGTACCCCTATACGAGGTGCATAAAAGTCTTTGAGCTGTCGTGACATATACGCACTGCATGTTTAACGTCGTCATCGTTTGGGAAATCGGTACCTGCTAGGTGACTCTTCATCGGTGCAAATACCGTATTTATTCTACTATAATGCGCATCTTGTATAATGCGATTCCACTTTTAGAGCCCAATAAAACAGTAAAAATTTTATCCTCTTATACAATGCGGTCCCCATTTTTGACTTGTCGCGAGAAATAAAATAGGCAAGAATATACAGAAAAAGAAAAAAGAAAGGGGAAAAAAACCTCTTCATTTTACTATTGCTATTACCAGACACTGCTTTTCAGGTTATAAAAAGTGGAAAACATCATGAGTTCCTTACAGAAAAGGAAAAACGTTTATAAAATTCCATTGCAGGGAAGAGGGAGAATGGCTTATTGATAGTCTCTGACAACACTTCCTAGAAAGAAAGCCTATGCACTGAAAATTTATACATTGTTACATGAACATAGGTAGTCATAATTTAGGGCTTATTATTGGTAGAAATAGGATTAACAATGCATTTTTATGATGATTTAACAAAGTATAAATTTTCAGGGCATAAGCCTTCCTTTTAGATGTTCGTTAATTTATTCAAAATGGCGGCGTTTAAAGTGAGCTGTGTTTCTAACTTCTAAGTTAGTTTCCTTATTTTATTTAGTGATATTTACTAATATCCAAAGATTTTTAGTAAGTGATTACTGTTAACAATAATAAATAGATATTATTTAATAAAATTTAAGTAGGAAATTATAAGATCGACGCAGTTTTGAAATTTTTTTCGTATTGACCTTTGGCGACAGAAAATTAAAATAAAAAGTCAATTACTGTACCATATAATGAACTGTACATTGTATATGCTGTATATTAATGTATTGTGATGTATATTATATACTAGTTTCATTTGAACTTCATTAGCCTGAAGTTCATTTGCTGAACCCCCTCCCCCCAGTCGTTGCAGCGCTAATATTATACTCTTGTATAATACGGTCCCACAAATTTAGGTGCTTTTTTAGGCTAAAATTTTTCGCATTATAGTAGAATAAATACGGTACATGGTAACGGGTCTGAGTGATAAAAGGGATACAGAAGTATTGTGGAGTGGCATTTGTCGACTGTTTCTTATACCAAAGAAGAATAGACAATCCCTTGTCCACAACAATATTAACCCGTTTGTTATGTAGTTTTGGGTTAATCACACACGTAACATTACGACACAGCATTCATATTCTGGAAATGGGCTAACGGCACGCCTTCACAGTCCCAGAACACTGTCAACATGAACTTGCCAGCTGATGACGTTGCCTTGGGTTTTTTGGCCGACGGTGAGGAGGGAACCTTCCACTCCATTGAATCATGTTTTGACTCGGGCTGGTAGTGATGAACCCACGATTCGTCAACCGTGACAATCGTCTTGAGCATGTCGTCTCCAGTGTTGGGACTTATCTAGATAAATTTATCTAGATAAATATCTTAGATGAAAAGTATTTATCTTTTATCTTATCTAGATATATTTTCAAATATGTCATCTTTTATCTTTATCTTTATCTAAGCCTAGTTTATCTTATCTATTTCATAATTTCTCTATATTTTATAAAGGTTGCATTTTTAAAAAAATTAATGAAAATATTTTTCTATGAATTGGAAGGATCTGATGAGAAATGCATGATTAATGCGATGGGCTATGACTCAGGCTCCTTTCTTTCATGTGATTAGCTGAGAAATTCATTGCCTTTTTTTTTTCCTCCAATCCTCTTTTCTCCCTCTACTACACAATAATATACAACAGTAACTAGTAACTGAATTATTAAACAGTTAAATTAGAGTGCACACACCACACCTGTAAACGGGAACAAGAACGTTCTTCCTGAATGCAAGATGAATGAAAAAGCATCCATTATAGAATCTGAACTTTCTACTCTTGAATCGGTTTCATGTGTAAAAAAAAACATTCCCAGTTTACTGGATGGATCATTATACTGCATAACATCAAAAACCGGTGATAAAGTCTCAGCAAAATGCAAGAAATGCGGTCAAACAATATCTGGTGCCATTTCATCAACAGGAAACTTTTAAAGTCATATAAAGGTAAAGTATAATTTTATCATATTATAAATTTCAGTAATAAAATAAAATTATGTGATGCACTGCCCTTATTTTGGATATTTTGTAAATTAAATCGTAATATCCTTTAGAGAAAACATCCATTGCTGTTATCAGAAGTCAAAAAAATGAAACAAAAGAGAACTGACACTAAAACGAAGCAGAATCAGTCTTCCTTAATGAAGCATTTTAGGCCATGTGCCACAACTCCAGTAACTGAACGAATCAGTCAAGATGAGGTTGGTAACGTTAACATTAGTAGCTTTTTATTAGGTAGTTTTTTATGAAGTTCCTATTGCAAAAATTCATTCAGTTTGAGATGTTTTGCTTTTGCAGTATAAACTTCACCTAGCCACTGGTATAACAATGGGGGGAGGAGGGGGCGGACAAAAACCTTGCCAGCAGAGGACAAAAACTACAACTGCCAACAGGGAAAATTCTATTTTAAAATTCTCCTTCTGGTTTGTTCGAAAGTGTAAATCCACGCATTTAATTGCATTTCGGAGAAAATCATGAACGTTTGGCAAAAAGTGTGCACGAAACTGTAAATCTGTGCAAATACATCCATAATTTTTATTCTTTTTTATTTATTAGAGTCTATATATCAAAAATTAATTTTATGAAAAACCATTAAAAATTTTATATGTGGATTATCCTTATATCGAGGGTCCACTGTATATTTTTCTATAAAGAATATTTTTTATAGTTTCCATAAAATTGTATCTTCTCTAGTAATTTTTTTTTGTATAAATATATTTCTTCTGTGTTTACTTTAAATTTTTTAATGATTTTCATAAAAGTAATTTTTATTACATTTTAAGAAATAAACCTAGACATCAACCAAACGACGAGTCAGGGAATATTTTATAACCGGGAAAATTCAGGGAATTTTTACAAAATCATCAAAAAAATGCAAAATAGGAACAAAAAGTTTGAAAAATATCAATAATATTATAGCAAGACAGATTTTTTTTTTTTGCTGCCGGTGGTCAGGAAAAAAATCAGGGAAGAAAGAAAGACACACTGTAATAATTAAGGCTTCATTTGGAGATTGTGTCTTCTTTTATGCTTTTGCTTTGGGGGTTTTGTACTTTTGCTATCCTCCCTTGCTCTTTAAGATTGGGGATTTTTCCTATCCTCAAAATAATGTGAAGTGTGTTTAATGTTCTAACTTTTTTTTTAGGTTAATCAACTAATTATGCAGTATATCGTCCAAGAAATGAGGCCATTATGCACAGTCGAAAAACCTGCCTTTAAAGACCTGGTCACTGGATTAACTAAAGGTTTGGGAATTGTTGTGATCAGCAGAAAAAGCTTATCATTACAAATCGAAAAATTGTCCAAAACTATGAAGGAAAGAATGACTGAACTGTTTAGAGTACAAGATTTTTTATGCACAACTGCTGATGTGTGGTCATGCAATAACAAGAGTTATTTGGGGGTGACAATTCATTTTATTGATGACAACAGCTTTGAAAGGAGATCTTTTTTTTTAGCCTGTAGAAGATTTAAATTTGAACACACATTTGATAAAATTGCTCAGCTATTGTCCCAAATTCATGTAGATTTTGATATTGATATTGAAAAATTGACTCATACAGTAACTGACAATGCTGCTAACTTTTCAAAAGCTTTCAGGTGTTTTCCTGCGCTAAACGAGGTAGATTTTGCTAGTATTTCATATCAGCCTGTAGACGATAATGATACAGATGAAAGTTTGGAAGTTGCAACTTTTTTATTCGACTCATTAACTGATTATTTAGATAAAAATGAAAATGATTTAATGTTACCACCTCAAATGAGATGCTGTTCTCACACTTTAAATTTGTTAGCAACCACAGATGCCAAGAAAGCTGCCAATCAAATAGTTTACAAGAAACACTATACTTCAGCGTTTAGTAAGGCAATCGCATTTTGGAATCTGATTAGCAGAAGCACTAAAGCTGCAGATGTGGCTGAAGCAAGCTGCCAGACAAAATTTGTATTACCTGTGGTAACACGTTGGAATTCATATTATGAAGCTGTAAATAAACTCTTAGCACACAAAGATATGCTGAGATCACTCTTTGATGAATTGAAAATTCCACAATTTAAATCAGCGGATACTGAATTTTTAACTGAATATGTCTCGGTTATGGAACCTATTGCAATGGCTTTAGATATTTTGCAAGCAGAAAATGATTGCTATTTTGGAATTGTTTTACCAACACTGTTTGCTGTTGAAACAAAACTAAAAAAATTATCCTTTTTAAATTATTGTAAAAACTTGGTTGAAATTATGCTAGCTCAACTATATGTTAGGTTCCCATCTATGTCATTAGAAGTTTCAAGCAGCAGATGGTTTATTTTGGCGACCATAAGCCACCCACGGTATCGGGTAAAATACTTTCCTAGTCATTCCGTGGAAAAATGCAAGGAATTATTCTTAAAGGAATGTGATAACGTTGGCAAGGAGCATTTTGGTGCCACGGAAAATATGAATGCATCCACTGATTCCACTGATGATTTCTTTTCATGTTTAACAGAACAAAACGGCGAGAAAAAATCACAATTTTCATCTGAAAACTTCTCACAACTTTAGGGACTGGGATTTTTAGAGTCAAACGTAAAGTCGCTTCTTGTATTAAATGAATTTCCAGTTGTTAAAAAAATATTTCTGAATTACAATACTACAGTTCCGTCCTCAGCTCCTGTAGAGAGAATGTTTTCATGTGGGGCACAGATTATAACACCGAGAAGAAATTTATTAAGTGACAAAAACTTTGAAAATTTATTATTATTAAAACATAATGAAATGTAAAATAAAAATGATAAAAATTCATAATAATCATGTGTTGTGTTCTTTATTTTGTTATCTGAAAATTTATCTTATTTTGTTAGATAATTTATTTTTATCTTTTATCTTTATCTAGATTATATTACAATATATTATCTATTATCTTATCTAGATACATATTTAATGTTAATCTTTTTATTGATCTAGATAATAATTTTATTTTATCTTGCCCAACACTGGTCGTCTCATTCCATGGCGTACTGTTTAAAGATGTTGCAAGAAACAGGGGCGTTCGCTGCATCTTGTGGTCCTCGGTGTGCTGTCGGGGAATTCATCGGGCACACACTTTTGTAGGCTAAACTATGAGAACACCCTATTTCAGTTGCGACGCTGTCTATCTTCACTCGCCTTTCACCTCGAATCAGCTCCACCATACCTGCACCAGCGCAATCTTGACAGGATGCAATCTTGGTGTTCATCGACATTTTTCGAGCACCCGTTAGTACATCTCCGCACCCAATTTTACTCTGCTAAACGAAATTGTCTTATTCTGACTGAACCGTAAAAGATACGAAGTTTTGCCGATAGAAGGTGTTACGGGTAATTGTGCCAAGCGGTGTCATCCTATGTCCAGATGATTTTGTATTTGAACTGTTTTTGTCACTCTGTGAGCTGAAGAAAACTGCGGCTGAAACTCACAGACTGCTGAAAGATGCTTTTGGTGAACAAGCTTAAGGCCAAACCCAAAATTTGAGTGGTTCAAGCGTTTCAAAGATGGTCGCGAGTCTGTGGAAGACGAGAATCATTCTGGTCGACCGTAAACAAGCACAACTCCGGAAATGATCACAAAAGTCCGTGACGTGTTCCAAGAGGACCGAAGTCGGACGATCGACGATGTTTGAGATCGTCTTGGACCGTCATACGAGACTTTTTCAGACGACTGAGGGAAAACGTGAGGCGCAAAAGGCCAGAGATGTTCAAAAAGAAAGACTGGCTGCTCCATCACGACAATTGCTCCGGCGTACACTTCGCTCGATGTGAGGGACTTCCTCAACAAAAACAACTCAAATAAAAAGACCCCCCTGGCACTCTGCGATTTCTAATGCTTCCGAAAATTGAAATTGCGGTTAAAAGGGCAAGAAATTGAGTCCATTGAAACGATCCAAGCGGAATCGGAGCAGATGTATAGATTGAAACATGCTCCAAACTGGGAACTTCCAGGAGTGCTTCCTGAAGTGGGAACATCGCTGGAAGCGATGTATAGATGCCCAAAGAGACTATTTTGAAGGTGACGGTGGAAATTAACAGATCGGGTAAGTTCCGTATTTTCTAGAGGTACATTTCGGGAAATTTTGGCCTTGGCCTGCTTTCTTTTTGGCCATAAAAATCAGACAATCGCACGCTGCTCCTCTCTTCAAACACATCTCATTATCAAAGTGACTGGCGTATGCGCATGTATGATCACAGAAGCCTGTTGCCTAGCAACTTTCAAGTTAGAATGTAAGGCAATTCAACAATATCCTTGGATGTATTTACTAGGCTATCCAACAGCCATATATAACCTATTTACTGACTTTCCCTCGTACTTGTTTTCAGCTGTCGGGTGATCAAACGCCAGCAGCTTATTTGCAATTCCACCGCATTCTTCGGGATCTCTCATAGATTTCACCGTATTTCCTCTAATTTTCACAGAAACTAACAAAGGCAGCTCGCAAACACCCAACGAGCTGTGTTCTTTCGGAGACGCTTATTCGTAGCCTTATTCAAAGTGGCTTAAATCACCAGCCTTCCTCGTTAGAAAGTTCAACATTCTTTTTGATGCACCTGTATTGTCAAATTCAAATATTTTAATGGTATTCGGTTTATAACGGTACAGTAATCCGGTCCATGAACTTGGCCTGGCGTATATTTTCTTTTAATAATTGGTATAAAAATTCTGAAAATGATCTTAGCTTAAATATTTACCACAGAGCATGACTGATAACTTTAAGCTTCCGTTTATAACCATCCAATTTTGAGTTGCACTGCATTGGAGATATTGAACAGCAAGACTATCTTCCTCTTCATCGCAAGTATATTTCACCATGGTCCCAAATTTGTTGCTTTCCTCTGGGATGAACGTTTTCACCAAAGGCTCGAGAGTCGGAACTGGATCATCACAAGCTGAAAAGAAAAATCGGGAATGTATGTGTTATATTTCGTCTTGAAGCCCAGATAAACGAGAATGCAGGTACTTACTACAATTATGGATAATTTCTTGCTTCTCCCATTCAGGCGTCACTTTAGACGAATTGTTTCCTCTTGTACAAATAGCATAGTATTTCACAGGAGCTCTTGGGTGATCGTTGCATCTATACGAAATTTTAGTACCTATGTGTGTCAGTCTATTCGGCCAATCACGATATTCGTCATTATCAACGAGTGGAGCATCAGTAGAACAGTCTGAAAATTGCAAATATCTAAATATTTGTGTTATTCAGTAAAAAGTTTGAGCATACGGCTATACAGTTATTCTTTATACCACATTCTTGCAGATATTCATATTTCCAGAAGAGTTCCCGTGTGCTGTTAACTGAGCATGTGAGGCGTTTTCTAATACCGTCCTTTGGTTCGGCTGTACAGAAGAACTCGATCACTGCACCTAAAGCGGTGCTATTCATTCGCATGACCAAATCCTCCTCGTAATGCTCAAATTCTTTACATTCTGGAAAATGATATTAATACGGGAAGTCAGTAAGTAAGTTACAAAAGAACATATAAATGAAACATATACGAGGAACTACTGAGAGATTTGATAACTACTTTTTTTTTCTCCGCATAATCTCCCTGGACATTGAGGCACTTGTCCCATCGTTTCACAAGCCCCTCAAAACCAGTTAGAAAAAATTCTTTGGGCTGCTGCAAGAACCATACGGTGACTGCTCTTTGTACAACTTTATCATCGCTTCGATTAAGAGGACCGAACAGCTTCATTGTAAGGAAAGTGTTCACCCGAAAGATGATGTTTAAGAGGGCCGAACAAATGGAAGTCGCTTGGAGCCAGGTCAGGGCTATACGGAGGACTTTACACTTGAACTTTCTTAGCATCTCAATTATCTTGCTGGCAGTAATTCACAATCTTCAGGGATTACGACGGCATAGTGCTTAACATATAGCCCTGACTTTGCTCTTCACGACTTCAATTTGTTCGGTTCTCTTAAACTTCATCTTTCGGACGACGATGAAGCTGTACAAAGGGAAGTCACCGCCTGATTTAGACAGCAGCTCAACGAATTTTGTCTTACTAGTTTTGAGGGGCTGGTGAAACGATGAGACTAAATACGGGCAAAGCATTTTTCGATGATGAATATGCAAATCAGGTAAGGTTTCTCCATATACATTAAGCGGCCACCGATGTTGTTAGTCGAAGACTCCTGACAAGGGTACTATTTGCTTTAGTCAATGGCAGATGGCGCTCAAATTTTGTGGGTAGATGTAGGAAGGGGAGGTTGCTGCACATGCTCAGTTTGAGTACTAGTCTCTGTTGTAATCACAAGTTACAGCCAATTTTAGTTTCACCGTTGAAGACGAGTAAGCGCCATTTTAATGTAAATAAGAGCACAAGCACTCTAGAGCGAACTGCAATCTACGAGGGATGTAAGAGCGGCTGAAATTTAATTATTAATTTTGATAATAAAATTCTAGCTATAACTTGTGAACTATATGCCAACTGCACCAGACTTTTTTGAGGTAGATTTCTCTTGATGTGCTTACTCATTTACCAAATTTGTGATAAGATCAAATAATTCCCTTCTGAGGCACATATTAATAAGATGTCAGTCCATCTTTTGCGTCAATCACAGCCTGCACACGTTTGGCAAAGCTATACACCACCTTGTCATACACGTACACAGAAATTGCCTTTCAGGAGCCTATGAGAGCTGCATTGAGTCCAAATACGGAAGACAGGCGATTTGTCTGCGTCCTAATTCGTTCAAAAGATGTCTATAGAGTTTATATCGGGGCTCTGAAAGCCAGTCCAATTTCTGAATACCCTTGTTAATCGCGTGGATAGAAAAGTTTTCCTTCATTTGTTGCCAGAGTTGGGAGTCTTTCAATTGTTGTCAAGATACATTGCAGAATTTATTTTTTTCAGCCATAGTTCTTCCACCAGCGAACTTAACAGTCGGCACAATGCAGTTAGTAACAGTACGAAACCCACACGCGTCCATCAGACGACCAAATCGTGAAGAAAAATTCAACACTCCAAACCACGGTTTCCATGTTCCACAGTGTAAAGAAGGTGAGCTTTGCGCTTGGCATGATGTCAATGATTTTCGTCCCACACAATGGGCTGGAGAGTGAAGCGGCTTTCATCATTCCCCGAACACGCTTTTCCCAATACCGGTAATCATTATCCTATGACAACTTTCTTTGCACCATAGCAGCCAAAAAAGAACATTCACCTTTAAGATAACAGGCTCTCTCTTTCCGACCTTTCCAAATAAGCCCATCTTACAAAGGACACTTAGCGAACTGATGGTCCAGAAGCTATGGTCGATGGCCAGGCGTCTGAATCGATTGCAAAAGCAACAGTGACGTCCTGAAGTGTGCTTTTCAGATTCTTCAGCACCAACCGCGAAAGAGTACGTTACTCTCTCTTCGACATGATTCTAGGTCGCCCGGAAAGTTTTCTATTCGTATCTTTGCAAATCGTGGATAGTGGATCGAGGATGCCGGATCAAAACACTATTTCAGGATTCTGGCTAACGGAGTCAATGCCATATTAGCTGATGTTACATTTTTTTACATCAAAAGTAAAGAAATGCATTATAGGAATTGAAACCTTAATTTAATAGGGGTGACTGGATACTTTAGGCAGAGCTATGTGTAAGATAAACAACGTCTTCTAACAGTACTTTAACTAATTTATTTAACGAGGATGTTAGCAAACTTTAACTGACGTTTTTAAAGAAATTGAATGTAACTACAAACCACAATTGTCACTCGCTAAAGTTTCAAAAGTTCCATGAAAAATAAATTCCCACGATTTTTGTTCTGTGCAAATAATTTGCTGAAGAATTGGACTGTTCTTATCATTCGAACAATAAATATCGATTGTCTGTCCAACCATCTTCTTTTTCGGGATTGTAACTCTGTATCCCGGTGGTATATATGGGATGTCAGCTTTCATGCAATCTGAAAGAAAAGATGGAAAATAATGCACATTAGAATATTAAAATGGATTAGCAAAAGAACATCCTTATTCTCAATTGTTATTCTATTTCATATATTTTATTCTTTGGGATTCTTTAATGTATTTTACAATGAAATTTGGGTGAATCAAAAGTTTTGCACTAAAATTGTTGAATCTGCATACTGAACAAAGGCTCACACACTGTATGATCCAAAGTTTAGGGACATCCTCGTGTGCCAAATGACGCATGATAATAACACATATCTGGTTCGTATTATTAAGATATGGGTCGTTCAAAAGAGCTCGGTGACTTCCAACGTGAAGCCATCATATTAGAAGATCCAGGGAGCAACAACAGTGCAACCACTAACTGGCAGAACCAAGATTTTGACAGACAGAGATTATCGAATGTTTACACGTGTCGAATGTTTTCTGCTGAAATGATTGCTACAAAGTTCGGAAATTCTGCTTTCTGTGTTCCATTCGTCGGGAACTACATGCCCTTGGTGTTCGCGGTCGTGCTGATGCTCACAAGCCCTTCGCCATTGACAACAATTCTAGGCGACGTCTGAACTGGTGTAAAACTCGCACAAACTGGATCTTGAGCAGTGGAAACATGTCATATGGACTGATAAATCATGTACACACTGGCAATTAGATGGATGAAGTTGAATTTGGCGGATGCCTCGATAACGTTCCCTACCAGAGGGTGTGGTGCCCACTGTGAAGTTTGGAGGAGATGGCATCATGGTATAGGACTCTTTTTCATGGTTAGGACTGGGCGAGTTTGTTTCCGTTAAAGTAACGATGTGCATTCCATCTCCGGGAACTGTTCGGAGATGGGCCTTTTCTTTATCATCATGACAATGCTCCTTGATATAAAGCACGCCTGGTGTCAAGACAACGGGAGCCCCATTCACAATCCCAATGAACACATGTGGGATGAATTGGAACGTTTACTACTAGCCAGATCACACCGTCCTCCATCCATGGCTGAACTAACCAGTGCTCTGAGGCAGGATGGAGGGAAACTCCAGCTTTTTACTACCAAAAACTGGTGGAAAGTCTTCCTCGTAAGGTGGAGACTGTTATTAGAGAAGAAGAGAGTCCCATCGCTTACAAATTCGTGTTATGTAAAGCTTGCGGCTCAGAAATGCAGGTGTTCCTAAAATTCTGATCACATAATGTATTGTTAGTTTCCCTCTTCACAGCATTTCATTTCGTCATTTGACAGTGTAAATGAAGAACAGCTAACAACAACTAATTTGGGAACTTTCCTTATATAGGTAACTTGCCTATGATACATCAAACAATATGAGAAGTTTCTCGAAATTCATTGCACATGTTGTACTTGGACTTATCTACCGGTATTTACGGTTTAACTATGATCACTGAAGGTTTCCAAGACCCTACTGCATGTGTTCAAAGTACAGTTTTAAATGTCGCCGATACCAGTAGCTTATCACTCTCATTTCCGGTTTCTTTGAATTTGGACAGGAGCCACGCAACGATTTTTTGATAATATTGGTGGTCTGTCCGAGTGGAGACAATTGAAATCATCTGCTGTTGCTCAACTGCTTCATTTCTTAGAGGTCATAATCACCTCAATTCACTCTTGCCTTGTTATTGCCATCTTCAATCTTGAAACACCTACAAACAAATTTCAGATTTCGTTTGCTAAATCATTAGACCCTGTTTCCGTTTCAAAAATTGACCTCCATTTAATATTGACTTATTTTAGGAATGCGACCAAGTTCGTCATAGAGGCTGTTTCTGAATGGTCTGTACAAACATTTAGGATATGTTCCAGGGATCAAAACAAGCATGAAATGTCATGAAAATGGGGTCGAAAATGCTTCTTTCCCGAACATGTACAGCTCCGGCCAAAATGTTTGTCACATTCAACTAAACGCCGAACGTATCGGTGAAGTAACAAACATTTTGGCCGGAGCTGTACGTCTCCATATACATTTCACATTGAGTTAGTCAGATGTTTAATTTTTCTGTCGGTTTTGACAATAAAAGGCTATAATGGAATTTTGGGTCACCCAATACATTGAAATATTAAGGGCTAAGTGCATTATGGTAATTTACAAAGAGGATATAAGTTTTATATGTCATTACTACATGCTTTTTGTTGTAGGGTTATCTCCCAGCCATTAGTTTCGTTGCATCTTGCTACCATTCTTGGAGGAGAATACATGCTGGCTGTACAGCCGTAGGTGATATTTTGACCCACATAGAATACTTCTACACCAAGTGATGCAGAATGGACAGGAGGTGATGGCTTAGGAGGCGGATCCTTACATGCTGAAATAGACAACACTTAATAATATTTAAAGATAAATCTGTCCAAAGAAAGATGAACTGGATCAAGCATACAGGGTATGTTCACGAAGTTTCAAGACTGATGTTTTCCTGAGTAGAGGAGGGCGCGCAGACCGGTTTCACCAGCAGGGTGAAGTAGGGGGTATCAGCTAACCGAAAGCACCAGCGGCTGTTACTTCCGAGACGCTGGAGTGACCAGATCGCTAGTGGCGTGAGTGCGTGTCAGTTTACCCCGTCGAAAACTCGGAGAGTGCGTCAAAAATTTAGAGTCGAAAATGCTCAGGCGTTTGAAGGATCGAGTCCGCCGCGTCCGCCAGGAGAACAACGACAATTGGGTTCACAGATGAAGGGCGGATACCACTTTTCCACAAAAAGAGATTTTAAT
>JAHWFO010023555.1:637499-653649 GCA_023313115.1 Rhysida immarginata
ATTAAAATCTCTTTTTGTGGAAAAGTGGTATCCGCCCTTCATCTGTGCACAAGTATCCACAGTTCGACAAGGTCAGTTAATTATATTGTTTATATAATTTTAGCTACGACAATTGGGTTCTTCACCACGACAATTCCCCTCTCACACGTCGCTCGCCGCCGGCGAAGTTTTGGCCAAGTTCAACGTGGCAACACTTCCCCAGCCACCCTACAGCCCCGACCTAGCTCCCAGCGACTTCTTTCTGTCCCCCCGAATTAAGGGAAGCGATTCGACAAGATTCCAGCGGTCCAGGCAGCTTCGACGAGGTCCCTTGACAGCCTTCCGTGCGAAGAGTTCCAGGGAGCCTATGAACAATGGTAAAAAGGCTGGCAGCGTTGTGTCGATGCCCAAGGATCATATTTCGAAGACTTTTAGTTCGCTGTGCAAAATTTTTTAATGATTTGTTTTGTTCTGAGACCAGTCTTGGAACTTTGTGAACGCACCCTGTACTTTACAAGAATGTCTAATAAGCGAAATCGGAAATTTAACTGAAAACGCTCAGTTCATCTTTCTTTGGACTGTATAGTTGAATATAAATTAATATAGGTATTCCCATCAAACGACCATGTTCTTTCCAGTGGACTGCTCGTAAATCGAATTGGACAGCAAATGAACTCCTCACATACGGACCAATGACCTAGTTGTTAAATACGCTAATCGACAGAAAAAAATCTGCAGCATCATTCAAATTTCAGGTTATCGTAAAACGAGGTAAATTTGTGACGGATCTAGTAAAGCGACGAAATTGACAGATCGCGACAGTTGATTCTTGAGACGTGCAACGTCTTCTAGTGATGCAAGTAATCGTACTGTCCGCCGGGAGATCGTTGCAATTGGTTTTCATGGACGAACAAGCCAATTAGCCAATTATCACAGACCCCAATGAGACCCGTCGGTTACAGTGATGCAAATAACGCCGGCACTGGGATTCAGAACAATGATAAACCATCCTATGGAGTGATTAATCCCGTTACCAGTTGTGGCAGTCCTATGGACTTGTGGGTTTGGCGAAAGCCAGGCAAACTATATTTGGAAGAAGTGGCATCATTGTCTTGGTCCTCTTGTTTTAGTTCGCGGAACCTTGAATGCCAACGCGTACCAAACAGTTCTGGGCAATTCTGCGCTACTGATATTGTGCGAACACTTGGGTAATGGCCCATGCGTGTTTCAACACGATAATATTCACTGTCATACAACAGGCGTTATTAAAACCTGGTTTGAAGAAATGGGTGTGGGGAAACTTGACTGGCCAACCCAAATTCCAGATCTCAATCCCGTTGAACATCTACGAAATGAATTAGAGCGCCGGTTGACAGCCAGGCCATTCCGCCCAAACAACACTCTTGAGCTGTTTGCTAATTTGAAGGATGAATGAAGCATGATTCCCGCCAAGAAGTATCGCAAATTGGTGAATTTCCTTGCGACGAATATCCACATCGTGTTTATCTTTTCCGGATTTAACTTCTTTGAACTATCTTTGGGCCTCACGCTCAGAAACAGAATACTTGCCATATGTTTTGTTCACGTTTCTGGTATCCTCGGCTACATATTTAAATTCATAAAACAAACATACCCGAATCTGGTCAGTTTTCATAAAAGTTTTGATTAAAAAATATACAGAAGGCTGTTTCAGATAAACTTGGCAGACTTTCGTCACGTGGTATATTATGTAAACCCTTTCCTCCACCAACGATTGTGTTCGACGTGTTTCCCTTGACATCAAGCACTCGCCCTGCATCGTAATTTGCATTGCAACAAACTTCGTTGCAGAACAGGAAGTAGAATACCACTCCATACCTCCTTACAAACTTTCCAAAGGCTATCCAGGCTTCTAGGATGACGGTTTGGTATCCCACGTTTTAGCACATTAAAACCTCAGAAGTCTATTGGGGATGCATCAGATGACTTCGCTGGAATGTCCGAGAAGGAAATTGCTCCAATTCCGGTCTGTTTCCATGTGCGGTGTGGCTCGACGCCTTTTTCCAGGTGGATGAATATGTTCTTGTTGTCGCTCCCGTATTATACAGGGATTTAATCCCGATAAAATGGCTCCAATATATTCTCCTGATAATAGTTCGCATTAATTTTGACATTTTTCTCCACCCGGCGAAGTGTAAGTCGTCCCTTTGAGCAGTAACCTGCAACAACCATAAAGCCTTTTGGGAAAATTTCAAGACACATGCGAACCCAATCTGCTCGGCCCTTCGCGTCTACTGAACGATAAGATATTACGCTCATATTTTCAGAAGAGCTCAAATAAATCCAGGCCTTGTCAAGTGTGACAATGAACTTTTATTTTTCGCTATAGAGATACTTCAAAACGGTTTCTGGAGTTTGTTTTTCGTTCCGCAATGTGTCGTTAGTTTTGAAGGGAATAAAGAACTAGTCTTGGAATAACAAAATGGTAGTTTTTAATGAATCTACGCGTTTCGAAATACACTTTTTCTTCAGGGTAGGGACCATACGGGAGACTGAAAAACTTAAATATCGCATCAGGAAGGTTACGTTGTTGCTTAGACTAAGATGGTCAGGTGATTTTTCAGTCTCAGGGCCTGTCTTTTTCGTTGGCTATGGGTGTCCTCTTCGATATTGTTTTGGATGAATCGTTCCTCTATGATGCCAGTTGTTTCTCGCAATGTGATATTCGTATATAGATTTACTACGTCTAATGAAATGAACTTCTGGCCTTCTTCCAGTTGTATCTCACCGAGGTCATTCATAAGTTTTATACTATTCTTTACTACGCATCTGTCATTGTGTGGGCACAAGTCCTTAATGGTATTAGCGATCTTCTTGGCTAGGTGGTAGAACGTGGACTCTGTACAATTCACTATTGGGAGTATTGGATAGTTTTGTTTATGTATCTTGATGAGAGTCCGTATACGGAGAGGGTTATTGCAGGTTATCATGTTACCCATTCCTTTTTGACTAAACTAATCTCCTTTAGGAATCCTGGAGTTGGGTCCTTCTTCAGCTGGATGGTGCCGTCGCTGTTGATGAATTCCCAGGTCTTCTGTTCGTATTCGCTTCCATAGATTACTACAGTAGCGTTGCCCTTGTCTGCTCCTATCACCATAGCCTCGTTGTCCATTAACTTCTTTTTGATGCCGGACGCCGTTATGTGGTTCTGGTGTGGGTTTTAATCTTTGTTCAGTCTGTGTATTTTTCCTATCTCCTCCACTATCGGACAGAAGACGGTGTACCCAGCGAACGATTAACCAATCCAGCGATACTTAAACTTTACAGTCTTCCATATAATGATTTCAATTATAAGGTCCGATATAAGAGCACCAGTTGTATCGTTTATGTAAATTTTGTTTATCTAAAATTTTATCTATTATTGTTTTATTCCGTTTATTTTGTAAAAACGAGTTACTTTGTAGCCCACCAATCAGTGAAAAGTGCCCTTTTCCTGATTGATGGACGTTCACTATACACTGGTTTGCAATGAAATTGACCCACCAACAAGGAGTTATCAGACCTTATCCATAATTAGTGGGGGAGGGGGGTTCGTCTATCTCCGACTAGTAAACGATTATATGCATGCTCACGGGATATGACCATTTGGGTTGATATAGGGTGTCCGGGTGCCTGTTTAGGCTCATTATATATATATATATTGACATATCGGACACAGAATATCAATAAGCACTTACTTCCCGGATGCTTGGAAGCAATCAGTTGTCTTAAGCATTCCTAAGCCAGGACAAAATCCTGCAAATCCTGTTAGCTACAGGCCCATCAGCTTGTTACCATCAATTTCCAAAATCCTGGAAAAAACAATTCTCAAGAGATTCATTGAGCACTGTGATGCCAACGATCTCATCCGCGATGAACAATTTGGCTTTCGCTCAAACCATTCCCGCCAACTCCAAACATGGAGGCTCGCAGCGGATATCAATGAGCCCCTAAATCTGTCTAGGTATTGTGGGGTCGTTTTCCTCGATGTACACAAAGCCTTCGACCAAGTCTGGCACGATGGTCTTATATTTAAAATGATTATGGATGGATTTCCTCAAGACATAATTACTCTGATACACTCGTTTCTCTCCAACCGGTTCTTTCAGGCCAGAGTTGGAGATAATCTATCTCCTATGTAAGAAGTAAAAGCTGGTGTCCCACAGGGTTCAGTCCTGGGGCCAGTATTATTCAGTTATTTTATGCGAGACTTTCCAAGTCCTTCTAAATGTAAGCTCTTTTTTTACGCAGATGACGCTGCTATACTGACCTGTGCTCGTCAACCAGAATATCTTGAAACACCTGCGGCAAAGTTTGGTCAGTATATTTTTTGGTTAATATGTCATCATCTACAAAGGCTCTTATTTTAAATTTTAGCGCTAAGTCAAAAGTAGATGCTAATAACATTGCAAACAGTATATTGGAAAGTAGTCTCGCGGCTGCAGAAGGCTCTAAAGGAGTGTGAAAGCTGGTTTAGCAAGTGGAGGCTAAAATTGAATGTAGACAAATGCAAGGCGATGTTTGTCTCCAAGAAGAGAAAGAGATCATTAGATTCTCTAACACTATATGGCAAAAAACTGGACTGGGTTGAAACTTATAAATATCTTGGTGTTGTTATTGACTCTAAACTTACCTGGACTCCCCACGCAACTTATGCGTTGAATAAGGCCAGGAGAGCCAAGTTTAGCTTGATTGCTCTGCTAGGCCGGAATAGTGCTCTGAACATTGATAATAAACTCCTACTCTATAAGGTCATTGTTTGGACTATCTTGACGTATGGTATGCCCGTCTGGCCACAATATGTAAGACTAGATGGAAAGAACTGCAAACGTTCCAAAACGTTACCCTTAGGACTATTGCGCAAAAAGAACGGAGAATTGTTCGCAATTCCTCCATTTATAATGACTTCAACATGACTCATATTGGCAAATACGTTCAAGGTCTCATGGAATCCATGCTGCCCAATATAGAAAATCATAGCAACGAGCTAGTCTCGGGCATTTTAAAGCATCCTATGCATGGAAAGAGATATCGTGATCCAAGGCATATACTTGATATTAATTTTGAAGACATTGATAATGTCTTATTTCCAGATTACTGGACTTCATAAGTCGTGTTTTATCTAATACTAGTGGTCTGCTTCTAGTCTAGACAGTCGTCAATCAAATTTTCCTCCACCAAGAGGAGGCAATTTTCTTTCATACTTTGGATGACCTTTGCGGGTACATCAGGCTTCTTTTCTAGCTCAGTGTATTTCCCTTGGAATATGATTATGAAGGGTGAGATTATGGAAGCTCTGCTTCAAGTTCCACTCGAATACCGATACACTACACTGTTCGATTGTCGATTGTCGCCTGTTTAGGCTCATCAGTTGACAGCTATGCGAGACGTTCCGTGCAGTAGGGAGGAAGCAACTGCCTTGTGAACGTACAGTACTATAATCCGCACAACGGTCTCTATGCCGCGACGACGACAACGACAACCGTTCACGCAATTAACGAACTTTGAACGAGGTCGGATTATTGGCTTCTCCGAGATTGGATGGTCAACCAGACGATTGCTGTCCATGTGTCGCGGAACGCACGGACGGTAGGCCGATGTTGGAGGCAGTAGCGAGAGGAAGGCACACATGCCGGAAGATCTGGCTCTAGGGCCCGGAAGAGCACGTCAGCTAATACTGACAGGCGGATACTGCGAACATCGCTAGTGGACAGAACCATCACCCTGCAGCAACTGCGCGACAACGTCACTGCTCTCAGTACTGCTCCACGTGTCAATCGAGGCAATAATACGCCGGTTACACGCCGCGACAATGTCTGCCAGGCGTCCATTGTTGAGTCTTCCTTTGACATCTGAGCACCGCGCGACACGACTGCAATGGTGTCATGAACGAGTGGGCTGGCGAATGGAATGGCACCCGGTAGGCTTCAGCGACGAATCCCACTTTTGTTTGGACACCGACGACAGATATGGACGGGTGTAGCGCAGACCATTTGAAACGTGCCAATGAACAATGCATCCGGTATCGCCATCGTGGACCAACACCCGGGATCATGGCTGGGGTGCCATCGGCTACGATACCAGAACGCCTTTAGTCACCATCCAAAGCACCCTGACAGTACGTCACAGAGATTCCGCAGACTATATTAGTGCCCTTTCTGCACACCATATCCGGCGCAGTCTTTCAGCAGGATAACGCCAGACCGCACACGGCAAACATGAGCTTGGCATGTCTGCATGATGTCAATTGCCTGTCGTGGTCCCGTTATCGCCAATTGAGCACGTGTGAGACGTAGTGGGACGTCGTTTACGATCACCCCGGAATCTCCTGGAACTGACACAGCAGATTCACCAGGCCTGGGCAGACGTACCCCAAGATCACGTTCACCTACACCTGCGGCTGGAACAATGCATCGCCGCTAGAGGTGGTGCCACAACCTACTGATGCCGCTTTCCAGTGGGACACCCTGTACAAACGAGTGCACGTCTTGGCTCCATAATCTAATAAAGGTGTGTTCAGATATATCTCTTGCTGTATACCTACTTTTGGCTCAATCGGATAACTCCTTGTGGGTGGGGCAATTTCATTGCGAAGCCTTGTATATTCTGTTGTGGGAACCAATCTGATTGTAGTAGTTCCCTACCCTGAAGAAAAGTATTTCGAAACGTGTAGATTCATTAAAAAACTACAACTTTGCTATTCCAATGCCAGTTCTTTATTCCCTTCATATTCAAGCAAAATCGACCAAATATGCAAATACTGAATAGTTCTGTTAGCACTTACCAATGGCATTCCTACTTTCTGTACCATGACCCACTGTGTTGGAGGGTTCTCCTGTTCCGCCATTCGCTTTATCTATCGTAATTTTGCCTGTGTCTGCTGGGATGGGTCTTCTTCTGTGTCATTTTTTTCACACGTGTGCTTGGCCGGACAGGCAGATTTTCCGAGTATGCCGTTCCAGCTTTGCACCTCTTTAATATTACTGTAGCACTATATCCGTTGTCGAAAAGAGCTTTTACGTATCCTTTCCAAAAATCGGCAATGTTTTTAGTCATTGTGTTCGCCAATGCACGTGTCACCACTAGTAAAGTAAGGTTTAAGATTAGTAATTATACATGCAAAGATTTAAGGTGTTGGATTCTTCCTTTCTCAAACCAGGGGGGATTAGAAGTCTGCCATGTTTTTCTGAAACAGCCTTCTGTACTGCTATTGTTAATGAAACTGGTTAAGGCTTTCTGATACCAAATAGAGAGGAAACAGAATCAAACAGGTTCTTCGTTTATCCTTCCCTTTATCAAGGACTTTATATAGCAAAACTTTAACCAATCACAAGTGAGGAGTACCTGAATCAATTTTTCATAAAGCACTCATTGAAGACATTTCATTATGGTACTTACTACAACTATCTTCTCCGTTATCTCGTCCGACAACCCAAGCTCCACTGGGATCACAAACTAAGACTCTGTAAATTTTGTTCGTGGCTTCAGTGCAATAAATATGTACGGTTTTTCCTACGATCCACTGTGTTTCAAACACAGCAGTGCTCTGAGCATAGGGCTTGTCTTTTTCCTTCCACAAAGCTTCAGATGGTGGTTCAAGACAAGCTAAAAGAAGAAGGAATGCATGTTAAGCATGTTAATTGGATGTGTTTTTAAACTTTAGCTCCAGAAATATGTATTTTAGGATACAAAATGCCCTTAACTGCACAGAGTATTAAATCTCCCTTTATATTCTGTTGGAGTTTTCGATGTATTCCATCTGAGATCTTCTCCACATTTAAAATACCCAAAAACGGGAGCTTTTAAATCATCAGCACAATAAGCTACAACTGTTGAATTTGCTGGGACCGGTAAACGTGGAATCAAGTACAATGCATTTGCAGACATAACTGGTGGCGATTTACATTCTAGGAAGAAAAAAATGAAAATCAGGAATTGAAAGATAATGTTATACTCATATAATTTGATAACTATGTGATCAAAAGTTAAGGACATCCCTCATAAATCATGGAATGTGCACATGTCGCATGACAATGACATGAAAATTATTTAAATAGCATCACACACCTTCAGATACATCTGCTCAAAAGAGCTCAGAGCGACTTCCAACGTGAAACCGCCATAGGATGCCACTTGCGCAACAAGTCAGTCCGTGAGATTTCCACCATTCTATGAAATACTGTGATTGCGAAGTGGAAGACCCAGGGAGCAACAACAGTGCAACCACGAACTGGCAGACCCAAGAAATTGACACTTTTACAATAATGTACACAGGTACGACAATCGAACAGTGTAGTGAAAAAGAAAGACGCGAGTGGTCCAGGAGCCAAGCTCACTTTGCACGCTCGCCCAAAAAGTAAACCAGAGGAAGTACACTGAACTGAGAGAGAAGCCTGATGAACCTCTTTAGTCCTCCAGAGAATGAGTCCCGAGAAGGGACGAGTCAGATTGTGGATTGACGAATAGAGTCCCCAAAAATCAGCAGGATCTAGAATATCCAATAGTTGGGGAAGACGGCCTTGTTAACGTCATCAAAGCAGACATCCAGGACATGGCGGGGTCTTCGAAACCTGAGGGGACCCTTAACAGCGAGTGGGTGGTCCAGGATACCAGAAACCAGGGTGTTTTCATGATTCTCCATCTTGGGTAGCATGTTCTTCATAAGAGTCTGGACAAAGGTGCCTATGTGGGTCATCCCCAGATCCTCATAGATAGAGTGGTTGTTGGCAACTCTTCTGTCAAGTGTACACAGGTACGAGAAAAGTGATATTTTATATTATGTAATATCTTCTTGGATCTCTGCGACCCGAAATTACGTCAGCCACTCTTCTGGGCATACCCTCTGCAAGGTTTCGATAAACAATTTCCACCATTGGATCAGTAGATTTTGGACGCGGTTCCTTAGCTCTTGCTCGATACTCCGACTTGTCCCATAAATGTTCAATTGCCTGACGGAACCCCGCAATATAACCGTTAGAATCGTGCATCCCAAAATCGATGGAGTTAAGCAACTTCAGGCGTGGCTAGCTGCTGGCTGGGTGACAGCCAGGAGGTTGAGGACCACTGCAGGGAGCGATGGATATTTGGGGCACAGCTGTTGGGGGATTTTAGTCTGACCCATTTGCTGAGTGACCAGTGCTGGATGCCACTGGTGTTTTCGTCCGCCAGCAGCTCTTCCATCATGAACCCCCATGCTTCGGAGGGCACGTTAAGCCGTCGGTCCCGGCTGTTACTGTCATCTCGTAGCAGCCGTTAGTTACTGGGGTGGCGCAAAACTTCCTCGAAGGAGTAAATGCCGCAGATTATCGTTCTGCGATAATCTACCCTCTGTACAAGATAAGATAACCGTTAGAATGATGCACTCAAGTAAAAGGAGACCCTTATCATTCACCATACGCAAACACGCTCCTCCAAATGGAACAGAGTATAGCGTGATCGTCACTCCACATTGTTTTTCCACTCTTCGACAGCCCAATGTCGGAAAACGGGCTGCCTTGTTGTTTCGCGAGATGTTTGGCCCGTGTGCGGATACATATACATGAATGCTGAATGCATGCAGTTCCTTCCGCAAAGTTTCAGGGATCACCTTACTAGGGGCTTGCATGTTTCGATGTCTGTAGTTGAACTAAAAAGCTTTTAGCCAGGAATGTGCAAGCATCCCATTAAAGTTTATTACTCTTTCCAAGTACTTCACTCTTACAAGATTTAACTGTGCCATGTTGCATTGTTTTCGTCTGGCACAATTCTAAAGCTCGCGCACTGACAGATAGACGTAAAACACAGTGGAGCGAATCAGCAGGCACTGCTTGCTATGATTTCCTATGATTATTCCAAATGCTTAGAAATGTTGGATTATCTAGACATTTTCTGGCAGAGCTCAAAGTAAAGCCATAGTTTCATTTGGTATCACGAATTTAAAAGGGAAAACGGTCACTGAAGACCAACCTCACAGTGGACAGTAAGCCGATGCAGTTATGCTTGAAAACATCTTATCGCGAATGACAATCGTTAACCTATTGCCGGTTTGAAGCAAGTGTGGGCATCGTATCTTCAGCGGTTAAAACAATCTTGCATGAACACCTGCAACTCAGGAAGGTTTCATCACGATGAATCTCTCGTTTGTTTAGCCAAGTGCACAATGGAGCCCGAGTGTTCTAATGATCTGAATGTTCAACAACAGGCAGGGTTCGTACGGGTCCTGGAAAGTCGAAAAAAAATTCCAGCCTGGAAAGTTTTGGAAAAGTTTTGAAAAAGTGTTTTTTGAACAGATCTAATGTTTTGTTAATAATTATTTATAAATGATATGAATATATTATTCTTAAAAATATAAAAGATTATGATCTTGGAAAATGTATTGAATTCCCTTGAAAAGTTTTGGAAAAGTCATGGAATTTTATCTTTGATCAAGTGTACGAACCCTGACGGGGCATCAAAACGTGTCAACGGCATCTGCACAGGTGACAAAAATTAGTTCTATCATTACGATCCCAAAACTAAGGACAAATCCAAGCACTGGCTACCCAAAGGGCAAGGATTATCACAAAAATGCAAACATTCTCCGAGTGCTGGGAAGGTGATGAAGGCAACTTTCTTCTGTTCCACTGGCCACGTGTGCAGTGTTGTGCTTGAAAACAAAAAGACGGTTACAGCAGAGTAGTATGTGACGTCCGGCGTACTAAAGATTCGAGAAAAATGGAAAAAGAAGCGTCCGAAGACTGGAACAAGAGTTTTGATGTGGCATCATGACAAATCCCCACCGAGTTTTTATGTGAAAATCGAGTCAATATTTTGTTCCCCACAATCAAGAGGAATCTCAGAGGGTTCCATTTCGACAGTGACGATGAGTCTAGCAGTTTGCTACTCATTTCTGGAAAAATGCATGTCCGAACTGGTTGTGTAGAAGCCGAGGTAAAGTACTTCCAAAAGTGCTAAATGAATAGTCTTCTTAAGATGAGTGCAACGTTCCTGGCTAAATATTTTTAGACAACCTCTCGTATGTCAGTCCGAGTGAACATTTGTGGAATGAGATGAAAAGGAATTCGCTCCACGTTCAGCCCTGTCAAATGTACAAGAATAAATTGACGCACGGTACATAATAAAATAGGAAGGTTATCTGCCAATGCTTCGAAGAAGAAAGTTGGCACAACGCGCTACTAGGTGGGTGTACATAACAAAGTGGCCAAATAATGTTAAAAATTAAGCGTTTATTTACTCACCACAGTCGGTTTCCTTGTAGTACTGCCATGTAAGATTGTTGGAACACTTATAAGTTTCAAAATGTGCACTGGAATTCGTTCGTCCACATTGAAAATAAAAATACTCTCCTATATACACCGGATCAGTTCTTGATGGAAATAAATTCACCTTTCGAGTGAACGGCTTAGGTGGGATTTGACAATCTTTAATAGAAAAATAGAGATTTATCTATCTTAAAATGCACTACAGTAATACAGCAGGTTGAGGTAGTTAACTTTGAATGATTTCGACCTTCTTGCACGACTCCTCGTGACTATATCACGCGTGACGATTTATCGTGTCTTATATCATGATTCCACGTTTTGGGAAGCGCACATTGGAAAGTGCAAGGAGCAAAGTCTCATCATACGTAAAGGTACCGTCATTAATGTTATTAAGAGGAAATAAGAATGTTTTACCATCCTGGCAGATAGAAGGAAGACATTTATGTCTTAGAGCAGCGAGACATCATCTATGAGTACCTTCAACTATCCTGTATTTTAGAGAAAACTACACTGCTGGCAAACAAATGCAACATCTAGAAGGAACGAGTCAATTTATTTGAAATTTAGCAAGCATGTAGCATTGGTGGTATACAAGAAATGATTCAAATTGCAAGACAATACGTCCGGAAGAACGTTGGACAGGGAGGCTCCCATGCCCCTCCTAGAATAGAATGGTTGCGACCAGAATTGCATGAAATCATCAGTTTGGTATCTGCATTGTATTGGGAAAGTACACTGCAGGTGTAGTAACAACAACTGCAATGCCTCGCACACGCCGCCGTGCTCCTGTGTTACAACTCACGGAGTTTGGCAGAGATCGGATTTTGAGACTTCGAGATACTGGATGGTCTCAGCGGTGTATCACGGCGCAGATCGGTCGTAACATGTGGTGGCTCGATGTTGTCAGCAGTGGTTTACGAAAGGAACGCAATCAAGTAAACCTGGTTCTAGAAGCCCAGGCACTATTGAACCACGCCAAAACCGTCGAATCGTACGAGAAGCTTTGAGCAACCATATGATATCCACAGCAGAGATAAGGGCCAGAGTGGCATCAGCTGTCAAGACGGACCATTAGTAGCCGTTTGCTAGCTGCAGGGCTGCGGAGACGAATTCCTCTAGCCAGCTTTCCAATTCTGCAAGAACACCGTGCTACGCGTTTATCGCAGTGGTGCCGCAAAAGAGCCGGCTAGAGAGTCGAATGGAGGTACGTGTGCGGCGAAGACCAACAGAGCGCCATCTTCTACAGTACATCTGTCTACGGCACACAGGAACAACGCCAGCCTAATTGTGTGGGATAAGACCAGTTACAACTCGCGATCGCCCTTAGTGTTTGTGGATGGAAAAATGAACAGCATTTGGTACGTCCAGCAGATTGTAGAACCTGTTCTTTTGCCTTGCAACAGGAGGGAACATGTTTTTCCGGCAGGTTAATGCCCGTCCATACATTGCCCGTGTTAGCTTGCGGGCCTTAGAGCATGTTGCAATAATTCCCTGGCTAGCACGATCTCCAGACTGGTCGTTAAATTGAGCATGTCTGAGACATGATGGGAGGTAACTTTCATTGTCGCTGCACACCAGCTGCAACAATTCCACAATTGCGCCTGCATGTTCAGGAAGTTTGGAACAACTTATCCAAAGACGACATCCAGCATCTTCATGACCGTAAGCATGCAAGAGTCGAGGCCTGCATTCAAGCTCGCGGCGGTTATACAACCTACTAATGTGTTCTATTGGGGCATGAAAGTCACCCTGTACAACGTCCTTCGGAACCTATTGTCTTGCAATTAGAATCATTTCTTGTATGCGACTGATGCTACATGTGTGCAAAATGTCAAATAAATCGAACCATTCCTTCTAGGTATTGCATTTTTTCCAGCAGTGTATATAAAATATGAAACTGAAATGTAAATTCCTAAATAATTAAACTAACATAAAAACAAAACTTAAACAAATAAAATTGAAGAACCGAAAGCTTAAACGGTGAGTGTAGGAATTCTTTATACAGGTAAATCAAAATGATGGATCCAATTTCAGACATTTTATCTGTAATGTCTATTGAACGTATCGTAATGTAAGACATGTGCTTCGAAAGGTTTACTTTCACAGTTTAGTTTCCACGCAGTGTTTTCATGTTCTATCGCTAACGGTCAGTTGCGAGCGGTTAAAGAAAATAGCGTTGATTGGAGAATAGAGATCGTTCTGTGTGCTTGACCACCATGTGATATTTCCTGTGGGTGTTTGTAAAGGATCGTGTGTACGTATCACCACTGCCAATGACATTAGACGACCATCACTGCAGTTATTGCTGATATTGATCGCAATATTCTACGAAATGTTTGGCAGGAGATACACTCCCCGATACAATTTTTGGTCACCCTGTAAACAGGATGAGTCAAAAGTCTGTTACCAGTCTTGGATACCAATGTAGTTACGCAAATTCCAATACAGGGAATGAATTGGAACTTGAGGGTGCTCTACCTAATGGAGCACCTTTCATCATCTCAAATATGCAAATAAGGACACATCCAAATTCTATCTCGAAAACCGTAAGAGATATACAAAAAATTCCAACTGCACATTTGTTCAGCAGAAACTACCAAACAAACCAAAAAAAGTTCACCTAAATCCGGTGAGCGGATCACCCACAATCCTCATTGCATGCTCTGCACATTAAAACCTTGATTTCTGTAAAGATTGAGGCATAGAAAGAAATAAGAACAACAGATAAGAGATGAAGAAAGGAAACTCCACTTGTCCAGAAACATGTGGAGTTTCCTTTCTTCATCTCTTATGTATTCAAGTATCCACAGTGTTTTTAAGGTAAGTCTATTCTCTCTATTGAGTTATTTATAAGAACAACAGAGTCCAAAGATCCTGGAAGTGATTACAGAGTGATTTTTTTTCTTCTGAATACCATTTGCGAAGCATACAAATTATTTCATGCACCATCCTCGTCCTGTTCTGGAAAGTTCCGCAATTTACCATAAAGTCAACAGTTTCCTGTGCAATTAGTATAAAAAGGCAAGTTGAAGCTGAGGAAAAAACAGACCAAAGCAAAGTGGCACAGTATGCTAACCAGGAAATGATCAACATGGTCCTCTGCTTTGGTGAGGCGAGGCAAAATTATCATGCAACAACCAGGCATCGTTGAAATATCGTGCGGAATTATGCTATGGTGCAAATGGACAAACAGTAGAAGAGCCAATTGTCCTGTTGCAGAACTTGCAATGAGGGTTGTGGGTGATTCGCTCATCGGATTTTGGTGAACTTTTCTTTGTTTTGTTTGGAATTTGCTGTTGAACAAATGTAATTTGTGCAATTGGAATTCTTTGTGTATCTCTTACGGTTTTCGAGATAGAATTTGAATGTGTCCTAATTTGCATATCTGAGATGATGAATGGTGCTCCATCAGATAGAGATTTCTTATTAAATCCCTGTACTGGAAATTGTATAACTACATTGGAATCCAAGATACAGGGTAACGGACTTTGACTCGCCCTGTATATTGTCGTAAACTAAAACAATGAAATACTTTAATTGTACACAATTCCTATCACTTACAGGAAAAGAATTATCACAGAAAGATACAAATTATTAAGTGCTTTTTAAGACATTACTGTAAAAACTTGAAAAAGCAGAAATGTTATGTGGCACAATTAATGGGACACTCCATAAATGTACGCTTCGATATTTATTTGAGGACTGTTGTTCAAAATGGTATCTTGTTGCCCTTTTCTTAATTGCATCAACTAAACTATGGTTGAAATTTTCAAAGAATTTGCAAATTTCCTGTCATTTCTTCTGATTGATTAAGTTAACTGCCTCTTGAATTTTATCCCGCATTTCTATTGCGTAATGAAACTGAGGACCATCATAAACAATTTCATTTTCCAAATGTTTTAGGTGATATTTAAGTCCAAACGTTTTGCAGGCCTATCAACAACTTTTAAATTTAAAGATTAATAAATGAAAGGTTTTAAGAGGATTTTTTCACGCCAAACCTAATAATGTTAATAATATTATTTCTGAAAATAATTCTAAATTTACATCCTTAAACCACTTGAGCACAAGTTTAGGCTCATGAATATGGCATTGTCTTGCTGGAAAAATATTCTTGATCAGGATATTTGGTGTCAAGGAAAGGTTTTATAAAAGCATTTTCTAGAAAGGCATTTTCTTGAAGTAATTTAATGTAGTCGACAGCTTTTATTCGTTCCACCATCCGTTTCACATAAATGAAAGCATCAGAACAAACCATCCCTCAGACAATTACAACGCCAATTCCCATCGGACGCTTTATTAGTGATGGAAAAGTCTGGTTATCCATATAAGTGTCAAAATTCTCCGGACCATCAAAGAAGAACTTTTTGCATCACTTTTTTTAAATGGATAATTGTCTCTTATCCACTGAAGGGCCAACTTCTATCTGTAGACAAACTCTTCTTTTTTCAAATGACGATGAACAGTCCTTGTTATCATCTTCAGATTACAATATGCTCGGAGATCTCCAGCATTTGCTCTCTCTTGAATTGTTTGTTTATCGACGAATTTCCCAAAATCTTTCCCAAATCCGTATGAACTACACAGTCCAGGCATATTAGTTTGACCACCCCCCTATGTTCAACATCAGCGGAAAATGGGTACGGTCCAGATGGTTAGGGGGTGGGGGTATAAGAAGTGCGTCAGAGGGAAGGAGAAAACACATGCAATTGTTGAAGTCATGGCGAAACGTAGCGTTTTATCCGACCTCCAAAAGGACATGATCATCGGCTCCCTTATTGACCCCCTTCCTGCCCGTCTCGCAGCTGTCCGCGCCGCGAAAGGTGGTTATTCTAGCTACTGACAGGTGGTCACATTAATGGTACTGAATAAAGATAACAGGAAACCACCAATCCACATAAAACTTTTAATCG
>JAHWFO010023555.1:654049-738943 GCA_023313115.1 Rhysida immarginata
TGTTATCTTTATTGAAGTTCGTCCACAGTGTCCGGCTCCAGTTCTCTCTTAAATGGTACTGAACTTTGTACTAGGCGTATTCGGCAACTCAGATCTGAGTCAGATCTGACTGGATCAGAGGCGCGAAGCGTTCGGTAACTGATTCTGACTGACTGACTGCTCCGAAAACGTGTTCGGAAAAGGACTTGTGACAGATTAAATCCAGTCAGAATCGTGACGTTTGCTCAGTCAAAAAATTCTCGACTGAAGAAGTCAGAAAATAAATCCATGACGTAGCCTCTCTTCTGTCCATTGTAGCAGGGGTCAAGGATAACAAAAGATAAGGAAAAAACGGGTTTTAATCCGTTTTCAAAAGGGTGTACCGCGGTACAGCTATGCATTGTGAAATTACATGACCTTGCCGCGAAAAAAAAATTAAGAAAATATAAACATAATAAAGGTGTGCTACGAACAAATAAAAGTTTGAGAACCCCTGCACAGGCGATCGTTTCGATACGAAAACTTTTCCCTCCTACTACAGGACAATGATTGTATTTTTATTCCGGTAGGATTAAAAATATTTCGTTTTCTTCGCTCTCGAAAATGGCTACAGCTAATAGTAGCCTTATTGTCGTTAACGCTGTTTTAATGGGCTCGGGATAGTGAGGATTCATTACTAATTGTCATGTTTATTTTCAAATTAGCCACGTTGGGTTGCTCCATGAACTATCTAATGATCTATTCTGCAGGTCGATGTCGCTTCAGTCTTCAAGTCAGTCAGATTTTCAGATTTTGCGTTCGGCACTTCGACTCAGATCAGCTCAGATGCAAGTCAGAAAATCGTCATAGATCACATGACCTAGTCAGATTTGAGTTGCCGAATATGCCTACTGTCCACACGCCGGGAGAAGACGCTGAGTTGCTTTATGTGCTCGTATGGTGTCGCTGGACTTGCAGATCAGTCTATAGTTATGAAGGGAAGAAAAGCGCTAAAATCAAGTAGCGCAACAATGACTTCTGACCGCGTTTCCAAACAAATGAAAACGTTTGCATGGAGAGGTAGATGCCTGAGAAATATGAAAAAATAAGAGAAGAAAATCGTCCTATTGTTTACATCGATGAAACATGGATCGACTGAAATTTGGTTGTTTGCCCCCCCAGCACTGAATATATTCATCTGCAACGACACTAAACGAGCACTAAACGAGCAACTCAGCGGTCTTCTCGTGGCGCGCGGACAGTATATTATGTAAGAATTTTTAGGAATTTTGAAAACTCTCTGATACCGACTCCGTTTTGGTGCAGTTCAATTATTTTGCTACTAATTTCAGCAGAAAACATGATTATGTAGTGGCTCTGAACAGTGCTTTCAGATATTTTATAAGTGGAGAATTTGCATATTTCTGTCTTTCAAATCATGGACTGTCCCATTAAATGTGTCAAGGGTAATTTCTTATTTTCTCAATTGTTTATTTTATTCTTGTGGAATATATTTCATTAGTTATTACTGTTTATGATATTATTCTTTTTATGAATGTTAAAAATTATTTAAAACTGCAATATTTCATTCTTTTTGTTTCCTTCTATGAAATACAACGTGTCCCATAAATTGTGCCGGGGAGAGACTATCAGCTTGATGTGTCGGTTACGCCAGGAGCTCACATATAATACCTTTTATATGATGTGATGAGATGTGTTTTACCTTTAGTAGCACATGTCTCACAATACCATATGTTTATGACATTTCACAAAGTAAACTTCTGAAATCGGGCCAATCATATTGACTTGCCCTTTACAGGGTGATTCTAAAAGGCCGTGCCAAAATGAATAGATATGTAGAGTGTGAAATTCTGAGCAAAAGTGTCTAGTCGCGTTTTTTGATCCGAGGCTGCGTTAAAAGTTATAAAATAGCCCTTTAAAGTTCGTGACGTCACTTTCGTTTGTCGTCTGAGACGTGAGATTACGAACAAAGAATTCGCAAATTAAATTTGAAAATGATTGCGTTTTTGTATGAAAATCGATTTCTTATTTAATAAACCATTAAGGAATGACATAACCAAGTACCGAAAGGTTAAACTAAACCATTCGCGGAACTATATTTTTAAACTGCCCTATGTTAACATTGGAATTTTCTAATGGACCAGAATGATACCATTAAACCACGTACCTTTGAAATATTTTCGACTATCATTAAGTTTACATTATATTCATTCATGACACATCATTCCAAGTTTTTTATATATTACATGTCATATTTTAGCATTGAAAGTTCCAATGAACCATGATGGTTCCACTAAACCAGGTTCTTTGAAACCAATTTCGACTATCATTAATTTTACGTTATATTCATACATGACACATCATTCCAATATGTTTGATATATTACATGCCATATTTTAGAATTGAAAGTTCCAGTGAACCATAAGAGTTTCATGACACGATATTCCAATTAGTTTTATATTTTACATGCCATATCTTATCGTTGAATATATTTGAGGGTGTCATAAGGGTACTGTTAGAGCACGTGCCAATATGTTTGCCAAATTCATATTTTATTGCTAAAGCGTTTCTTCATAATCATCTACTATTAAAGCGAGCGATTATCTACTAGCAATTAGCTGTTGATGATTAGGCCTAACAGCAATTTGTTCTTGATAACATTTAGCTATGGATAACAATAGGTCTCATGATTCAGGGTGGATTCCAAAATGAGATCCCCCGTTTATTTTCGTAACCGAAGCAGATATGTCAATTTTGATGAATTCAATGCATAGGAAGTTGTAGGTGACCTTTCCTGGTCCGCTGGTCCCCTCGGCCAATCCATCGTTGTCATCTCATTTAGACGCTCACGAACGACTAACCCATAATGTGGTGGAATCACATGCTGGAACCACATGCGCTGACAGGAGGCCAATGGCAAATCATCAATGAAAAAACTGAGACCCGTAGCGTTCAATCAGTGTTACGTCAAAAAAGTTAAGTCCTACTATAGAACCTTTAAACAGCCCACACCATACATTTGTTCTCTAGTTTACTTGATGTATGGCTTCTCGCAGACATCGAGGGTTTTCTTCCCAGTGATGAGTCTTGTGCCTGTTGACAACTCCATCCCGGGAAAACTGTGCCTCGTCTGACCACAAATCTCATCTGAAAAGTTCGGATTATCATCCAGGCAGGTAAGAAACCGGATGCTAAAAGTGGACCTAGCAATGTAATCCTGTTGGCAGTGAATGTGGTATGGATGGAAATGATGTGCGTGTAAGATGTTGAGTACAGTTCTGTGATGGCATCCAACATCTGCAGCTATTGCTCTGCTGCTTATGTGAGGATTTGCAGCAACTGCTGCCAAAACTCCTGTTGTTGTTTCCTCATTGCCTTGTGCCCTCGGTCGACCTTGACGAACATTCACACTGCCTCTATTCTCAAATCTTTGAACAATGCGACGCATTGAACGAGGAGATGGATGGCGTTCCTTATACCTCATCCGCACTAGCATTTCCAAACTAGTTTAGATTGCCGAACTAGTTCCGATTTTCAAGTGCGTACACAACTGGTTTAAACGAAACCGGTTTCAGGCGTTAGAAACTGTCTCAGATTAAGCGAGTTTCCCAAACCTTCTTGAGACAGTTTAACTAGCTTCGCGTGTGGAATTGTGGGATCCCAGAATTCCGCGCGCTGATACGATGCTCTTTTTTTTTTTTTGGATCGCCTTGCCTTGTGGCCTTGCTTCTCTCTCTCTTGCTCGTCGAGGCCTTCGAGTTTAACAAGGCCTCCCCTGAGCATGCTGCTCCGTTTCAATGCTAAAATGCGTGCGAGAGCGATTTCCCCAATCTGCCGCCAGAAGTCCTTCTTTCACGTGTAGCATTTTTTTACATATACATAATTTATTTTAAAAATATTTACATAGCTGTATTTTTTATTAATTTATTTTTTATATATGAAATAATGAATTTTAAATTGCCATCTGATGGGAACGATGAAAACGTCAAAAGATTTTAACTTTATTCAGCTGTATAGTACTTTATTAAAAAAAATTACATAATATTTTTTTATTAAGTAGCGGAAGAATGGAGCTACTTATTGTTTTCACGATGTCCGTCCCCTTCATAATTTCCGCATTTCTTGAGGTAGAACAGCGAGGAAGAAGGTTGAAATTTGGAATGTAGCTTATTATGGGCATGTAAGTGCACCTTTACTATTTAGTTTGGTTTTGATTGGCCCACTGGGGTCGGAGTTTTGGGGGTGGAAATTAGAGGGGACCAAAAGGTCTACGCATATTTGTCCATATAAAGGAATGAAATTCGGTATGCCAGTTCCTCTAAGCAAGATCAACATTACTTTAAAGTTTGGGCCGAATTGTCTCAATAGGGTTGGAGTTATGGGAGTGGTCTTTAGAACTATGGCAACATATGGAGTGTCATATATCATTTCTTCGAAAATGATGAGAAAGGAAAGAAGATATGGTTCTTCTATATTTTCTAAATACAAGGCTCGAGAAACTCAATTTTTGATTTTAAAAAATGGGGGGAGGGGGTTTAAAAGTGCAGATGAAGGAATAAATAAAATAGATGAACTCAGGGCTTCCGCTACTTTCCTATATCTTCCTCGGGAGGCTTAACTTCTTGTTTATTTTTGAATTTATCATGATTAAAAAAGCACATATAATACAATTGAAATAGCTGGCTTTCTGCTTGTTTATAGAAAAAGAACACCTAGTGATGAAATTTCGAAATCGCTCACGCTCGGGAAATAAATGCTTGTTTGCTCGTTTCAACACCATGAGGCATTGAGCACATGTTTTTAACTCGTTTGAACTATTTCAAGTGCGGAAGCATATTTAGCTCTCCAAACTAGTTTAATCTAAAACTGTTTTCAAATAACATCTAAACTAGTTTACTTCAAGCTAGTTCAAGTAGTGCGGATGAAGTATTAGGGTATCTGTCTTGATTCAACCTAACTCTAGCATGTACGTTTCGTCTTGCCTCTCCAAAGCAGAAGATCATCTTGACTAGTGATGAGCGTGATTTCACTACCTGTGACTTTTTCACTGATAGTGATATTTCACAGGTAATCACTGCTACTCTCGATCATTCGAAACCGTTACCAGTGATTTTCACAAACGTTACTCTCGAACCTGTTATCGTTATTTTACGTGAGATTTTCACTGTTTCACGGTCAATCGAGGAAACTGACGCATGCGTTAACGATTACAACTCTTTTAACCATTCAGAATGTACAGGAAAGAAAGCATTCGCTTTTTCCGTGATGTTTTCTAGCGATCGTTGATTAATTGACCAAGCACTTCATACTAGTGCTTGTTTCTATGTCGTTTATCGATAATATTTCGTACATAAAGTTTCGTTACATAAGAGCATATAAAGGCTCCTGATATATGTATTTTATTTGCATCTGCAATTGATAAACAATAGATGTAATATCTAATTCTAGTGATATTTTCATGGAATACCGTGATTTTTCTTTATCCAGAATTGTACGCAGAGGGGAGCAAGGGTGAATTACTAGACATTTGTATACTCAGAGGGATAGCAACTACTTTCATTGTCTATACATTAGTTATAAAATGATCAAACACGAAACATATATATAAGGGACCAAATTTTGGAAAAAATCAAACCGGGAGACTTGGTCAAATATCGATGTTATCAATAATTTTTAATTGAATTACATGTAATTAATTAATCCCAATAAGAAAAATGGGACAATCCCGCAAAACCGAGACGTCACCCTATATATACTAGCTACAAGCAGTTTGTTAATACTATGATAATAAGCTGAATATAAAACTGTATAACAACAATTATATGATATAATATAGTTAACAACAGGGGCGCAGCCAAAGTGAGGAGAGAGTAAGGAGCTGCACTCCTCCCGCATTTTTATTGCTTTAGGGGTCGAAAATTGCAATGAAAGAAATTGTCTGTGAATGCCCCCCCCCCCTCCCCAGAGGAATTCTGGGTATGCTATTGGTTACATTGACTTGGTATATTATTCCAGGGAAATGGAAAATCAACAGAATGTATACAAGTTCACTTCCGTTTAAAAAAAATTACTCGTTTATCACCATCCACCCGCTAAGAAATTACCGTATTACTCCAATAAATTTTATATTCAAATACTGAGAATAATTAAAAATAAAATTATACGCGTTACAGGGTGATCCAAAAGGCATTTCACTCAAAGATACTGTTTTCAAGTTACTGCGTGAACTGATTTTTGGATCACACTGTATATTTCTTGAAAAAATTATGATCCCTTTATTTTATTAAGCAAACAAGTATTACTTATTTGACTTTAACAATGAGCGAGGTCAAAAAATGCGCGTCATTTACCCTTGCTATGCCACTGATAATGACGTATTGTTTAGGCAAATAAGTAATACATGTTTGCTAAATTAAATAAGTAATAAACGGGTCATAATTTTTTCGAGAATTATATTATTTAATTTTCCAAATTTGAATAAACAAACTTGGTGGAGTATTTCAATTTCTTAGCGGATGAAGGAGGGGGGGGGGTAAATTCACAAATAAATAACTAATTTATTTTTTAAAGTGGAGTGAATTAATCACGATAATACAAATTTACAAAAACTAAATAATATACTACTCTCCATTTTATTTCACCAAGGCGTCTTTATAGATTATGTACTCTTTAATAAACTCCTGTTTATCCCAATCAAACAATGTTTACTTCGCCACCACGTTCGCTTTAACGATTAATAGTAGTGAATCATCATCACCGTTTGTCTCAGGAGCAGGAAACAAACAAGTCATGATTTCACGTTCACAGGTAAAAATCACTGATATCAAAAAGTAGCAGTCACAGTTATACCTGTGAACGTAGAATCACGACTTAGCTCATCACTAATCTTGACCATTTCAGGAACTGTGTAGCTTGCTATTCTGAAATTGTTCTGTCTTCTTATGCTGACATATGCCTTTTATTTGCTTTTCCTCATGAAAGTGAATGTTATTATGGTGATTTTTGGTAGTTTCTTGATTTGCATGTTGAACATTCAAATGGCTTTGTGAAGTTCGTATGGAAGTAACTAATAAATTCAACATGTGATTGTTGGTGATTCGTTCATCGGTTTTTGGAAATTTTTGGGGTTTGTTCGGAATTCATGCTGAATTCAATAGGAATTTTTCGTGTATCTGTTATGGTTTTTAAGATAATATTTGAATGTGTCCTAACTTGCATATTTGGGATGATCAAAAGTGCACAATCGGATAGGTCACCCACAACCTCCTATTCATTGGATTCATCAAAATTGACATATCTGCTTCGGTTACGAAAATAAAGGTGGGGGGTCATTTTTGTAACCACCCTGTATATTACATGCTATATATTAGCATAAAAAGTTCTACACGTGCTACAAACCAAATTCTAGTATCAATAATTAAGTTACTCGTGATATTCATTCATGACACATGTTACGAGTTGTTTGATATAGTACATGCTTGAGGGTGTAGGTGTCGCGACTGGCGGTGTGATGAGAAGTTACGCAAGGGAACACAATCCAATATCGCTGTAGCGGTTGATACGAGTGTGGGAAATGTTCACACGATTTTCACGGAAACATTTCAGTACCCCATCATTTGAAACCAACATAAAAATCCTTCCGCATGGCATTTTTGGAGCGCCATTATGATGATGAGGATTTCTTGTCAAGAATTGCCATGGGGGACGAAACCTGGTGTTACCGTTATGAACCTGAATGCAAGCGCCAAAGTCTGCGATGGCAACAACCAAAATTATCATTACTCAAAAAAATCAAAGTCAATCCGCAGTAGTGAACGCAGATTTCATACGAATGGGAAAATGCAAGAGGTGGTTCGGAATTGGTTCAAACAATAACCTTCTATGAGAAGGGTATTTCATATCTGGTACCACAGTGGGATAACTGCTTGACCACCACGATCAGTATTTTTGAATTAAATTCATTTGTACAGCCCCCATTGCGTTCGGCCTTTTACTTATTGAATACACCTCATATAATGGTGAGAGACCTATAGAAATTGTACCAAGAGGTGTGAAGCAATGCTTCCAGAAGTGTGTTGTTACAATGGAAACTGCAATGTCGGGCCATTGTCCATAACAGGCACAAAAATTGGTGGAAGAATAGTATCTCGAAGAGAAGCTGAAAGCAAAACCGTTAAATTTTAACTGCCTCAAAGCTCTATACCTACTTTAAAATGATATGGAGAGATTCTTACGGCAATAACGATCTATTAATATTTGATCATCATCTTCATGCAGTTTCTCCCACTTAGCTTTGTTCGAGCATGTCAATTGTTGATATATTGGGGAGTCCAGTGATTCTGTGCAGTGGTAACTTATGACAGTAGCAATATGACGAGTTTCATTCCAATGTCTGTATTGGGGTAAAGTGGCATTTGGTACATTGTCTCTACATTCTGTGGAGAAAACCAAAGATCGATATCAGAATGAAAGCCTAGGATAGATATATGATGTGCCCAAATGAAAAGGAGACTTTCACTGTAGCGCCGTTGTATCTAATCGAAATTGGTAAATATGCTTGTCGATAGATTTGGCGTCATCCCGGCTCCCCACGTCCCAAAACAGCTTACTCTGCCATGAAGGCCGGAAAAGAGACGCTCAGTTTCTTTCTAGACGAAGAAGGACCCATACTCCTCGAGTGGCTAGACCGGGGTGAATTAATTAACGCTGAACGGTACTGCAACACGTTGCTGAAGCCGAAACGGGCCATCGAAAACAACCGCAGAGAGAAGCTCTCGAAATGGATAGTGCTCTTCCTGAATAATGCTAAGCCACTTGTGGCCAAAAAGACCCTCCCTGGACTTCGATGGGAAGTCCTCAAACATCCTCCGTACAGCCTCGATGTCTCCCAATGTGATTCCCATATTTCGACACCTTGAAAACATGACTGACAGGTCATCGGTTCACCTGCGACAAGAAAGTGCAGAACACCGTGGAAAAAAGGATCCGTATGCAACCCAGGAGTATCAACACTTAAGCCATCATTCTCTTCTTACGCTCTGAAATAGTGCATCATTATCAAAGGAATCATGTTACACATAAAGTGTACGCCATATATTCGGTTCTTAAATATTCTGTATTTAAAATGTTCGTTTGATATAACGATAATCTCCTTTTAATATGGGCACTCCTTATAGATAGAGAGATAGATTATACTCAATTTTTTTCACGACACAGCTTCAACATCAGAACATTTACCGCATATCTTCATAATTTCGGTCTCCGTCTGCGTCACAATTTCCCATATAAGAGATTGACTACATTGAAACATTTGGAAAGAAGGCGAAGCAGGGTCTGGTGTACATTGGACAAATATCTTTGTACCTGGCTTTGTACTGTAGTGTAGATCAGCGATTGTCACGTTGTATGCAATATGAGGAAGTGTTCTACTACAACCTAAAGGTAAAATCAGAAAAGTAATATTACTTTAAAATACACAAAAACTTTAGATTATTACATATAAAGTGTGCCTATTAAAGAGCAAATGACATCAAAAATTTCGTTATTGAGATTATAAATAATCAGAAAAAACACCATAAAATAATCAAAACAAGAAATTTTTATGGAAAAAAGTTACAAATTGTTTAAGAAAGAGGCAACAAATAAGCGAAATGGGGGGCCCCCTCCATTCAAAAACGTTAGCTGTGCATGACGGCATCTTACCTAAACCGAGAGACAGGCCAGAAAACACCTCCTAGAGAGAAGGCCTGCGGACAAAAGTTGTATACATTGTTACATCATCATCATTAAGCGACCAAATTCAGGGCTTATTGGTAGAAATAAGTTACCAATAGCCGCTTGATGATGATGTAACAATGTATACACCTTCTGTCCGCAGGCCTTCTCTCTAGGAGGAGTCGGGCCAGAGCACTCAAAAGTCACCTGATCATCGCGGTCCGAGCAACAAACCATCCTTGATTGTTTCCAACAAACGAAAAATCACTGATTGTTAAAATCCAAAATGGAGACAATGAAGATTGGATTGTTGTTCGGACCCAGTTGGTCAGGTGACTTTTTCTGCGACAGGGTAGCACCTCCTAGAGAGAAGGCCTGCGGACCAAAGGTGTATGCATTGTTACATCATCATCAAGCGGCCAAATTTAGGGCTTATTTTTGGTAGAAGAACGATAACAATGTATACACCTTTTGTCCGCAGGCCTTCTCTATAGGAGGTGTTGGCCAGGGTAGCACATCCGATAAAATCTATCCAACGAAAGTTGGAATCACCAATGTCTAACAATTGAAATAGGAAGTTTAACTGGACACGCCCATTCCATCTTTCGTTGGACAGAGTATAGAATGAAAGCCTGTGCACTGAAAATTCATACATTGTTACACGATCATAAGAAGTCATAATTTAGGGCTTATTATTGGTAGAAATACAATTAACACTGCCTTTTTATGATGATGTAACAATGTATGAAATTTCTGTGCACAGGCTTTTTTATAGGAGGTGTTGTCCAGGGCCTGTCTTTCTCGTCAGCTACGAGCCAGACCGAGGCCGACGAGATATACAGGGTGAGTCAAAAGTCTGTTACCCCCCTTCCTATCTTGGATACCAATGTAGTTATGCAAATTCCAATAGAGGGAATGAATAGGAACTTGAGGATGCTCTATCTGACGGAGCACCTTTCACCATCTCAAACATGCAAATTAGGACACATCCATATTCTAACTTGAAAACCGTAAGAGATTCATAAAAAAATCCAATTGCAAATTTGTTCAACAGCAAACTTCAAAGAAGGCAAAAAATGTTCACCAAAATCCGATGAGCGAATCACCCACAATCCTCTTTGCAAGCTCTGGTTTCCTCAGTAGTGCGTGTCCCTGGTCGACCTTGACGCTAACGCTGTTGGACAGTTCCTGTATCCAGAAATCGATGTACAATTTGTCTGATTGTTTGACGTGATAGTTGGCGTTGATTGGGGTATATATTTCTTGATACAGCTTGGTTGTTGCATGATAATTTTGCCTCGCCTCACCAAAACAGAGGACCACGTTGATCTTTTCCTGGTTAGTGTACTGTTCCATCTTGCTTTGCTTTGACTTTTTCTCAGCTTCTACATGCCTTTTTATACCAATAAAATTGTTGAACTTTCCAGAACAGGATGAGGATGGTGCATGAAATAATTTGCATGCTTGATAAATGGTATTCAGAAGAACAAAAAACACTCGGTGGTTACTTCCGAGACTTGAACCCAGGATCTTTGGACTCTGTTGCTCTTGTTTCCTGCTATGACCACTCATCCCATGCCTCAATCTTTACAGGGATCAAGGTTTTAATGTTGCAGAGATTTTAATGAGGACTGTGGGTGATCTGCTCACCGGATTTAAGTGATTTTTTTTTCTTTTGTTTGGTATTTTCTGCTGAACAAATATACAGTCGAAATTTTTTGTGTCTCTCTGACGGTTTCGAGATAGAATTTGGATGCGTCCGAATTCGCATATTTGAGATGATGAAAGGTGCTCCATTAGATAGAGCACCCTCAAGTTCCTATTCATTCCCTGTATTGGAATTTGCGTAACTTGTTATTTTTTGTCGAAGTGTGAATGGGCAGACTTTTCCTATCATTATAGGCTATGAAACGATTGAAATAATGTTAATTTTTGTCGCTAAGCGGTATGAAATCCTGCTATTATCGACTAATTTTTTTAAAATCCATGCTTTCCAATATTGCTAAAAACAAAACAAAAAACATAACGCAGGTCCTAGATAAGCATTAAGGTAGAGTATTTTAATTACCGAAACGTTTCGATTTACATCATCTTCACATTGGTATCTAAGATAGGAAGGGGGCAACAGACTCACACTGTATATGCCCTGTAAATCTCGTCGGGCCTATGCAACGCCACCTAAAAGACAAACCTTACTTACTGCGTCATCAAACAAGGGCTGACAATCCAATCTTGACTGTTTATAACAAACGAAAAAGTACTTGTTGTAATTGTCTGCCCTCGTTTGATGACGCAGGCAGTGGACAGGCCTTGTTTCTTAGGTGGTGTTGGCCCAATACTTCCTAGAAAGAAAGCCAAACAACTGAAACGACATGCATTCTTACATTATCATAAGTCAACCAAATTCAGAACTGATTATTGGTAGAAATACGCTTAACAATGGTCGAAATATGATGATTTAACAATGCATGATGTTTCAGTTGTTTGGCTTTCTTTCTAGGAGATGTTGGTTGGCCTATGCTTGTGAATCGTGCAACGGTTTGGCTCGAGGCCAACGCGATAACAAGGCCTGGAAGCGGAAAAGTCGCCTTATCATCAGGGTGCTAGCAACAATCCAAACTTAGTATCTTTGATAGCGTGCGGACGCCAAATTTATTACGGTATTGAAACTCAATTACGGCTGACCTGTCCGATTTCGAAAGGGGCATGAATGTTGGGGCCCGTCTTGTAACAAAAACTGCCACCCTTCTTGGGATCGGGAGAAGTAACGTTTCAACTATAAAAAACAGGGAAAGACATCATCTGCTAAGCACAACAGTGGCCGTAAGTCAAAGCTCACTGTTAAAGACAAGGGTTTTGAAATGGATTGTGCCAGAAAACACAAGACAACAGGATTCCAGATAAACATCTGAGATGAACAGACATCTACAGGAAGCTGTATTAACAAAAACTATCCGGCGTGAACAGCATGCACCGAACGTACATGGCAGAGCGGCTATTCCAAAACTCTTAGTGACATCATGCAATGCATAGAAATTGGACTCAACGGTACTGGGAGAATGTTATCTGGTCAAACGAATCGTCGTTCACAGTATTCCAGACAAACTAACGTGTTTACGTTTGGAGCACGCCAGCAGAAGCGTATAATGTTGACTGTCTCTTTCCTACTCTTAAGCATGGGTACTTTCTGAATTAGCAACCTTTTTGCAGGAGGAGTGGCTACGTATCCCTATGACTATGTGCAAGACTTGTATTTGTCCATCCAGCGTCGGATACAAGCTGTAATTAATGCAAAAGGAGGACCATCGCTTATAATTAAATATTTTGTCTCATTTCACAGGTGTTTATATTATTTTGCCCAATCCCTGTAGGTCGAGTTGAACTTAATGTAAATAGCCACCTTATGCAACCTGAGCGTACCAGAACAAACTATGGAGCTGCTATTGTATATCCTTTGGATAACTTCTGCTAACATTGGTTGATAAAGTATCCCAACATTCATTTTTAAAATTTTTATCGAATGATGCCTCCGAAACTGCTTTGGAAAACTTTCAACTTCTTGGCCAGGTAGCGCTGTGTAAATTGGTTTTCTAAGCATGCCATAAGTTGATTGCATTACTGGTAGGCGGGGTTCTGTTTCTGGTTTGTTTTTCATTAACAGCCCTGTCCTGAGGTTATAGGTGTTTGTTCCTCTGAATAACATTACTGACGGTATCACCTTTACTTATTGCAAGACCTTGCTTCTTGTGCTTTCCAATTACAGCATTAGAGAATAACTGAAACCCATGTCGAAAAGAGCACATATGTGTCCTTCCCTAAACGAGCTCAATTTTGTCACCATTTTAGGGTCAACCTTATCAGCTAACTGCGTAGACGTGTTCTACACTGCAGATGTGGTCACGAGGAATCGTGCGAGAAGTTAAAAAATTTTCATTATTACCAAACTTCTGTACTCTCTGAAATTTAAAGGATTATACTTACCACAATTGTTTGATAATATCGTTTCCCATCTCCTTTCTCGAGTACATTGTATCACCTTCGATTTGATATTATACATTATCGTATCACTTATATTATCAGAACAGTAATAATGGACAAGGTGACCAGCATGGGTCTTGTCTATCCAGTCAAATCGTTCCCCTGGACGTGGCTTTTCAGGATTACTACAATCTACATAAAGAAAAAATGTCATGTATATAAGGTTTTTAAGTTTACTTAATAACTTGCTCTTGGTAATTTTCTTACTGCAGTGGCCTTCGCGGCTAGGCTTTATAATGTAATTCCATCGGCCATTATTTCCACATTCCAGTTTTTGATATATAGTTTCTAATTCGTCATGACATACATACACTGCCTGGGATCCCATGAAAAATGATTCATTCCAGTATCGTATAATAGCAATGTATGGTGATGTTATAAGTGGGGGTTCTTGAGTACATTCTATTAATTAAAATAGTCAACAATTCAAAAGTAGAACAGTAACTGTTACATTTAATTTAAAGATATGGCGAATAGACCATCCGTGCCAGCGTTTTTCTCGGAAGTTCGACGTCCTAGAGCTTTGGGAAAAATTTACAAGGCTAAGGACTATAGGTGGACCCTCGTTATAATGAACAGCTAGAGAACAAAAAAAATTGTTCAAAAAAAAAAAAAAGGTAAAATTGATCAAAACCATTTACTTCCAATATATGACAATATGCTTTTTTGCATTAGACATTTGCAAGCATTGTTGCTATAAGTGTTTATTTATCTCATTTAGGAAAATCTTCGGTTACAATAATTAGAAATCTCGGGGGTCCACAGGGATCGATCCGCTCTCCGTTGCTCTTTAACCTATTTATCAACGACGTACTTTTGATTTCAACCTATATGCCGATGATATTTCTTTAATTATATCTAATACTGACATGCTTTCTAAATGACATTCTTGATAAACTAAGACTGTAGAAGCTTGAAAATTCTCTAATTGTTAATATAGAAAAGACCAAAGTAACGTTTTTCTACCAGCGTAATAAACGCAATATACCTGTGTCCCCATTGATTACTAAGATAATCGTATCATCTCGACTACTACGACATTTACCTATATTGGTCTTACCTTTTCCCCTGATCTTTCATGGGCCGCTCATATTGAATCTTTGTTCGCAAAACTTAACGAAAACAAAGTACTATCCCCAGACCCTATTACGAGGGTAGCCCAGAAAGTATTGCACCACAATTTTTTTCTCCGTCCCCAAAAATGGTACGAATGCGAAGCTTGAGATATGCATTCTTTGAAGTTTTCGGAGTGCGCGTGCAAAGTTTCCATTTCTTCCGACAGATAGCGTACGTGCAGCAATGGAACAACATAGCGTCTGTAAGTGATGTACGTTCAAGCAGCGTGTCGTCATTGAATTCCTCACTGCGGAGCAAGAAACTGTTGGAAACATTCACAAACGTTTATATGCAGTTTATGGAGCATCAGCAGTCGACAGAAGTACGGTAAGTCGCCTGGCACAGAAGGTGAGGCCATCAGAAAGCGGTTCGGCGGAGCTCCAAGATTTGCCGGGGTCGGGGCGGCCTCCTCGGCTGTCAGCCCTGATAAGATGCAGCGTGCTGATGCGCTCATTCGTCAGGACCGACGCCGAACGCCTCGGCAGTTGGCACTGGAGCTGTCAATCAGCAAAGGAAGTGTGGGTGAAATCACCGTGCTCTTGATTACACAAAAACGTGTTCACGATAGGTTCCGCGCTGTCTTACAGAGGAACACAAAGTTCTGAGAAAAAACATTTCTTCTGAGTTGCTGCAACGTTTTGAAGCTAACGGGGAAGCCTTCTTGTCTCGGATTTGACAGCTGATGAAACCTGGGGAAGAAAATATTCATAGCAACTACTTCGGCTGTTAAGGTCATGATCACTGTCACTGTGTTTTGGGACTTTGATGGTGTCATATTCATTGATGTGATGCCGAGAGACAGCACCTTTAATTCTGAGGCATATGTGAACACATTAACCAACTCAAGAAGCGCTTCCAGCGATCTTGGACGCCATAAAAACCCAACTGATTGTTTGCTTCAACACGATAACGCTCGCCCTCATACTTGTTTCAGGACGTCGGAAGACATGACGAAATAGGGTTGGACAGTGTTACCCCATCCACTCTACAGCCCTGACCTAGCGTCCTCAGACTTTCACTTGTTTGGGCCATTTAAGAATGTCATTGTGGAAAATATTTTGAAGATGACGAAGAGGTGATTCGCACAGTGAAGACATCGCTGCGTGAACAGAACAAGGATTTGTACCGCCAGGGCATATACGCCCTTGTGTCTTGCTAAAGGAAGGCCATAGAACGGGACGGAGATTATATGAAAAAATAGGGAGTATAGAAGAAACATCATTCTATCGGTTGTATAAGTTTCATTGTGTTAAATAAATAATTGTTGAAGAAAAAAAATTGTGGTGCATTACTTTCTGGGCTACCGTCGTATCTTTCTTCTAACATTCTTCTTTTACTATACTACTCTTGGATGCACTCTTCTCTCTGCTACGGTGTAATATTCTGGGGCTCTACTACCACTGTTAATCTCTCTAGACTATTCAAACTATCAAAATGGTTCCTTCGTACTCTTTTAAATCTGCCTAAAACCTCTCATGTGTCCCATTTTTTTTTCTTTTTTACGTATACTTACCATTTATCAATTGTATTTCTTGTTCTTATGTTCGTTCATATATAAAACTTCTAAGTCTCTCTTACTGTTATCCACCCCAATAAGAATATCCTGAAACTACAACACTCATAGTCATTATACACGAATCGCCCACGAAATACGTTTACGGTCCTCTATTTTAAATTATCGGAACCGTTGTGATTCTTATTTGTCTTTCCGTGATTTACTAAGAAATTATTGTTTTTCACATATCCCTCGGATAGGCCATTTATTCGTTAGCACTTCTTAACTTTATACACATAGTAGTATATATAGGGGCTGGAGAGAATAATGGGAGTACCTTTTGATTTAGACGTTTTGTCGAATATTTAGAAAAATACCTGACGAAAAATCCTGAAACTTCAGGGGTGTAAACAACATGTTACACCTCATATATTTCAGCGGACGATTTGTCCCAAAGGCAAATAGCGGCCAGTAAGAAATTGAACGGAAAAAAATAATGTTTGGCATCACCCTGTAAAAGATAAGTTTTGAAATGGTTGTAGCTCTAGTGTAAGACTAGGAGGCTTCTTTTACTTATGTGTTCATTTGTATGAGAATAGCACGTATATTCATGGAGAAATAAAGGTTTCTTTAAAAAATTAGAATTTTTTAAAGTTTTTTTTGTTTATACCATGCAGGGTTTTCAAACCAATGCAATGTCATTTTCAGGAAACTTGACAAACTAAAGTAGAGATAACACCCTGCAATCAGAATATTTCATCAATCAGAAAAATTTTCAAAAAATTCAAATGGGGGGGGGGGGGGATAACCTGAAATAGACTTGGTTTATGTTTGTTTGTTTGCTCAAGAGATGGCGCCATATGAAAAAAATCATGTAAAGCCAATTACTCCTATTACGTCCACAAATTACGTCATCCCTCCAAGGGGGGAGGAGAGTTTCGCGGAATGCTGACGGAGAGTGACGAGGGGGGGGGGGGGGGCCCCCTCTGCCCAAAATGACAGTAATCACTAATCAATTTATACTAATTTAAATACATAAATAAATGTAAATTTAAAACTGACTTGAGAAAAATTTTGAGACGCAACCACTCCAATTTACACGGAAAGGTGCAGGGAATTAATTACATGAATAGACGAGACGGTTTTACCAAAGATATCTTTCATCTGCGGTTTTATTTAGATTGAATTGTTCCTATTGCTCAATGAATTAAAAACAGTGATATCCACGTTCAAATTTGCAACAAACTTTATTTATTTTTAATAAGTATTTCAGTTTTAAACCATCTTCAGTTAAAATTTACAAGATTTAAAATATGAGCAATTTATAATCCCGTGCAAATTAACTTACATATATAATGCTAATTGCGCCCATATGGACACTCTTTCGTCCGCAGTCAATCGTGGGAGAAATTGACATGGTTGGAGAGTGAATTTCTAACAACTAAGTAAATGGGAAAATTTTTGAACAAATATATACACAGTCTAGTCACATTAATGTGGCCACCTATCAGAAACCAGAATAACCACCTTTCGCGGCGCGGCTCGGACAGCTGCAAGACGGGCAGGAAGAGTCAATAGGGTTTCTGGAAGGTATTGACAAGGATGTGAAGCCACGCCGACTACAGTTCTGTGGCGAGTTGCCGTAGGTTGCGCGGTGGAGGATCCATGGCGCGAACAACCCGACCGAGGTGGTCCCACGGATGCTCTATGGTAGTACTACTCTATGGGGATTAAATGCAGAGAGTTTGGGGGTCAGGGAAGTACCGTAAACGCATCCTCGTGCTCTTCTAACCATGCACGGACACTGCGCACTGCATAGCACGTCGTATTGTCCTGCTGGGAGATGCCCTCGTGCTGAGGAAACACAATCTGCATGTAGGGATGGACATGGTCCGAAAAGACAGATGCGTACTTCCATTGATCCATGGTGCCATCTACAATGATGAGTGCACCCAGACCATGAAAACATTCCCCAGACCATAACGCCGTCTCCTCCGGCCTAGACCCTTACGGCACGTGTTCCAGGGTGTTTGTTTTCTGACGCTGAACGCCGTACACGTCATCGCCCATCTGTCCGATGGAGCATAAACAGTGACTCATCGCCGTACACGTCAGTGCCCACCTCTGTTGCTGACCAGTTGTGATACTGGCCCGTATATGTCAGTCTTTGTCGCCGGTGAACAGCCGTCAGCATTGGTGCACAAAACAGCCATCTCCTGCGAACCCTATACGCAGCAACGTTCACTGAACTGTCATTGAGGATACACGTTTGATAGCCCCCTTGTTCATCTGGGAGTCAGTTGGTCCGCGGTTGCACGTCTGTTCGCTTGCACGCATCTCCGTAGCCGTCGTTCCCTCTGTCATCTATGGCCCGTGGTGCCTCACACATGGCACGCCGCTGATTTTGGGTATTGCCATTCTGCCATGCACGGGACAATTTCATCACGGCGACAATATTCCCATTCTGCCATATTTCGACACCGTGGGTATCAGATAGAACATCACCAAACATGGCGGCGGGGTTTCTCATAGACTTATGATGCTTGCAAATCGTTTAGTTGTAACGTACTCGACCCTCTGTATTACGTTGCACCAGAACAGCGTCGTGTCAATCAGTGATGTCAGAGTTACTTCGTCATCTAGCGAGGACATTTGCAAACAACATCGCATAGGCAATCCTCATTATTTTATTATTATTTTTGGGTATTACTATTGAGGACATGGGCAAAGTTGACCTTTAGTTACAGCGAGCACAGTGTGCATTGCAGTGCAGCATCTCTCAGAGACACCCAAATGATCTACTCATTCATAGCAACTGTTTCGTATCTGCCCTGCAGTGAAGCATCACTCAAAGACGCCGCTCTTGACCCATTTCGCAGCAGAAACCCCACCGTTCAAAACTCCTAGAGTAAAAGCACAAACGAGGGCATATCCCTCAAATAAACCTTAATTTTTATCTGATTTCAAACAAACAATGGACCCTAGATCAGTGGAAAACGGTTGCATTTTCCGAAGAGTCGCGTTTTCTACTGCATCGTATCCATCGGGAGACATCCATTATTTAAAAATATCTGGTTTTTTTATCAGAATTTACTAGAGTTTTTTTTGTATTTGGAGGAGGGTTTTTTTTAAAAATTTATTTTCCAATATTAATTTACCGAATTAATTAATTGATGATGGCGTTGGCCATAAAATTTAAACTACATATTTTCATTATTGTCGTGCATCCGGATGAATATGATATTAAATTTAAATGATAAATGAAAAATTAAGCCACGAGCCTACATTACAGTCAACAACGACTTAATTGCTCAGTCTGACAGAGCGTCGCGATCCCAGACTGGAATTTTCTTTTTATTTACTAATTTCATTTATTATTTATTTAAACATTTAACATCTATATTTTTTAACATTTTAACATCTGAGGCATCGTGTTGAAATAAAACCCCTCAGACCACTCATCCATCAGCTTTTCTTTAATAAATTGGATACTTGGGGATCTTTGAAACTGTATACATATGCGGTGGCTATGCTATGACCTATCCATTATCAGAATTTAGTTTTATATTTCTGGCATAAGACATGTGGCAGAACATAAAATTATTCCAAATGTACGAATACCTCCCCTAATAAGAACAATAACCAGATTTTAAAAACATTTATACAGTAAAATTATTTTAGGAAACATTTCAACCCCCACCCCACAGTAAACATTATAAGGGAAAACTTCAATAAAGTTTCGGATAACTCGATAAAAATGATCTAATAATTATTAAAAAATACGGAATGGGATGTTTTGGCGCCGCATCAAACCCCCCCAGTTTGGAAATGGTTTCCATGCAGGATCAATATTTACCTAATTAAAAACTAAATGATATAAAAGTTATGAGATATTACCTAAAATCTATCTATCTATATATATATATAAAGAAGGATGTTTGTTTGTGGGTTTGTGGGTTTATTTGTTTGCTTTTTATACAAATCTACAGTTTTATTCCGATCTTGATAAAATTTCGCATTCATGACCGTCAAAGCATGAGGAAGGTCACTGTCTACCTCAGATTTCGAAAAAATAATAATTATTGATATTCATGGTTATGGCAGGGCATATTAATGAGAAATATTTCATGACCAACAATGCAAGACAAAGTTTTTGCAACAATAAGTATCAACAATGGTATCAACACGCAATTCACAAACACGCTGCACGGACCAACAATATATATCTCATGACCAACAATGCAAATAAAAGTTTGTGCAACAATAGGTATCAACAATGGTGTCAACACGCAATGCACCAACAATATACAAGGATCAACAATATATGTCTCATGACCATCATCATGACCATCATCAACAATGCAAGGCAAAGTTGGTGCAATATAGAATTCAATGCATAGAATTCCTGTTATTCAGGCTTTTCTTAGAAAAGAGAATTCTTAGGACATAACAATTTCTTGAAATCTTTTAAAATGATCAGTAACTGGACATGAGTTATCAGACTATTGAGAAAGGGTGAAAGACGATAGGGGAAGCACTCCTTAATCACCATGCTGTATTGAGCAAATGGTAAGCAAGTAAATAGAAGAATCGGCGACTGCTAGACTACACAAAGTGATGAATGGCCTTTTTGCTTCAAAACATTGAAAGAAGAAAGGAAATTGCAGCAACATCAAGTGTACATCTAAAGTACGGTAAGATTGCGTGAGTAAAAAATTATTTAGACTAGAAGGCATCCTTGGAGAGGTCCATCCATTGTGAGCCTTTAAAAAATTTTTTTCGGTAAATCAAGTATATCACCTAGAATGGATTTTTTTTTAATAAACTCAATTTGAATAATCTCAATATCAAAAATAAACTAAAAAATCAACAAGACAAAAGCAACTTTAACAATTTAAAATTACATAGAAAATTTATAGAGTACCTCCCCTCCCCAATAACAAGGAATGTAACGTGTTAACATTTTAAAATAATGCTTTGGCAGAATCGGCTAAAACCTTGCAAAGATCTTTAAAAAGTATAAAATGTTCTTACAATTATTTTACTTCCTAATCCAAAATACTTTCCATATGGTGAATTCAATTTTAAGTTACATTCCTTGTTATTGGGGAGGGGAGGTAACTTTTTAATTTTCTAATGTAATTGTAGCCCTTAAAGCTGCATCTAATGTACCGATAGTTATTAAACAAGTAAAGTCCTCAGTCGATAGTAAAATAAAGTTAAAAACATTTTTTTTCTTCAACCCCATCCTTCAAAATGGCAGATGATGTTGGTGCCTCCTCAAGTGTCCATGTAAAATTAACCTACTTTTTATATGCTTTTAACCTTTAAAACTGTTTAGCTAAGATAAATAATCATAGAGATAATATAAACATTTAAAAGCATTATTCGAGCTTTCTTGCATTTTCATTTAAGCTCAGAAGGAGCAAAGTATAGTCTAAAATACATTATGAAAATGCTCATTATTCTGCATAAAATTAATTTTAATCCATATTTGGCATTGCTATACTTTTATAAATAAGATTTGATTCAAAAATTATTTTTTTGTTGCCGAAATGCTCCTTTAAGGCTAAATTGTTAAAGTTGTTTTTGTCTTGTAGATTTTTTTTAGTTTATTTTTTGATATTGGGTTTATTCAAATATTAAATTTATTTCAATTTGAATTAATGGAGATGGTTTGTTATAATCATGTTAAAAATGGTTTTGAAATATTACGTTATCTTATGATCATTTTCCTTTTTATATTTAATATTCTTATATTCATTCTTTTTTATATTGAATTATTATTCTTGTAAGCTGTTATTGTGCTTCAATCGCCTGTTGCTTGCAAAATTACAAATAAATTAATTAAATAAATTAATTAATTAAGTTAAAAAAATCAATAATTTCCCTCCAATTAATGATAAACGAGTTTTAATGTAATTCTTTATAAAATATTATTATTAAATAAGTTTCGTAGATATGTATAATTCTCTAGAAAATTTTAATTCTTTAGTACCAATTTTAAGTAATCTTTTTATTTTATAAAAATGACTAAATTTTTAATTGTATACCTTTCTTTTATACATTGCTACAAGAAAGTTATAACTTTGTTTTTGAGAGCGCGTTCTTATTTTAAATCCATCCACACTTTTAAAACTCTGTGTTTCTTGGTAAATTGCGGACAAAGGTTTTTACTGTTGACCCAGCTTTTAAATTAATTCATTCGTATAGTAGTAATCATAAGTTAATTGACATTTTTTGTTGACTATAGCAGCTTTCTCCTCTATTTTAACCTTTGAACCATATCTTAATCTTGTTTTTTTGCTTTGTCTTTTTGTGTTTCTCTACTTTAGTTCTTTTTACATGTTTTCACATCAACCCCGTTTTGGGCTCTTGCCTGTGGGGGACAACTCGGGACTTAACTCAACTCTACCCCCCGGTTTAATTTCCGGGGGTCTTATTCCCGATGTTGTTACATTATTTTTATTTATATGAGTTGGTTTATTTGTTTTTAGTATTTATTTGCATAAAGTGCCGGCTGTTTATGGGAATAAAATCATAATCACACAAAGAAACTCCGTGTTTACGCATTTATAAAATTACCAATAATTAAAACGCTCTTTACTCATTTCTTGTTCGTATAATTTCATACGTTTAATACCAAATAAATAAATAACCTTTTAATTGTTAGTAATCTTACAAACATGAAACACGGAATTCTTTTGTGTGATTTTAAAGGACCGCCACTTTACGCAAATAAAATCATTGATTTCTTTGTGATACAAGACCCACTCAACTTTTTTTTTGGCAATTTAGTAATATTTTGTAATATATCAAATGTTTAAATCGCTTATTAATTAGTAATAATTTTGTAAATTCTTATACTAAGCGTTTCAATAACATTAATTGATTATTGTTAAATATCTACGAATTATAAATAAACTTTATTAATTTCTAATAGTAATTAGTAATTTTTGAGTAAAATGCTGCGAAATAGGTCAAGAGCGGCGTTTTTGAGTGATGCTTCACTGCAGGGCAGATACGAAACGGTTGCTATGAATGGGTTGTTCATTTGGGTGTCTCTGACGGACGCTGCACTGCAATGCACACTGTGCTCGCTGTAACTAAAAGTCAACTTTGCCAGGACATGCATCTGATGACGAAAGGTCACAAGCACTGGAGATTCTCCATAGGGCTGCTACCCTCGCGACCCTAACGGATAAGCGGCTTTGAAATGTAGCTAAATATATTAAGTAAGTAAATAAATTCCACATTGTCTAATGCAAAGCTGTAATGGTTGGAATATTTTATATGAAAATGCAGAATGTTTTTAACCGCAAGTATCATACTTACTACATGTGCTGGAATTAATAGCTTCCGTCTCGTGCCATTCTCTCTCTGGGTTGCAAATAAGTTTTTTAAAATAGACGTCACTATTTTTTGTACATTGATAAGTGACTACCGCTCCGATTTTATAACCTTCACGTTCGTCCAAATGAATATTCGAACTGCGAGGCGGTGGAGGAAAATTTTTTCCACAGTCTAAAATGTAAAAAAAAAATTAAAAAAAATATATTTTTATATATTCCGTTTTGAATCCACGTAAGTTGATACAAAGTCCTCCGTGATTTTAAGATTGATCATCAGGAAACGGAGATCAATAGAAGAATGAAACAAGTGGTATGTTTATTTTGAATGCCGTAAAAATCTGATTTAGATTTTTCAAAATTAGATACAATTTCATTACATAAGTTGTCGAGAGATGGCGCTGTATGTAGCGTACTGAAAATTTCATTCTTTGTTTGCGTCATCTCTATGCTCGAAAGGTGCACATTTTGAATCGATTGTGATGTGATTGCAATGGGTGCTTGCAAAGGAGAGTTTATTTTTTCATAATTCTTACCGCGACTATAGCGTGCAGCGCCACCTGTTGGCAACATATGTAATTTGTAATTAAATTTGAGACTTCCGTATCAGATTTTTAGGACTTTCGAAGTAAACATACCACTTATTTTATTCTTCTATCGAACTCAGTTTCCGAGATATTTACTCTTAAAACCAGAGAGTCCTTTGTAGTCATTATAATACAGTAACTTTGTACTGAATGCTACTGTTTACTTACAACAGAGATCAGCAAAGGCGAGATCCCAATCTCGATCTGTAACAAGTGAATACTCTTTTAGATACGGATAAGTTGTATACCATTCCACATTTACTGTGCAGGTAATCAACATCAGAAGGGGTGATGTCGTTGCATTGCTGCAATAAAATTTCAACTCTGATGAAATTTCGAAATTAATATCTTCGGTTCTATCATCAATAACATCTGCATACTTTCCTCGTGGAGCAGATATGTCTTCACGACATTCTAAATTCATATGTGGAAAAAGAGAGTAAATAATCTATCAAACTACTAAATACAATAGTACGCCATTTTGCTGAATAATGATGTTGTTAAGTCAAACATGTTTTCTTTCCTATTTTTATCAGTAATTTACCAAGGTATTTTCGATATTCATTTCAGAGATAAGTTGGTGCTTACAGAAGTTTAGTAGGAGGGTAAGTTAATATACAGCGTGGTTATAAAATAAGTTCGCCTACTTAGAGCCCTCTAGAGCCCAATCTAATGAACCGATTGTGATGCAAATTGAAATGTAGGCTATTCAGACCATGGGGGAGGGAATTCCGGGAAAAAAAAATTAGTGCTAATTTTCACCATCTGGTGAAAATGTGGCGCTCTGGAATGACACATGGAGATTTTAAAAATAGTTTTATTGTTTTAAACAAGCAGGCAAGGTTTTTGTTTGATTGCAACATATGTTCGTTCTGAATATCGACCTTATTAGCAGAAAGTTTAAGCAAATTAGAAAGTCTATATACCCAGAATAGAATGGATTGACCCATTCATTACATTATGTTTAGTGAAAAGCTTTCACGATTCACGAAAGATCATGGTTTTAAGCAAGAAAGAACGTGCGCTGTTGGTAAAGTTGTTTTACCATAATGACAGCAGCAATCCAGCTGCATTGCGAGCATATCGTCGTCTAAAATGACTGCGAAAAGGGCCCATGTCAGATGCTGGGTTGCGAAAAACGATAAAGAAATTTGAATCGACTGGCGATTTGGCTGTCGCACCAGGAAGAGGACGGCGTCAGATAGCAGACGAAGTTGTTGAGGACGTGGCTCTTGCAGTTATGGACAGAGCTTCCTCTTCTCAACAGCACGCGAATTGTCCATCCCATGGTCCACGGTGCAAAAAGTCTTGCGGTCCATTCTGCATTGGTACCCACACAAGATTCATCTAGCACAACAGCTAAAACCTCAAGATCCCATTTAACATGCTGATTTTGCTTATCGCTTTCTGGCGAGAATGATTATTGATGATCTGTGGCCGTGGAATATTCTATTGTCAGAAGAAGCACATTTCACTCTAGAAGGTAAACAAGCAGAACTGCCGCATATGGGGTGCCTCGCTCCCTTCATATCCTGCATGAAAAGCCATTGCATTCTGAATACGTCACTGTTTTGTGTGGATTCACCGCTGTTTTTATTTCAGACCCCTTTTTCTTTGAGGAAGTGACCATAACTCGGTCCCTTAAGATGTTCTGTAACAAGTACACGGTATTGTGAACTTCTTACACAGCATGTGATTCCTGCCTTGCGAGAACGACGATGCTTGGAAACCACTGTTTTTATGCAAGATGAAGCACCTTATCATGTTGGTCGACAAGTGAAAGAACTGCTTCGTGCCAACATTGGAGACGATTGTGTGATCTCTAGAAGTTTTCCACATGTGTGGCCTCCACGTTCTCCGGATTTGAACCCGTGTGATTTTTGGCTCTGGGAATATTTGAAAGATCGGGTCTATCAACAAAGCATACGGATTATGCCTGAGCTGAAAGCCAGCATTACACGAAATGTCTCAGGCATTCCCCATTCTCAGGAAACGCTTCTTGTAACAATTGATCATGCTGTGCTATGCTTCCAACATATCATTCACGCTTGTTTAAAACAATAAAACTAGTTTTAAAATCTGCATTTGGCCACATTTTCAGCTGGTGGTGAAAATTTGTATTAATTTTTTTTCTTTCCGGAATTCTCTTCCCCATGGACTGCATAGTCTACATTTCAATTTACATCACAATCGGTTCATTAGATTGGGCTCTAGAGGGCTCCGAATAGGTGAGCTTATTTTTAAACCACCCTGTATAAGTCGCAAAATGTTCTTCCAAGTGAAATTGCGCTATGACTATCGGTCGTTGCAATGATTCTTTACGCAAGTGTCAGTTTAAGTGGCAGCACCGTATGCGGTGCTCGTAGTCACGTTCTCGTGCATCGATGAGTCATTCGGACGTCAAGTGGGTAAGATGGCAGGTGTGTTATCTGATTGTACCCGTGAAGAACAATGAGTTGTAATTTAATTTCTGTAGGCGCAACCTTTTATAATTGGGTGGAACATTTCAATAGTGGTCGAAACAGCATAGGATCCGTTCATCTGAGGCAAGCGGATGGCATGTTCTGTGCCGATCGACGTGTAGCTATAGAGAAGGTGGTTTACAGTATGTACATTCGCGGCCTTAATCCCCTTCAAAGTACGTTCTGTGAGAACAGACGCACTTACTCCAACGAGACTGCCACTCCTGGAAAGTCCGTGCGAACACTTCCTTTGGAATAGACTTGAGACCAGCTGTCGCACTTGCTTCGATCTCTTCTTTTTACACGAAACGTTGACCCTGTAGTCCCACTTTCAATCTGTTGAAAAGCCAGAAGTCGCAGGGGGCAAAGTCTGGGGAGTACGGGGATTGGGGCAGCACTGAGATTTTTCGTTGTGCCAAGAACTTGATGTTTGCTCTCTGCTCAAACTGTGACATCGCTCCAACGTGTGTTACACCCTCTTACGAGCACACGCTACAGTTCCCGAATGACACGTCCGAAAACGATGCAACCACACGTTCGCGCGCTTGGGATGAAGAGGGCGCTGATTACAGAGCGGCGTTTTCCAGAATTATGGCGCTCGCCGGCCAGATTACAATTCCGGGAACTTTTTGATAGTCCCTTGTAGCTTACAGCATTGTGCATGACAACCTACAGTTTCATAAAGTGTGCACGATGAGTTCCTGTCATTACAGCATCTCATGTTGTAGGCCAGAGAGGGCTGTGAGTTCTTTAACCGCATCGTCGCTGGTGAGGAAGTCATTATTCACCAGTTTGAACCGAAAACAAAACGCACCAGTATGGAAGGGAAACATCCATCATCACTTAAAACGAAGAAGTTTATGAAGGTACAGTCGGCACAGAAGGTGATGGTCACCATGTTTTGGGACAGTAGTGGCATTCTACTCGTGGAATTTCTGCCCCAGGGTCACAATATCATTGCAGCCTCCCATTGCAGAATCCTGACGAACTTATGATCAGCCATTCTCAGGAAACATGCAGATGGTCTGCGCGATAATGACAACGCTCGTTCACACAGTGCCAATATCACAGTGGCTCACATACGGTCCCTGGGAAAGATTTTCACCTCTTCAGCTCACTGAAGAATCACCTGAGCGGTCACCGTTTCTAGGATATGGAGGATGTCTATCTGGAGTTTATCACAAATGACAAACCTTCTCCATTGCTGGCTTAGAGGGGCTCGACAAATTCTGGGACTAGTCCTTTAGTATTCATGGAGAATACCTTGAAAAATAAACCAAATTTCATCACTTAACTATTTCAACTTTCATTTCTAAGCCATTATTGAACTTATCCTCACACAAAAAGATTCTCATCATTATCAGATAACATTTAAAACGTCGGCCAGTAACCTAAAAGCCAACCCCTTTTAACATTGCGCTATCAAATGTGATAATTTAGGTAAAACAACTAAGAACCCTCAAATCAAACTTGCTTCAAGTAAACATAAATTAAATTTTTATTAATTGTCAGTTAAAATTTCGAATCATGAATATCTTACTGCATTTCTCTTGATAAATAACGGGGTCTATTTTCCATATCCCTTGTGTACATGTTGCTGTATATTTAGCCACATTAGAGTGAATAACACACATATATTGAATGACAGTGCTTTCTCTTCTACTACCATTCCAATGTCTGTGTTCTTCCCCTTCTGCATCAGGTGGATCATCTAAACAAACTAGGAAAATTTTTATAAATAATTAAAATATGATAAAAAATACAGGGTGATTCAAATTAAAGTATCCCTGCTCAAAGCCCTGTAGCTTGTTAACTAAATGGCTGAATGGCTTGAAAACTAAAAGATATTCCATTCAGGACAAAATTTGGCGCTGCTAAAACAACAACAACTAACCTCAGTTGCATAACAGTATAAAAGGATGTTTGATGCCGACAGAAAATTTGATAAGAACAATGAGTTTATCTAAACAATGCTACGAGAGTACCGGCGCCGACAGTCATTGCATCAGGGTCCGCTGACATCTTGTCGCCTGCGACACATAGTTTAATGTTTTGAGGCAACAGGAAGCTTTACTTTTCGACCAGGAAGAGAGAGGAAACATGGGGGAACACAAATGAGAGAACTGTTGCAACAGCAGTTATTGAACAATCAATGGAGAATGCGAGCGGAACATGCAGTCGTTGAAGCATAGCAAAACAGACATAGCGTACACAATAAACCAATAAGGAATGACATAACCAAGTACCGAAAGGTTAAAATAAGTGCTGTCACGTAAACTACTTGAAACATACGAGGGTTTTTCTTGAATTTTTGCCCCCTGGCCGGTAACTTTTTGATTTGTTAACCGATTTTCAAAATTCTTCTTCTATCTGATACTTATATTTGTCCTGTATGTAATGCACTATTCACTTTTCGACAAAGTCCCCATCCCTTTCCACGCATTGCGCCAACGCGCGTGACTAGTCGGGTGAACCCGTCGGAGAGGAATTCCGGGGTTGTTGTCGACATGAGGATTGAATGGTATCTTTCACCTCATCGTCAGAACGCAATTCATGTCTCTTAAGGTGCTCTTTTTTGATATATCAGGATCCCTCACATGCTTGCACTATGCTAATTATTAAGTAGCGGAAGAATGAAGCTACTTATTGTTTTCACAATGTCCGTCTGTCTGTCCGTCCGTCCCCTTCATAATTTCCGCACTTTTTGACGTAGAAAGTTGAAATTCAGAATGTAGCTTACTATGGGCATGTGCACCTTCACTATTTAATTTGGTTTTGATTGGCTTACTGGGGGCGGAGTTTCGGGGGCGGAAGTTAGAGGGGACCAAAAGGTCTACGCGTATTTAAACATATAAAGGAGTGAAATTCGGTACGCAGATTCCTCTAGGCAAGGTCAACATTACTGTAAAGATTAGACAAAATTGTCCCAATAGGGTCGGAGTTGTGGGGCTGGCAATCACTTGGTCTTAAGAAATTTATGGCAACATATATGGTGTAATATATCATTCGATCGAAAATAATGAGAAAGGTAAGAAGATGGGGTTATTTTATATTTTCTAAATACAAGGTTTGAAAAAATCTATTTTAATTGAAAAAATGGGAGGATTAAAAAGTGCAGATGCAAGAATAAAAAAAAAGTGAAGATGGGTTAACGGCAAATAAGTCAACTTATGCTGAGTCGAGTGCGGTACACTGAGGCGCAAAAAGCAGCAGCAAAGACAGTATCAACAGCTAAAGTCAAGGCCTGGGAGAAGTTCGGGGAGAAATTAGAGGCAGACTGTGGTTCGGCAAAGAACGTATTCTGGCAGATCGTGCGCCGCCTCTGTGGAAAGAAGTCTCTTTCATCACAAACCATTAAGAGTTCAGATGGGAGACTTCTAAAAACGGAGGAGAGCGTGTTGCATAGGTGGAAGGAATACTTTGCATCTCTTCTTAATCCGGTGACAGCAACAACTGAGGCACATGAGGAGCACTTTGGAGCGGAGAATAGTCACGGTAGTATCACTGAAGCAGAAGTCAGATGGGCAATTAAGTTCTTGAAGACTGGCAAAGGTGCAGGTGATGATGAAATCCGGTCCGAGATGTTAAAGGCCTTAAATCAGGATGGTATCCTGTGGCTGACTCGAGTGTGTCAGGTTGCTTGAATATCTGGAGAGGCCCCTAAGCAGTGGCAGACAGAAATTGTGATCCTTATCTTCAAAAAGGGAGATTGGTAAGATTGCAAAAACTATCGAGGCATCTCTTTGCTCAGCATTCCTTGGAAAGTGTACGCTAAGTGTCTGGAGAAGAGAAGTCGGGAAATAGTCGACTCCAAACTATCGGGGGAGCAGTGTGGTTTCCGACCTGGCCGAAGCACGACGGTTCACATTTTTGCTCTAAGGCAAATCTTTGAGAAACGCTGGGAGTATACAAAAGAGGTCTACGCTTGCTTTGTGGACCTCGAAAAAGCATATGACAGAATTCCTCGGGAGAAGCTCTGGCAAGTGTTGCAAGAGTATGGAGTGGATGGGCAATTACTGGTTGCTATCATGTCTCTGTACGAAAGCTCTGAGATGTGTGTCTGGATAAATGGCATTAAGTCAAAACCGTTCACCGTGGGTGTTGGACTCCGCTAAGGGTGCGTACTGTCGCCCCTCTTGTGCATTATCTTTATGGACTGGATAGAGAGGGGCAGCCGAGACGATGAGCGTTTTCGCGTAGGCGACTGCCTGGTAGGGAGGTTGCTTTTTGCTGACGACTTTGTCCTCTTGGGGGGCGATGTACTGTCCGCCCCCACAGTGCACCGGCTGCAACTCCTTCTCACCGGAGCCTGGATCCGATGTGAACGGTGGGCGACAAGCTGCGGTCTGGACTACAATACAGATAAATTTGGCTGCCTATATGTCTCTCCGTACAGAGCCTTGCCAGAAAGACCAGCAACATTGCTTATAGGGAATAAAACAGTGCAGTGTACTGATTCCATCAAGTACCTTGATATTATACTGGATGCATGGGGAAGCTGGGTAGGCCACATCTCCTACCTCTGCAAAAGAGCAGCAACGATCGGAACCAGAATATTTATATTCGCAGGAAAATCTTGGGGTCTTTCTACCAGGGCACGCAAGGCTCTGCTGATCAACATCATCAACCCCATGCTGCTGTACGGAGCGGAGATATGGGGCCAAAGGACCATCAACACGCACCCAAGGAGGCGTCTCCAGACTGCCCAGCGACCTTTTCTTTTGTCCCTGGCGAGAGCCTACTGCACGGTCTCCACGGAGGCCCTGCAGGTCATTAATGGCTGCCCACCTCTTCATCTTCTAGCACTCCTCCGCCATAGATTCCAGGAACACCGCACTAGCGGCTTTCTGGAGTATGAGGCCCCACCCGGATTCTCCTCCCAACCACCACCTTGGGAGGCCCGCAGCAACAGCAGCCCTGGCACCGACATTGAAATTTACACAGATGGATCAAACATTGGCGGTAAGACAGGAGGAGCCTTTGTTGTTCTGGAAGGCTTCACCGTGGCTCGCCAACAGACCTTCAGCTTGGCACCTAATTGCTCGGTTTTTCAAGCAGAGGTGCAGGCCATTAGGGAAGCACTGACATGGCTCAATCAATCGAAAGTCGCGCCAGTGAAGTCGGCTACGGTGTTGTCAGACTCGCTGGCGGCTCTTAGAGCAATTACGAGCAACAGAGGTTCCCCCGAGCAGACCATCGCTGCCAGGACTGCTTTACTGCAGGCAGTCGATTTACGCAGCATAACCCTACGATGGGTCAAATCACATGCAGTCACCTCCTCGACGCCTGCACGCTCCCTGCAGTTCTAAACGCTTGGGCGAAGCTCCACGCATCGCTTCAGGCGACACAGCTACACGCGTCCATTCGCACACATGGCTTATTTGAATGCATTAATTATTAAAGATTTCGAAAAATTCTAAGTGAAAGCAATTGCAGCCACAACCTTTGACTTGCCATGATAAGAGCGGTGTATAGTTTTTGCAGATTAAACCACCCCTAGGTCGTGAATTTCAGGACCGGAGAGACGGTGTTTCATCGTCGCTTCTTTCAAGCCGTTTGGTCCTCGTGACTCGGTCGGCAGGGGCCACTGCAAGCAGGGACCCCAACCCAACAAGACCTTGTCCTCTTTGGGTCTTCTCGCACGACCCTTCAGCATGCACTAGACCAGTTTGCAGTCAAATGTGAAGGAGCTGGGATGAAGATCAGTGTGGCTAAAACTGAGGTTCTGGTCCTTTCAAGACAGCCTGCTCAGTGCGCTCTCCATGTTAGGGGAGCCTCATTGAGACAGGTGGAGAAATTCAAGTATCTCGGGATTGCATTCACGAGTGATGGACGGCAGGAGAAAGATTTGGATGCTCGGATGGGTGCAGCAAGTAGTGTCAGACGTGAACTGTGGCGATCCGTGGTAACGAAATGCGAGCTGTTAACAAAGCCAAGCTCTCCGTCTTCAAATCTATCTGTGTCCCCATTCTCACCTATGGTCATGAGGCTTGGATAAGTGTGCGATCGCGGGTACAAGCGGCTGAAATGAGATTTCTGAGAGGTGTAGCAGGTGTTACCTTACTAGATAGAGTGCACAGCAGCACAATAAGGGAGTCTTTAGTTATTGGGCCACTACTTCTCAGCATTAAGAGATCTCACTTGCGCTGGTATGGCCACGTGATACGGATGCCGCAAACTGGTCTTCCTAGGCAGTTATTTTCCAAGCCGGTGGGTAGAGACTACATGGAGAATCTGGGTTCGAGTCGCTTGGGTATTATCAGGGAGTACATGCGCCGGATGGCGGAAGATCGCGATCGCTGGAGATCCTGCCCCCGCGACCCTAAAGGATAAGCGGATTTGAAAAGTAAGTAAGTAAGAAATTTTGGCGTTGACTACTAAGGTCATTTTGCGAGCACAAATTTTATCTTTACGCAGCCCGGGACAAACACAAACCAACTAGAAAGTCTACGCCCTAGCCCTCTCGGCCGCCTGGCCGGCTTAAAAAAAAAAAAAAGATGAACTCAGGGCTTCCGCTATTTTCCTATACCTTCCTCGGGAGGCTTAATTTCTTGTTATTTATCCTTTATCAGTTAAACAATCTGTTTATTTCTTTATTGTTGTTAATAATCAATTTAAGCTCTGTTGCAATCTTTTTTTCTGCTTGATTCAGGAAACGGTCCTTTTCTACGAACTTTTCCAGTTCCTCTTTCGAGTGGACGTTTTTAGGTAATGGATTGTTGAAATAAAAAACACAGATGACTTTTAACTTTCGTTGAAGAGAGGGAATTGACTCCATTAGGATGGGATCCATGATGAAACTCAAAATATGATGACATGGTAAATGTTCCACAACCGCAACTTCTTGCGAAGCCGATCTTGTTCTTAGACACTGAAATAACGGTATGATGATACTGTTAAGGATTAATGTGAGTGAACCATTAACATGAGATTATTAGATTTTCTTGTCTACTGGGAAATGGTATTCCTGTTCTTGTTCGTTGTACCGGGTGATCCAAAAGTGTATGACATTTTTTTTTACATTGTTAACGACATTTTCAGCGTTTGCGCGTGCCTCGTGATTCTTATGAAAGCATTGAATTGGTTGAAAGCACGGTGTATAGACTTTCATGGTCATCGAGCTTCGGCCATTTTCCATTGTTTCGAGAAGCTAAGGAAAACAGATCGCGCTAAGCCAACACATCCTAAAGAGAAAGCCTCTGTACGGAAACGTCATACATTGTTGCATCATCTAAGTAGGGCATTGTTATTCGTATTTCTACCAATAATAAGCCCTGGATTTGCACTACTCTGATGATGTAACAATGTATGACGGTTTCCGTGCAGAGGCTTTCTCTTTAGGAGGTGTTGGCTAAGCCGACCGCAACCTGCGATAGAGATTTTCATTACAACTGAATACGAAAGTAAAGTTTCTGTCTGCCGATAGGATGGCGCTGCAGGCGCAGTTGGGCAGATTGTACATGCAGCGCCACTTTTCAATAAAGTTCCTGCCCTACCAGGAGCTAGAAACTTTAGCTTCATTTTAACAATGGAACTCGATGACCATGAATATCTATAGACCGTGGTGGAAAGCAAACACTGAAAATGTCGTTAACAATGTAAAAAAATTGACGGAGTCTCTGGTGACTGCCAAAGCCGCGGGTTATTATTGGCTACTCTTAGTGTGTATTTTTTGGCGGAAAAAAAACAAAATTATACGATACATTACTCTATTCAATTACATTACAGTTTTGTGAAGAATGGGTCTGTGATTTGAAAAGTAACAAACAGATGTCAAAGGTTCCGGAGTTATACTTCTAGTAAATGACAAATAAATGTAAGTATGTCCCAATGTACTTGGGTAGTTAGTCAGGACCACGTCTAAATTGAAATGATGTTTCATAAATTCAAATGATCCTTCGTTTCGTTTGGCATGGATATTAATATAGCTCCTCAATATCATAGGTATATCCGCATCCGCCTCAAACACTTCATCAAGCTCTCAGTGTATTTCATTGGACCAGAATACAAGAACATTTTTAAATCAACACGTGAAGCATCTGGATGTACTTATAACGAGCCCAATATAATTCTTGAAGAACCATTTAAGGTAACGTACACTAAACATAAATCGCCAACTCCATAGTCAATCAATCTCAGTCTTACATTTATGTGATACTCGACAGGTTTACCGTCTGCTACACTATTTAAATTTTTATAATTTGCCATACCACTCGCTTTACGCTGCCCATTTGCTGTCTTAGATCGAAGAGTATTGTTCATGAATGCTTTTAATTCAAACCCTTGTATCTGATTCGGTTTGTTCTCGTACATCCAAGTTTCACTCAATGCAAGAAAATCTGACTTTGAAACAATGATCGAAAATCAGATTGTTTCACTCATCTGTCTCGATGTCTAGGTGATGTGCAGTGCAACTCTAAACATGCAAATTTGAAACAATTATTGTAACTTGTGTCCTCCGTCGTTGGTAGTCGTAAATTTTCTAACTTGATCGACAAGTGTTTTAAGTTTTTGATTTTCTAATCTAGCATATTCGGCTGTTATCTCTTTGATGGTCGGAGATGTGGTACCCTTGCTGTGATTGAAATCGTTCTTATCATTTGTGATGTACAACCCATCAATAGTTGTTACTCTGCTTAATCCCACCTTCACCAACTGATTCTGCTGACTTTTGTCAAAGTTGTAAACAATTTCATCAAATGCTGCTCCTTGTGATTTGTGAACTGTGATTGAACAATCCGTCTGGTTGACCATCAAGCCTCGGAGAGGCCAATAATCCGACCTCGTTCAAAGTCCGTTAATTGCGTGAACGGTTGTCGTTGTCGTCGTCGCGGCATTGAGACCGTTGTGCGGATTACAGTACTCTACGTTCACGAGGCAGTTGCTTCCTCCCTACTGCATGGAACGTCTCGCACAGGTGTCAACTGATGAGCCCAGACACGCTGTATCAACCCAAATGGTCATGTCCCGTGAGCATGCATCTAATCGTTTACTAGTCGGAGGTAGACGAACCCCCCACTAAATATAGATAACATCGGATAACTCCTTGTTGGTAGGGCAATTTCATTGCAAAGCTGTGTATTTAGTTATAAGCTTTACAGCATGTTTAAAATCATTTATTCAACTGATGGCATTATGTTTTTTTCTAGGATATTCTTATAATCTATGGCTTTCATCCTTCCATTAATTTCAGTGATGCTTCCCATTCCGAATCCATAAAAACATCCTTACACCATGACGTGTGGGGAATATTTCACAGTACCAATTGTCTTGTTTGCATCAAAATATTGCCGTGGCTTTCTCCACACTTTTTGCTTCTTTAAGTAGTCAACGCTCCTGTAATAATCATTGAATGTAGCGTAAGATTAATGATAGTCGAAATTGGTTCCATGATGCGTATTTTAATGATAACATTATTGAACCATTGGAAACTTTCAATGCTAAAATATGCCATGTAATATATCAAATAATTTGGAATGATATGTCATGAATGAATATAACGTAAAATTAATGATAATCGAAATAGGTTCCAAGGCAGCTGGTTTAGTGGAACCATTGTGGTTCATTGGAACTTTCAATGCTAAAATATGACATGTAATATATCAAACGACTTGGAATGACGTGCCATCAATGACTGTAACGTAAGATTAATGACAGTCGAAATTGGTTCCATGACGCGTTTTTTAAAGATACCGCTATTGTACCATTGGAAACTTTCAGTGCTAAGATATGGTATGTAATTACTTACGCCTTTTATTATCAAGAGTTCATTTGTTCTGCTAATCGTTCGCTTCAATAGTACATGGCTCCGTAGAAAAGCGTTAGCAATTGTTTAGTTGAGTCCTTAGTTCTGTGAGGAAGTCACACCAACTGGACCAAGAACCTGTATAATGACTGCAGGTCAATATCCAGTCAAGTTGAGGCTGTCCGGCATCCAACAGAATCAAGAAAGAGGATGCCTTAAAATAATCACCTTTCAACTACAGGGTACACTACTGCACATCGAACCTAATATTCAACAGTTGCTTCGACTTTTCTCCCAGGAGAGAGTCATCCGAAAAAAAACCAATGTGATTTTTGGTATTGGGGTTATCCGAAAGCGTTGTGTATCGTGGAAGCAATCACTCACTGGTACAGTTGAAGTCTTCCATGTCGGATTGTCTCTTCTGATGAATGCATTCTGCTGTGGGGCATGCTCTAACTCGTTATGAGATTTGTATGTGGAGGAAGATGGCCAGATTGAGCTTCTCCCCTGAGTTTCTTCCCCGGTCCACAGAAGGCTTGTATGGGTAAGGACCTACTTTAATGAATTACAATTTGCCAATTCTTTGGCCAACTGATGCTAAACTCTTGTTGTTGTTGGCAGTGCCCTGATGGTCGGTTGGAGATCTACATATTATTATAATTATTAATATGAATACTTACAGCAAATCTCCTGATCAGAACTAATTTTTTCCCAAGTTCTCTTCTCAGAACAAATGATTTGAAGCTGAATTAACGATGTGGAATATTTTGAGCAATGATAGAAGACAATACTTCCTATGTAATACTCATATATGCTGATCTGTTTATGAGTAATGTAGGTTTCTCCTTCTGCATCGAAGGCAGTAATTTCAGGAGGCCTGGAGCATACTAAAAATATGAAAAAGTCTAAGTATGAAAAATGTCTAAGTACATTAGCCTATTATAGGTATAAATAAAAATCAAACCTCACCACACAAATCTCTCTGCAGTTCTATCCATGTTCTTGTGTCATTTCTTTTCCACTTTTTATCTACATCACACCAAATGATATCAACTACTGGAGAGTTGCTATTTTTGGTACATGTGACGTCGTAAACTCTCCCCATCATTTTACTTTCAGCTTCTGACCAGTCTACTTGAACGAACATACTTGGCGGAAGATTCTCTGAATATTCATTGCAATCTGAAAATATGCAATGAGATTTTGAACATTAAGAAGAAAATAAACATGAAAATCTCTGGTAAAGTTCTCTCAATGTAAGGTGAAATGGAAGAGTCCACTTTATCGCGTCCAATAGGTAGTAGGTAGAGTGTCTAGCGGGAGTGTCTGGGCATAAGGTCGTTACTGCGCATGCTACGCAAGTTCTGTGGATTAGGGGCTTTGCTTTAGCAATGCGATTGTATTGTAGATCTTTATCATCGAGAGATAAATTATTAATAAGTTATTGTATGTTTATTTGTTAAAAAAAATAGAAAAAATAAATAAACGACCACATGTGTTTCATATTTACATATTTAATTGTAAATTCTGTTTTTAATTGAAAATTAAAAATTCAAAACTACAAAGAAATATATCATTTAGACAAAATTTTTCATAGATTCCTTCTAAACTATCTATATTTAGAATCGAAAAAAGCATTAAAATAATACAAATTTTTTTCAAGCTGACCATAAGTTATAATTAATCATTAAAATGTGTAAGTATATATTTTACTTTCAAATTTTTTTTCAAGAATGAATTGAAAATTGTGGAAATTAAAATTTTTAAACGCTTGGCAATCCTCAATTTTTAAATTATTTGGAATTAATACCCACTTACTGGTAAAATTTTGCATCATTTATATTTTTATTATGAATCAATTTATTTTGAATAAAAATATTTTGAAAATATTGGTATTCTTTTCTGATCGATTCCAAATTTTAGACATATTTTCTGATCGAATCCTCTGGTGTCATTGCTAATTTGATAGGCAATTCCTAATTCAATACCTCAAGACTTGAGTCGAAATTAATATTCATTTAAAAATTAACACGTTTGGTCAATGAGAAACGCTAATAGTATTTCCCAATAATTTCCCAATTTCTAAATATGAATGTCATCTTGAAAAAGCCGGCCAGGTGGCCGAGAGGGCTAGGGAGTAGGCTTTCTAGTTCTCGAGTCTGCCTGGCCATGGGTTCGAATCCCGCAGTGGGCATGGATGTTTGTGTTTGTCCCGGGTTACGTACAGATATAACTTGTATGAAAGGCGCAAAATGACCTTAGTAGTCGACGGCTAAATTTCTAGAACCCCCCCCCCCCCACTCGTGAAAAATTTCAATTGTTAACAATCTAAGCTAAAAAACAAAGAAGAGGTAGCTTATGAAAGTACAAATATAATTAGTCGATTTTTAGATCAAAACGTTAAGTTATAATGTTTAAAGTTTAATTTCCCTATCTAACTTTAACGGAGTGTTTATTTCCACGTACGTACGTAGATATAGACACCAGGCTCTTTCTACTAGGGATGGGCGATAGTATCGCCGATAGTTTTAACCTATCTATAGCCCTAGTATCGAATAATCAAGTAAGTCACTTTTTAAAATTTTAGTAACTATCGCGAGAGTTGACAGAGCTCCACCACTAATTCTTTTTAAAATATTTAGTAATTAGTGTTGTAAAATTATGATAAGATTCAAAATGATGAAACGAAACTCTTATAAATGGAAAACTCTTTTATCCGGAGTCGACTCGACTCGACTGTAGCCCAATCAGGCAAACCTAATTTAAAACATCTTGTATGACAGTTTTTTGTCATTGCCTGTCATACAAGCAAAGTTTTTGCATAAAAGCTACAATTTTGGCAATTGAAAATATTCCACTCAGAGTATCCCGACTTGTGAACAACTGCGAGAAACTTTGTTCTTCTTCATAAAGTGGTAAGTTTCCTATACATTTGTTATTTTTACTTAAGTTATCTTATTATTGATGATGGTGCGTTATTTTATACGCAAAAAAACATTTAAATTGCATTTCATTCTATCCAAGTGAACGTATGAACAAGTCATTTAATCAAAATAGCAGCCCCTTACATTTCTGGTCGCAACGTTAGTTAGTTTATTCACATTTATACGAAATTGCGCAAACAAGATTCTGCGTGGTTGCCACTTCCGATCCAAAACATGTAGAAAAATTGATTATTTTAAGCAAACTCTTGTATAAGGAATGGCCCAATTAAATGTTCTAAATGTGTAATTAATTGTTTTTGTAATATATTTTTCTTTCTTTTGTTAAATAAATGTTATAGTTTTCGGCAAAAGATGATAATTTTTTATTCTTGATTATTGATTCTTTCAGTATTCGATTCCTTAATCATAATTGCAAACTATCGTGAGAGTATCGAGTTAACTAAAAAACTATCATGATAGTACTATAGATAGATTTTTATCACAATCGCCCACAGTACTGATCGCCCATCCCTACTTTCTACGTACGTACGTAAAATTCAGAGACAAATGAAAGAAAGAGACAATCGACAATCGATCAGTGTAGTGAAAAAAGTAGTACGCTCGCCCAGAAAATAAACCAAATGAGGTAGGAAAGAAGCCTGATGAACCTCTTTAAGTCATCCAGAAAACAGTCCCTTCATGGAGGGGACGAGAATCGGATTGCGGATTGACAAATAGCGAGTCCGAAAACCTAGGATCTAGCAGATCCAGTAGTTGGGGAACTCGGCCTTGTTAATGTTCTCGAAATTGACATCCAAGATATGACGGGGTCTTCGAAACCTGAGGGAACCCCTGATAGTGAGTGAGTGATCCAGGATACCAGCAACCAGGATATTTTCATGATGGGCAGCATGTTTCTGAGAAGTGTTTGAACATAGGAACCAATGTGGGTCATCCCCAGATCTTCATAGATAGAGAGATTGTTGGCAACTCTTCTGTCTAGTTGAGCAATGGACCGGAGGGTAACATTTTGGAAGGTCTGAAGATCTTTCCATCTCGATTTGCAAATGGAAGCCCAAGCAGGCATACCATGAAGTAAAATGGCTACAGACAATCGAACAGCGCAGGGAAAACGAGACGAGCGGTCCGAAAGCAACGCTTTCACTGCCATACTCATCCAGGAAGAAACCAGGGGAAGTACACTGAACTAGGCAAGAAGCCAGATGAAACCTAGTTAAGTCATCCAGTGGATAAGATTGGGTCCTTTCCTATAAGGACGAATAAGTTGATTGTTGATTGAAAGAAAGAGACTGGCAGTGCCCTATTTATTTCGCTGAGCGCCACTGGTGCCACCGGAAGTGCAGCATTCGCCATGTTGCTATTGGCAAAAACCTAAGGCCCGTTCAGTACTGGAGCTGCGAGTCCTGCAACGAAATTTCTATAGGACTCGAACAATAGATAACGGAGTTAATCCTTCTTAGAATTCGATCACCCTTTTGCCATTACTTCCTTGTTTATCAATCATGTCATTTTACAATCTCAGAGAAAATAAATAAATAAATGTTAACTTAATAAATTTGTGGTCATTTAAAAAACTGTGAAACCCGATATTGAAATAAAATTAATATCGGGAGTATATGTAATGAAAATTGTTTTTATAATTTTTTGGAATTTTTGGAAATATTACCTTCTTCACCCCTTCGTCTAAACAAGGAAATAATGGTAAAAGGGTGATCGAATTCTAAAGAAGGATTAACTCTGTTATCCATTGTTCGAGTCCTATAGAAATTTCGTCGCAGGACTCGACGCTTCCAAAGTGAACACGGCCTAAGGCGGCGTATATTTTCAATGTAATTTTAGCTGTTTTTGTATATGATTTCCTGAAATATTAGTAAGCATAACCTTTATTTTGATTTTTTTTAAAAAAAGTTTATTGCATTAACTAACGATAACGTATACATTTAATGACTTCAAATATAGCTGACTCAATGCCTAACGAATTTTTAAATACAAATATTTTACAATTTTAAATTAAAAAAAAGGAAGAAATAATTCTCAGTTCAATAAAATAATCAATTTATTAATCCACATATTGTAATAAGCAATTATCTAATACTATAATTACTTGTGAACTGAAGTATTGGATTTTTTTTAAAAAACGATTTCACCAATATGTAAGAGAATGTGACCCAGTTAGTTATTAGAAGGAGAGATTATAATTAATATATCTCGTACAAATCAACAATAATTTGGATTATAATTGGTGAACTGTATATTTTGTTTTATTTACTTTCAAATTATAATTTATAAAGGAGAATTTTCCTAGTTAATTGTATAATCTCTTCCTCCTTTTCCATTTAAACTATTTTATTTTTAATTTATGTTTAAGAATAACTTTATTTATCACCAAATAACTTTTTATCAGATGGACCGAATTGGATGACTATTTTTTTTTGTTTAATTGAGCAAATTTTTCTGTTGGTCCCCCAATAAATTCATCCAGATATCTTAGGTAGATATTAGAAAAAATAATTGTTTGCGATTGATTCAAATCGGCGTCGGTGGCTCAGTGGTTGCGTAATCGCCTCTGATGCCCGAGGACGCGGGTTCGATCCCGGCCGAGGACGACGAAGATCTTTTTCAGGTGGAAAATCCTGAGATTACGCACTTCCTTTGGAAGGGAAGAAAGCTGTTGGTCCCGTGTAGTCGTTTGCCGGCTGCACGTTAAAGAACCCTTGCGAGGCAAAATTTGCGGCCTGAAATGACCATAGCATTTGAAAAGGACGTTAATAATACCAAACAAACCAAACCGATTGATTCACATGCATTGCCTCGGGCGATCAGCTGTTTCTTGCCAGTCCCAATATGGCGGCGCGAAGGCACCAATAGAGGGGAGGTCACTGCCAGTCTCTTCCTTTCATTTGTCTCTGGTAGAAATAGATAGCCGTCAGAGGGCCGGCTATTTCTACCTACAGTTGCTTTGTACTGACTGGTCAACGTGACCGGAAATTCCATGTTCGTAGAAATAGCCTGGCCTCTGTAGGCTAAGCTATTTTACTTTCATTAAACGAACTGAATTAAGCTGGGCACGAATTTATAAACAAAATTCTGTAAGAAAAATTTCTGAACATAACCTCTAATAAGTTTATTTCTATAAATTAATAATTAAGTTAATTTATTAATTTACTATTGGTGACTGATGATGACATATCATGTATATTAATCCTACTATCAATCATGATTCAATGAAAAACAAATAGTCGATATTTCGATTATTGAAAAGTATCGATATATCGATACGACATCGACACATCGCCCGGAACAAGCACGTAGCGTCGCCAATCGTTGGAGGATATAGCAGTAGATCTAGTTGAACAGGTATTGCTTAGATATATTTTGGATTTTAAAAGTTTTATGACCTCACAGTAACTATTTGAACCCGTCTGAGCTTTAAAACCACTACAGTAAAACCTCGTTACAACGTACTTCAAGGGACCTGGAAATTTGTACGTTATTCTGAGGTGTACGTTATACTGAAACTGGGGGGGGGGGGGAGGGAGGCTTGTGAAAAAGGCATATATTCATAGAAAAACATAAGAATACATGAATGCATTTTATTTTATTCAATACAAATACACTATAGGATATACAATATGTAGTGAAATGTTGAAATGAAAAATTCCCTGACTTTTCCCGGTTACATTCCCGTACCTATCCCGATCGCATGCGACAATCGACAATCGAACATGCTAGATTGAGTAGCATGCAGAGATTTCCGGGTTACTGACCAACCAATGAAATGTGAACTCGGCTTAATTAGCCCATTGGCCCAGTTGCAGCTTTCGCATGGGCTGCATTGACCAATCAGTGCAAGACATGTGAACGATGTACGTTGTACTGAAGGGATAATTTAACCAAGGGGATGTAAAATTAGTACGTTATTCTGAAATGTACGTTAAAGTGAGGTACGTTGTAACGGGGTTTTACTGTATTATATTTTTAGGTCTACCAAATGAACAAAATTCATTAACGTCTTGGTACACAAGTTGTAGGTGAAATGCGGAAGCATTTTTATTGTTTACTAAAATCAAGATAAATTCTTTTTTCTATCAAATTAATTCTATTAATTCTAATTAATTAATTTCTATCAAATTTAAGATCACAGGAGACTAAGAATTAAAGTACGTAGAAATAGCTTCAGCCTAACTTTAATGAGGATAAAAAAAAATTGAACCTTTTTATAAAATATATAAAAATACTTTTTAACTATCTCTAAAATTTGGACTCGTTCAGAAAACAATACAAATATTTTCAAGATGTTTTTATCAAAAATAAATTGATTCATAATAAAAATATAAATGGTACAAAACGTTACCAGTAAGTGGGTGTTAATTCCAAATATAATAATTTGAAAAGATAGAGGAATGCCCAAGCGCTTAAAAATTTCAAATTCCAAGATTTTCAATTCATTTTTGAAAAAATTTTTCAAAGTAAAATTTTTAATTACACATTATAATGATTAATTATAACTATGGACATTTTGAAAAAATTTGTATTATTTTTTAAATTCTTTTTTCGATTCCAAATATAGATAGTTTAGAAGGAATCAATGGAAAATTTTGTCTAATTTCTCTAAATGGTTTATTTTTTTGCTGTATATTTTCAATTAAAAACAGAATTTACTATAAAACATGTAAATATGAAACACATATCATCGTTTAATTTTTTCTTTTTTTAAATAAATAAACTAGCTTTTTTCTTTTATTAACTATTTTATCTCTCGATGATTAAGGTCTGCAACACATTCGCATTTCTAAAGCAAAGCCCCTAATCCATGTAGCTTGGCTATGCACCAAGTTTTCCTGGCATACGCATGCGCAGTAACGACCTTGTGCCGAGACACTCTACCCACTACCTATTAAACGCGATTAAACCTTACAGTGAGAGAACAACTCTACAACAACCTTTTTGAACACAGCCCTGATTATGTTTTGGATTATATGCTGAAAAATTTTAAAAATAAACAGCATTTATATTGTTTTAAATCTCCTTTAATATCTTACCGCACGTGCTATTAAATATCTGCACCCATTTTCTCGTTTTTCTATTACACTCCCAATCCATGAGATGAATACTTTGAATATTTGGATTGCAAAGATAGAAAACAATACTTCCAATTAACCGAGATCCGTCCCAACTACGAATTCCTGGCCCTGTTGGCGGATCATCTTCGCATTCTATATAATGACAAAAGTAATGAAAACATTTAATTATTCCCGATATGTAATCATCATTCCCTTAAAAGTTAACTTGTTTAATTGAACTATGCGTACCAACACATTTGCCAAAAAATCGAATGATTTTCCATTTTTTATCAGGTGCGCATTCAGCTATCATGTAGATGCCTGTAAGAGGATCCGTGGAGCATAAGTAATGATATCGGCTACCTATCCAGTTGTTCAGGTTTTCATCTTTTGCAAGAACATTAGCTGGCTCAATATGTAAAGGAGGTGAACGAATCGGAGCAGCTGGCAAGTCTCCTTCGCATACTAAAAAGGACAAAGAGCTATTATTACTGGATATCAAGTAAAGTTAATTAAATAGAATAGTTATTAGAGTTACTCTTGCAGGAGATTATTGTGCGAGATTATGAATTGGTTTTGGTACGTGTGTTTTGCGACCGATCTATTCGGACTGCGCGTAATGACATTCTTAAAGTCCGTACCAGATTTTAATAATATACACAGACGTGAGATAAGTACAAAATATTCGCCATATCATCGAGTTTCGAAATGGTGATTTACAGATGGTCTATATAGCCCCCTTAGATAGTAAAGGCATCTCTGCAGAAGACATCTTTGGATGTCTTCAAATGTTCCGCTCAAGCAAACAATCTCCAACCCTATTCTTGGAACATTTAATGTTATTTTTTAATGCTCTTAGCAGCAGGGTTTTTTGTTCCGAATCTTATACAAAATCCACTTTGGACGATTATCGCTGACTCGCACTTGTTGAAGCGAAGGGTTGATTTTATTTTTAGCAGACAAATATTTAGCAATTAGGTGTTACAATAAATGTTGGAAATGATTTCCCTTTTCACGAATACAAAAGAGTGTTCGTTTTACCAGACAAACTTTAGGTAGGTTTTTTATGTTATCCTTCAGCGAGTCATTTCCCGTGGATTGTAGCCCCCTCGCTCGTCAGAATTATCACCACCTGATTTCACTGGGTCTTTAATTTGGTCAAAACTACCCGTAGAATATTTTTATTAAAATCGGTGAGTCAGAATACGTGGCGTCTCGTTGTTAGTGTACACAGAAACTCTATTCTGTAAGTTTTCCCAGAATATCAACCAGTTTTTCCAGAATCAAAGCTTTCTCTTTGAAAAACGCCATATCGAAAACAACTGCGACCGGCGAGGTCTCTACCGGCAAACTGAAACTTGACGATCCCTTCTTTCTAATGGCAGGCGGGTCATTCAGTTGCCGACAACGGTTGAGTGTAGTAGTGCTTTGTAATCGGATAAGGACTTTTGAACCATCCTGTTAAGACCGTTCGAAAATAACGTTTCTATCTAATTTGCGTTTAATCTTATTTTAGATTTATTAAATTCTTAGAAACAGTTGAAACAGTTGCCCTTGAACAGTAAGCTACAAACAGTTCACCACGTGATTGTGGGTGATTGGTTGGTTCGATTTGGATGATTTTTTTTGTTTTGTTTGTTTTTTTATGCTGAACAAGTTTGCCATTGGGTTTTTTTTCTCTATCCCTTACGGTTTTTGAGATAAATTTTGAATGTGTCCTAATTTGCATATTTGGGATGATGAAAAGTGCACCATGGGATAGGCCACCCACAACTTCCTATTCATTGGATTCATTAAAATTGACATATCTGCTTCGGTTCAAAAATAAAAGGGGGTTCAGACTTTTGTATTCACCCTGTATCTATCTCTATGAGTCTACCGAGAGTACCAACTTGACGGCATTACCTCCTACCATGGACAACGCAGTGGTCAACCACACAATCTCAATGAACGAGACCAACGGCATCTGAGTAGGGTGGTCACCGATAACAAACAAATGACACTATGACAGATGACTTCAGATTTTAACCAGGGTGATACTAGAGCTGTATCGATACGTACTATGCAACGAAATCTGGTGTCCATGGGATATGGAAGCAGAAGACCCGCGAGGGTGCCCTTGTTAACAACAAGACATCGTCAGGAACGTCTCTCCTGGACCCATGAACACATCGGCTGGACACTTGACAACTGAAAACGTGTGACCTGGTTTTTCAGACTCGATCCCAGCTGATACGAGCTGATGGTAGGGTTCGTGTGTGGCGCAGACTCCATTGAAGGCCATAGACCCAAGTTCTCAAGCATGCACTGTGCAAGCCGGTGGTGGCTCCGTAATGGGCAATTATGGGAAGCTCTCCAGTCGGAATGGTTGGAAATGTCTTCAGATATCTTCCACCGAATTGTGGATTCAATGCAACGTCGCACTGTGGTATTTCGCGGTGTTAGAGGAGTCCCACACGTTATTAGGTGCTAATCCGCGACTTTTGGCTGTAGTATGTATGTTTATTTTACTTTGCAGAACACTCGTCTAAGTTTCATTGTTAGATACTAATAGATATTTCTAATTAATAATTTCAATGTTTGGATTATTGAATGCCGATCTTATTCCTTTTAATTCTTCATTTTAAATGTAAGTGTTTTTCCATGCATTTAAAATGCCCCCACCACTGCGGGCCATAATACTTACACTTAACTCATCTGATCTGTTTCGCCTGACCACAAAAGACTCATTTATTATTCAAAATTTTTGTATATTTAATTTATTTCAAAAAATGGTACTTCATGCCAACATAACACCACGCTCTTTGCGCTATAGTACATGGTTTTAAGATAGTTTACAACTTTTTTGTTACTAAAAAACAAAAGGGGGGGGGGAGGCACATTACCGTCTTTTCCTCTAATGTTAAGGTAGCGTCTGATAACATTCACTTCCAAAACTAATAATAATTAAAAGAAAACTTGCATGCATAGAGAGAATTAAGCTTTCATAAATTGGTTGAATGGGTTCCTCTTGTTTACTTTAGCATGTTATTCCGTAAGATATCAAAGTACAGTATTAATGGTTTAATTTATAACGAAATGATAGTATTACATTCTCCAATACGGTTTTTTTTAACTTACTGCATTTGTCGGTGCTCTCGTTTTTGAGTATGTTCACCCAGATGTTTTCTCCTCCTGAATGCACGCAGTAGTAAACAGTTAGAATTGGAGAATCGGGAAACTGGCTGCAACGGTACATAGCCCTGCTTCCTAACAGAGAGGACTTCGTTGAATGATCGTAGAATAGTGGATAGGAAAGATTACGAGGATTTAGTGGAGGCGGTTCACTGCATTCTAAAAACAAGTAAACACAAGTTAAAAATTTATTGGTGAATATATAGGATCCTTTTATCATTTATTCCGGCATTCGTTATAGAAGTTGCGTCTACAAAGTTCGGTTAATGGATGGGTATCTCCAAAGCAGTGTAAGGTAAAAATGGAACCACGCGCATGCGCAGGAAGAGACCATTTGAGAGACTGCACATAGGAGTGCAAGAAACCGACGCAGATTAGTATGCTACGGGAAGTCGAACTCGTATGTGCGAAAACTCAAGTCCAATGGAAACGGAGTAACGGATAAGCATGAAGTTTTGTTACAACTGAAAAAAATTGCCACAGAAATACATGCAATGTTAGTCCAGGTGTACGGAACGTGTTCGCTCACAGATGTACAGGAGTGGAAAGTGGAGTCTGTTGCATACTGCAATCCGTGTACGCAACTTCTTGGCCCATGTAACTGTTATCGCACATCCACCATACTCCCATGATCATCTGGCGCCTGCAGACTTCTTTTTGTTCCCTCGCCTCAAGGGAATCCTAAAGTGAACACGTTTTGCAGACTTACCAGACATCCGACGACGTAGGACATTTGTGCTTCGATCGATCCCAAAAGAGGCCTTCGCTGATACATTCCAGCAGCTTTATCAACAATGTCAAAAGTGTTTTGTGTCCAAAGATGGTTACTTTGAGGGTAAATAAAGGTATTTTGTTTCCTTGTTTTGTTTATTTGTTTTATGCTTCCATTCATCGAACTTTTTAGACGCACTTTGTATGTTCCGTATCATGTGTTCAATGGAAAAAAGTTACAGATAACAAATGATAAAAGCTCTTTGGCCATATAAAACAAACAAATATACTCTTCTAATAATACTTAATGCCGTGTTGCATGATAAAATGATGGAAAATAAAATATTAAGTCAATCTAAGGGGGAAAAGTTTGCGACACTAGCCACCATAAATAAATATCTTTTCTAAGTATCGAAGTACCCCTTATCGATCTGAGACATTAAAAACTTTTTGCTTTAAGATCAGCTTCTTATTTGGGAATTCGAGCATGCCCCCTTCCTCGAATATGAATAGAAGCAGACTAATCTAGATTCCCATGCTATCGGAGTGATAGTTACTATTGCAGGCTATCTTTATGATAAAGATAATAAAGCTGTCGAGAAATAGCAATACGGTAGCTTTTATTAAGTGCTCAACGCGTTTCGAGTATCATCTCATCATCAGGAACTATGAACGATTACAAATTGTTAGGAGCAACAGCACCTGATTATATGGGTGATGCCCACCAATCAGTATACACACTAGTCGTCATAAGCTCAATAGCGTTATGATAAAGCTTGCGCAGACACTGGCAAGGTGATGCGCTTCAGAGATATACTTGGGGAGTTCTTCAACATCCCAAAACTCTCTCTCCATTAGCCGAAAAGAGACAGACATTCGTGGACATCAGTTTACATAGGATGTGGTCCCTTCGGCAGCCCACAAGCTTCATTTATGGGAATACATTATCTCCTAGTGAGAGAGTACCATTGAGATAATCAATTTTGAATTACATGTTTTGGCGTCTGGTCCGTTTTTATTTGACTGCCACTTATAAATTGATTAACAGCCTAGAACGTTCTTAGAGGAATTCAACCTACATAACATGTCAACAATTATCCTGTATCATAAAAATGAAGATTTTCCTTACTAAACGAAGTGTTTGCATTAATTTGTGTAATTCCAATAAATATCTACTTGAGATTGTGTTCTATATTTTTTAAGAATGCTAATCTTTAATTTGATATTTTCAATAATAAATTATTTTTTACCGCAAGCATCTACTTTTCCAATTCTTCTCCACAGTAGTTCTTTGTCGCAAACTGCTTTAACTGTGACCATATGCTCAGACGTGCAAAAGAAGGAAATCACATGACCAAAATATTTAGAACCAGTTGTATATTTATCGAGTATCAGATTATTTACAGCAGGAGGATCCTCTAAACATTCTGCAAAAAAAAAGAAAAATTAACGACAATTTTTTATACATTAAAGTAAAATATCCTTCCATATTCAAAAGCATAAAGGTCATAACTTCAACAAAACAGGAATGTATTACTTTAACTGAAAATACAAGAGCGGTTGCAAAATAATCAAAAAATTAGAATATCTCGAACCACTGGTTCAAAATATTAGCATATAACATTAACTCACCCAAAAAAATTATAATGAGGCAAACAAACACTACATAAAGTAACGCTCAATATCGCGTTGCATCCCCACGTACTTGAATCACTGCTCGTACTCTGTGTGGCATACTATTTACAAGTTCAGCACATTTGTTTTTTGTGACCCTTGACCAGGTTTGTTCCAAAGCTTCAATCAGTTCTTTTTTATTAATCGGAGCTTGAACTTGAATCGTCTTTCTCATGTACCTTACACATTCTCTATTGGGTTGAGATCCGGAGAATTCGACTGCCAAGGAAATACCTGCACGTTGTGTTCTTGTAGCTCACTTCATGGTGCTTTTTTTGCAGTGTGAGATGAGGCACCATCCTGTTGAAACACAAACTCGTCATCACACAAATCTTCAGACGCAGGAATCATGTAGTATTCAAGAACATCTTGATTCACTTGTGCATTAACACGTCCAGTGAGAACACAGAGTTTCCCGACACTTTCTGAAGACATGCATCCACACACCATGACATTGTTGCAAACTTGACGGACCGTTTCATATTTTCTCTGGCGAATGCCTCTTCTTTTAATCTCCACTCACGTGGTCCTTGTTCACCGAAGCTGACACAGAACATAGATTCGTCGTTGAACAGGACATTTTTCCAACCTTCCTCGCCCCATAATAACCTTTGTTTACACCATCTCACCCGAGCTTGACGTTGCTTATGTGATAGCAAGGATTTTTTTTTATCGGAACTCCTGAGTGGTACTTCAACTTACGAAGTCATCGTAAGGTTGTTGACTGGGATACATTGATTCCTGTTCTTTTCCAAAGCAAATGGAGATGCTTGACAGATCTAAAACGATGTTTTCTCACGATTCTTCGGAGTCCTCTTTCTTCTAGAGGTTTGGTGGCCAGCTTTCTTCCACAATTTTTTCGGTTATTTGAAAAATGTCCACAGGTTTTGTACTGCTTCTGACATCTTGAGATGGTAGTCTGCGAACATTTCACGGCAGCAGCAATCTCCTTCCGAGTTTTTCCACTTTTATGAAGAGCAACTATTGCCTCTTTCTTTGCTGGTGTGATGTCAGGTTTTCGACCCAGGATTCCAAAGCAGCCAATCCGAAGAAGCCAAGTGTCAGTATGGAAGTTGTTCACAAGTTATCGCTTTTTTATAGCAGTTCCGACTAATGATATACAATTATTCTAATATTTTGAACCAATGGTTTGCGACATTCTAATTTATTGAATTTATCAGTTTCTCGTTTTCTTTCCTGATAAATGATTTTTAGTCTTTCATTAGTCTTTCCAGAAAAATGAATTTTTCTGGTTAGCATGATTATTAAAGGTGTCATATTAGTCTTTCATGGCATTAAAGCAAAATTTCAATTTGTGTTCGATATCTTGATTTTTTGTCCCTTTAATGATTCATATCACCCAAATTCACGATTATTCTAATTTTTTTTGAATATGGGCTGTATATTGTTGTAATCAATAATTGCATATTGTTATGCATGTGAATATTAGTTTCACTGGTAAGTATTATTTTTATTAAAATTTTATTGCATGGAGTCAAGAATTGGAATCTCTTTATTAATGAATACGAGGGTTGGGGCATAAGTCATGGCAACTATTTTTTTTTCTTGTAGATATGTGAACGGATCACAAACGTATATGTGTCGTGTGGAAGTTCTGCAGGCAAAGTGTGTATGCAGAACAACAGATGGCTCTGTGATAGCTGGTAGTAGCGCAGCGAGGGCTGTGAAATCAGTCAGTTGGTGAGTGTCGTGCGAGATGGAAGTAACCCGTGTTGAGCAGCGCGCTTACATCAAAATAGCCGTTCTCCGAGAGAGGAATGCGATGGAATGTCACAGTGAATTAGTGGAAGCCCTTGGGAATGGGGGTGGCCGTGGCCTGGTTGTCTCGTCGGTTGGCTTGCCAATCGATGGAGTTCAGCAACTTCAGGCGCGGCCAGCTGCTGGTTGGGTGACGGCCTGGGCTTGAGGGCCACCGCTGGCGGGACAGCTATTTGGGGCGCGGCTGTTGGGGGACTTTGGTCTGACCCATTTGCCGATTGACCATAGCTGGTGTTCCAGCAGTTGGTGACAGCCTCTGGTTCGTTTATCCCCAGCAGCTCTTCCATCATGAAACCCCCCGTGCTTCGGAGGGCACGTTAAGTCGTCGGTCCCGACTGCTACTGTCATCTCGTAGCAGTCGTTATTAATGGTTTGGTTTGGTTTGTTTGGTATTAACGTCCTTTTCAACTGCCATGGTCATTTCAGGACGGCGTTATAGGGGCCGCAAATTTTGCCTCGCAAGGGTTCTTTAACGTGCAGCCGGCAAACGACTACACGGGACCAACGGCTTTACTTCCCTTCCGAAGGAAGTGCGTGATCTCAGGATTTACCCCTGAAAAATCCTCGTCGTCCTCGGCCGGGATCGAACCCGCGTACTCGGGCATCAGAGGCGATCACGCAACCTGCTGAGCCACCGAGGCCGATCGTTATTAATGGGATGGCGCAAAACTCCCTCGTAGGAGTAGGTGCCGCAGATTATCTACCCTCTGTACCAGATAAGCCCTTGGGAATAATGCCCTACCATACCGTACAGTAGCACGGTGGGTAGGGAAGTTTCAGCAAGGACGTGTGTCAACCAGTGATGAACAACGTTCGGGCTGATGGTATTCAGCGCCTGAGGCTGATGATATTCAGCGTCTCCCATATCGTTGGCAGCGTGTGGTGACAGTAGCAAGGGACTACTTTGAGGGTCTTTAGGCCCAGGTTTGTCATGTCAACTTTATGTGTACTGTGTTTTCATTCTTTTGCACCATGAAGGCCATATTGCCCTGAATACTATCGTAATAAATTAGTGTATTACGATATTTCAGTGCTATTCATTGTCCACACATGAAGTTAACACCTTGTCCTTTCGTCTGTATATATCACATTTTCCAACCGGACTGATATCTTCAAGAAAAAAAATAGTTGCCATGACTTTTGCCCCAACCCTCGTACTTTAGAAAAGAAAGAAAACGAGGAAAATGAACCTCTCCCACTTTAGATTCGTCAGATGATTTGGTGCTGTTCATAATTTTGGTCAAACCACGCATTCTTAAAATGGATACCCTACACACAAGAAACAGTATTATCTTGAATTAATATTTTCTTCTCTAAATCGTGTTTAAATATGTAGAAATTATTCTTGTTTAATCACAAAAGTATTAATTATTTGTATTCACTTTTACAATTCGAAGAAGATCCCTTATTTAATTTATATATTAATTTGCGCATACTGGTTCGCAATATGTTTTTTTTTCTTTGTATTAAAAGTTTTTCACCTTCCTGTATGCTGTAACCCATTGCTAAATTCATTTTTTATGATAAGATTGGGGTTGTTATTAATCGTGTGGGAGTGAAAGTTGTTTTAATTATCGCTTTTTATTTCTATGTTTTGTTATTCATTATTCAAAGTTCAAAGTCAGCCTATGACAAAAACAGCAACAATGGGACCACTCTCGTACATAAAGGTGTTAGGGGGAAGAAATTCAAATCGACCTCCATTTATTCAAATGAGAAACAATCCTTAGTCAAACACATTTCCAAAAAAGCAATTTTAATTTGGAAGGAAAAATGTAACTCAGATCATCGTGGTAATCATTACAGCCTTTCTGTTTTCGCCAACACGTCTTGACATTCTCCACCAGGCTCTTTCATCAACAGGGTTTTTCCGTCTACAGGAGTCACGATGGCTACACGTTTTTAATTACTTGACCCACCCTCGATAAACCCTTGAAACTGTGGTACGTGAAAAGTTCAGGATAGTGGCCGTTTCTGAAACGGTCATTCCAACCCAGGGCCGTACCCAGGGAGGGGGGTTGAGGGAGCTGCACCCCCCTTCCGAAATTGGCTACCATGTCAACTAAATCTGTTACATAGAAGACCCCCCTCCACATGGACCAGTCCCCCTCAACCCCCCCCCCCTCGAAAAATATTTCTGGGAACGGCTCTGTTCCAACCCGTTGTCATGCTATAATGAGGGCGTAGAGAAGCATTCGACCTCAAAATAGTGAAGTTCAAAGAGAGCAGATGAGAAATAACCAGAGGCGCCATCTGTTTCCAGTAAAAACACCAATTCCTTTAATACGAAGGAAGCAGGTAATCAGGTGAAAGAGCAATTTGAGCGAAAGTCCGCGCACAAGAGAGGTTTCGTGAAGAGAAGGCCCGCGAAATTCAAAGAGATAGGACGCTCAACTGAATATTCGGCCTCAAGGAAGAGAAATCAAGCTGTCGAGTCAGCAGCCGCTGAAGAAACTGCTGTTACGAGTGAGGCAAGCTTGGCAAAGAAAAAGGGAACTTAGATTCCGTAACTGTTCTGGAGCCGCCTCGGCAACGCGAGAAAGGTATTTTACGTTTGCCTAATACATACTTGTACTTTGCAGACTTAGATAGCGTCATTGTATCGAAAGAACTGCGTATCGACGGAGGAAATGGCAAGTGGGAGGTACCGAATAGTGATATCAGAGGAAGTACGTCTCTTCGTAGCAACAAGCAGCAGGAGCTGGTGATACATGGTGGAGGCTTCACCATATTGGTAGGACCTGAAATTTCAAAGGCATCAGGAGACATCAGAGGCGTCCGTAAAACGCCATTCCATGTGTTATTGAGAATTTTTCATCACGATTGGATTTTAGCTTTGCAGCTTCAAAGGATTTGCATGGTCTGGATACCAGGATTGCCATTCCTTAAATAACCTGGTCACTGCTGGTTGGAGAAACTGTTTTCGCTGCCACGTCAGAGCGGGAGTTATGCTGTTGTAGCATCCTAGGGAATACAAGGACTGTTCGGAGAACGACTTGGTTGTGCTGTTTGCCCAAATACAAGGTAGGCCTCTATTTTTCATATATTTAATCTGTCTTCCCCTAACGCTAAAAGACGTCAGCGCGTAAAGCTAATGTTCGTTTTTGTATCTTTACAGTCCCTCTCCATCATTGAAACGCTGTATCGTCGCTGTCTAATTGTTTACAGCGGTGCCGTCAAGGCCGTCTATATAATCGAGAAGTTTTCCAATTCTGGTTAAAAACTATATGGCTGGATTTGAAAGCATATTCATCTGTATACAGGGTGATTCAAAATTCAATGTAAGCACATTTACGATTTTGAAAGCGTAACTCGAAAACTACTCATTGGAATTCGATCAAATTTTAACGCTATAAACATTTTTATGGTCTCTATTACTCATCCGAATTTCATTATCCTACGTGTTATAAAACCTGAATTATTCACATGTTGATTTTAGTGGCGGCATTTCTATTTCTGTTCATATCTCAGTTATCATTCAAATTCGATCCCATTTTCATATGAACTGTTTTGCTTAAAATAACCCATACTACCTACCCTAAAAGTTTGTACATTGAATTTTGAATCACCCTGTATAACTAAACAGGTGGTGGCCTTACAGTATAACAGAGGGACATCAGGAGTTCCAACTAGTTTCGCCATTTATTCCCGGCTTTGTCAAGGATATACAGCAAGAGGCATGCAAGCCTTTATATATACAGAACAGTGGTACAAGCAATGAGCGTAAATACATACAAGAACCAATAGGATAAAAAGCAAGGGGGCCAATGAGAAAAAGGACGTAATGGCCAGTAGAATAAAATAGAATAAATACAAAACTTTTTAAGATACACAAAAGAGAAGTTATACAGAGATGGTGCGTTTAACGCGGACCGAAAAGAGAACAACTCCGGTTGTCCGAAGACAAGAGAATTAACATAAAAAAAACAAAAAAAAAAAAAAAAACAAACATAATAAAATAAAGTAAAGGGGTAAGAAACTTACAAATTGCAGAAGAAACATAAAATGAAGAAAACGAGAGAAAATCATAGTAGATCAGATAAAGAACTAAGTATAGAAAACACGTTAAAGTCCGTCTGGCAATTGAGAAGCAAGTGTGGTGTGGACTTCTTGGCCTTAAATATTTCGATCGCTTCGAGGGTAGCAGTTTTTTCAGGTTTATTACAGATGTGCAAGACAGACATAACCTCTTCTTTTGTCTTAAAAGTGTGTCCGGAATCTGCGAGATGGTTTGCATAGTGGGAGACACGGTCCCGTTTTCTATACGAGTCAAGGTGTTCCTTGAATCGCAATGCAAGATTGCGGGTCGATAATCCCACATAGAACTTATCGCAAAACGCACAATTCAGGCGGTAAACTCCGGATTGGGAATATTTGTCGGTGGTGACGGAGGTGGGCGGGTTCAGGGTGCGAGCAGCTGGGGTTGGAGTACGAAATGATATACGGAGGCCAAGGGACGATAAGAAATCGGAAAGCTGGGAGAAATTAGGTCCCAGATATAGTAAGGACGTCCACTTTTTAGTTTGGGGCGAAACAGGAGGTGGGGAGGAGAGAAGGGCCCGTCTGCGGCGGTGAAGAATGCGAGAGAATGTGGAGGTCGAATATCCATTGGAGTGGGCGAGGTGACGGATTATGCGGAGTTCTGAAGATCTGGATAGGGGGGAGAGGGGGAGCTTCAGGGCACGGTCGATTAGGAATCTCAGTGAGGCTTGTTTGTGGGTGGCGGGATGTGAGGAGGAATGGTGTATTAAGTTGGAGGATGTGGTCGGTTTACGGAAGACAGAAAAGGAGAAGCGGTTTGTGTGGGGATTGTTGGTGATGAGGATATCAAGGAAAGGGATGGACCGGTTAGTTTCTAGTTCAAAAGTGAATTGGATATGGGGAGAGAAGGAGTTAAAGGTGTTAACAATATTAGTGGGAGTAGTGGATCGGGAGTCAAAAAGGATGAGGATGTCATCGACATATCGGAAATATGCGATGACGGAGGAATTATTGAGGAGGGGGGTGACGTGTGTTAATTCCAGGTGCTGTAGGAAAACCTCAGACAGAAAACTGCTGAGTGGGAACCCCATTCCTAGCCCTGTGGGTTGGGAATAGTAAGAGTTGTTAAAGGAGAAATAGTTCTGGGAAGAAATTACAGAGAGGATAGCTAGTAGGTCAATAGTATCGGGTGCAGGGAAAGACGCGGCTAGTAACAGACACTGTAGGATAGAAAGGGTGGGGGTGACAGGGATGTTAGTGTATAAGTTGGTGATATCAAGGGACATAAGGGAGAGGTGCTCATCCGTGTGGATGGAAGAAAGGGACTCAGTAAGGGTTAGGGAGTCCTTTTGTGTATCTTAAAAAGTTTTGTATTTATTCTATTTTATTCTACTGGCCATTACGTCCTTTTTCTCATTGGCCCCCTTGCTTTTTATCCTATTGGTTCTTGTATGTATTTACGCTCATTGCTTGTACCACTGTTCTGTATATATAAAGGCTTGCATGCCTCTTGCTGTATATCCTTGACAAAGCCGGGAATAAATGGCGAAACTAGTTGGAACTCCTGATGTCCCTCTGTTATACTGTAAGGCCACCACCTGTTTAGTTAATAGGAACAGTATTATGATCCATCCTTCCACCGACACCCTGTATAAATTAACTGCATTTATATTCACTTTAATTACTCGGTTGTCTTAAATAACCTCAACATTTGTACGGAGATAAATCTTATCTCTCACTACCCACGTTTCAGTGGATAGTATGATTCGTATTAAAAACTTTTAAACTCGTATTTACCTGCTGATCACGTTTTCATTTATAACCCAGCACGCATTCCCAGTGTAATTTTAATAAACCATTAAGGAATCACATAACAAAGTAACGAAAGGCGAAACCATATTTATTAGGACCGATAGGTACTTATGTTTTCACAATGTGCGTCCGTCCGTCTGTCCATCTGTCTGTTGGTGCTCTAGCTTTCGAATGCTTCCGAATTTTCGACTTCCGTTTTCGCCATGCGACAACTTAAGGAAATCGGAAGACTGAGTTCGTTGGTGGAAAAAGTCGGTGAACTACTTCCGGTTCAAAAGGTCAAAAAAATACAGAGGACCACGTTTTTCACTATACAATGCTGTTCTCCCTTTGGCATTCCATAGCTAAAGCAGAGAAAAAGCTTGTGAATTAAGTGAAACACGTGATCGTCTTCCTTGATGGTCAATATTAGTCAGAACTGGTTCAAGGGTATGTGGTTTAGTGGTACCATTATGGTCCACTAGAAACTTTCAATGCTAAGATATGGGATGTATTTTATCACACAGCTTGAAATAACATGTATGATTGAATACTAACGTATAATTAATGATAGTCGACATAGGTTCAACGTTATGTGGTTTCATGGAACCAGTACGGTTTAGGGGAACTTTCAAAGCTCAGATTTGGCACGTAATATATCAAACAACTTGGAATGATATGTAATGAATGAATATATCCTAAAATTAATGATAGTCGAAATTGGTTCAATGGTATGTGGTTTAATGGAACCATTATCGTCCATTCGATACTTTAAATGCTAAAATATGGCATGTAATATATCAAACGACTTGGAATGATGTGCCATGAATGAATATACCGTAAAATTAATGATAGTCAAAATTGGATCAAAGGCAACTGATTTCGTGGAATCATTATGGTTCATTGGAACTTTCAATGGTAAAATATGTCATGTAATATGTCAAACGAATTGGAATGATGTGCCATGGATGAATATAACGTAAAATTAATGATAGTCGAAATTGGTTCAAAGGCACCTGGTTTCGTGGACCCATTATGGTTCATTGGAACTTTCAATGCTAAAATATGGCATGTAATATATCAAACAACTTGGAATGATGTGCCGTGAATGAATATAACGTAAAATTAATGATAGTCGAAATTGATTCAAAGGCATCTGGTTTCCTGGAACCATTATGGTCCATTAGAACTGTCAATGCTAAAATATGGCATGTAATATATCAAACAATATCATACGGGAATATAACGTAAAATTAATGATAATCGAAATTGGTTTCATGATTCGTGTTTTAATGATACCATTATGAAACCATTGGAAACTTTCAATGCTAAGATATGGCATGTAAGTACTTACGCTATATGTTATCAATAGTTAGTTTTTGTTAGGCAAATTTTAACAATAGCTTGTAGCTAATCATTCGTTCAATGGTACATGCTTACGTAGAAAAGCGTTGGAAAAGAGTTTTTGACGAAAGAATTGACCCTTGCAAATAATGCTTCAAGAATTAACGCTTATTTCATTAAATAGGAATGCTTACAAATTAAAGTATTCGTATATGTTTTAATCTATAGAGAATTGCTACCTTCTTCATTTAAATTTTCAGGTATTTTTATTCCGTTTGAATTATACATTCCCCTTAGAAGTACGCCTTGCTTAGATACCAGCGGCATCCTTAGCAACTTCATCTAATTCTTAACAAGGAAAGGCTTCTTTAGAAATCAAATGTTTCCTCTTCGTTCTCGAATGTTTTAAAACCCTATCGGTCTTGGGTATTTCGGTTGCCTGACATGTTAATTGGCGAAAACAGTAATTAATCATGCCCGTCCCCACGGAGCTCGGACGTATCTTTGATCCAATTTGGATTATTAATTTTACGTTAAATTTATTCATGACACATCATTCAAAGTTGCTTGATATCTTTAATGCCATATCTTAGCATTGAAAGTTTCAATGAACCATAATGGTTCCACTAAACCAGGAGCTTTTGAACCAATTTCGACTATCATTAATTTTATGTTATATTCATTCATGACATGTCGTTCCATGATGTGTGATATATCACTTGCCCTATTTTAACCTTGAAAGTTACCAATGGACCATAATGATACCAATAAACCACGTACATTTCAACCAATTTGGATTATCAATAAATTTTAAGTTATATTTATTCATAACACATGATTTCAAGTTGTTTGATCTATTACATGCCATACCTTATCATAGAAAATTTTTGAGGGTGTCTTAAGAGTACCATTAGAGCACGTGCCATTGCATCTATTATGCTAATCTTCATAATAGTTCATTCGCGGAACCATATTTATCTATTGACGAAAACAGTAGTTAATAACCACTTATAGGCCGTCGTTAGTATTTGTTTGATGTATTGCTTATTATATCTTTCCATTGAAATTGCTGGGTGGAAAAAGAGATGTATCATTTGTGCACGTACCAATGAACTGATTTAGATAATATTTGTGGCTGGTTCGTGTCATGAACCTTATTCATCGACTGACGAAAATAGATTTTGAAAATCTTTCATAGCCTCAGAGGAGTTCGAGTTACGGACGGACGGACGGACAGAATGATAGACAGATAGACACACAGACATGTTTCCCCACGTTGATAGCATAAAGCGCCTTTCGGTACTCAACAAACCATTAAGGAATGACATAACTAAGTACAGATAAGGTTAAACTATATTTTCGCGGAACCATATTTTAAATCGCCCTATGTTAATATTGTAAGTTTCTAATGGACCATAATGATCCATTAAACCACGTACCTTTGAACTAATTTGGATTATCATTCATTTTACCTTATATTCATTTATGACACATCACTCAAAGTTGTTTGATATATTACATGCCATATCTTAGCATTGAAAGTTCCAATGAACCATAATGGTTCCATTAAACCAGGTGCCTTTGAACCAATTTCGACTATCAATGATTTTACGTTATATTCATTCATGACACATCATCCCAATTTGTTTGATATATTACATGCCATATCTTATCATTGAAAATATTTGAGGGTGTCATAAGGGTACCATTAAAGCACGTGCTATTGTTTCGATTTCAACGATTTTCAAAATGGTTCATTCCCGGAACCACATTTATTAATTGGCGAAAATAGTAATTTATATCCGCTTCTATCTCGTCATTACGATTTGTTTGATATATTCCGTAATGTATCATCCCACTGAAAATTGCTTGGCGGGAAAATTGAGGTACCATTTCTGCACAATCCTTTCGGTACTTAATAATTATCCGTGACACCCGTCTTGTACCTACCACTATGGCACGCTGGAAGTCAGTCAGGTCACTGGTTTTCTACATTTTTGCTATGGTTTCATGCTTAACTGACAGTTGAAAAGTTGATTCAGGATATTATTACATGATTTGTGATCATGTGACATGTAAATCAGGCTGCCACTCAATTTGCATTTTTGTGAGATGTAGCTAATAAAATGGCAGCTCGATATAAAAATGGAACCCCTATCTGATAGCAAAGGAAGCTGGTGGGAGCAGCAAATTACTTCATGATAAGGAGTTCTTCTAAGTCGAGGTTTTACTGTATCGATTTCTTGACTCAAGTTTTGATTCTACAAGAAGCGGTCATAAAGTCATTACAATCAGCCAGAAGACTGAGAGATGGGGTAAAGCTGTACAGTGGTAGCGTCAGTCTTTCTCCACATAGTATGCATATTATGCACTCCCAAGCCCACACGCCTTTCCCAACGATGGACGACTTGAAGGATGCTACTTTTATAGAAGTCTTCCTTTTCGCTGTTGAGGAACTGGTCCACCTCGAAGATGACCTCTTCAGTTTCTTAGAAATGCCGTCCACGAAGTGGATTCTTCAGGCGAGAGAAGAGGAAGAAGTCTCTCGGGGCCAGGTCGGGTGAACACGGCGGATGGGGTAGTATTTTAAACCTCAGCTCCACCGCAACGCGCACGGTCTCATCTGCGAATGTGCTGGCGCATAGTCATGCAGAAGTCAAACCCAGGTTCTCTTCCACAGCGTATCGCAATTTCTCGCTCGTCAAATATGGAGGGGCGTCCGCTCCAAGGTTCGTTTTCCACGCTTGTCTGGCCGCACTGGAAACGTCGAAGCCACATGGCGACTCTTTCGTACGATGGGGCATTGTCACTATAAACGGCCACTAACTCCTCATGGATTTCTTTGGCGTTGTTCTCCTTCAAATGCAGAAATTTTTTCCCACGGACTGCGCCATGTTGCTTTCGACGCTCTGGTAGCGTCTAGCGGTAATGCACCAAACACCGCTTTGAATCCTCCAGCACTCGAGGATGTCGCTTCCCAGTGGCACCTCACGTTTTTAAAAGCAATCGTTCTTTCATGTTGATTGTAATGGCTCTATGACCGTCTCTCGTAGTTTTAATAAAAATTAATAACTTTTGTTCTGAATTTTCTTCTTATTACAATTTGTGTTTCTTTATTCAATTAAAGTTCATTCGTTTTAGGAGCTGGTAATAATAAATTTTGTTTAGCAAAAAATAAAATTTTCTTCAATTTATATTTGAAAGTAAACATAGGAGAAAATATTTTTTAAAACGTTAGCTCGGATATAATCAACGATAATCTCAAAATTAAGAGCACATCAAAGATTATTATCCTTACCACAACGACAACGTTTGATAGTTCCCCAAACAGGATTGAAAACTGATCCGGGTACGATTAATTCTTCACAAGTTTTCGAAATCATGCCGATTGATAAGTTGCCAAATTTGGGTTCAACATGACTGAAGTTCAGTGCCGAGACGTAATGGTTCTTGCTTTCCCGTAAAATATTTAGTGAGTTGTTGATTCCAGCTGTCCAGTTAAAATTGGAGATAATTTCCCATATCAAATTAGGAGAACATCTACAATAAAAATTATTATCATCGCTCATTTTATTTCAGAAAATAGCCAGTTCATTATCAAAATCCAAGATGCTGCCAATTAAAAGCTTATTTACTTTATTGCAATTGCCTCAGGTGACTGTGGTGTTTCCACGCAGTAATAATTGACAAAAGTTCCTATGCGGGGTGGCCTTCTATCCCAATCATAGACTATTGGATGCTCGGGTGGGGGAGGATTACCACACGCTAAGAGAAATAAGATAGATATGTCATTACATATGTCATCATTTATGTGTAATTACATAGTAATTTTGTTACGAACCGCATCTAAGGGATGAATTTTCGTAAACCGCCATCCATTGGCCATTATTTCGGCAGGTGTAAACTTGTTCCACTGGAGAACCTATATCGGCCGAACAAAAGTAAGTTATGTTTGCACCGATTACATGAGCTAAATTCCACTTTCTAAGAGAATTTTCATGAGGAGGTAAAGGTTCACCAAAACAACCTGAAAACAACAACAGGATATATTATATGCAATTGTTTGATACATTAATAAATAAAACACTGTGACCAAAAGTTTAGGGGGAAGCCTCTCATAACTCATGGAATGTGCCAAATGTCGCATGGCAATGGCATGTAATTTATTTAAATAGTAACACATATCTGCTTCGTATTATTACGAGCTCAGCGACTTTTAAAGGGGAACCATCCTAGGATGCCACTTGTGCAACATTCTACAAATACCCCGTACATTATAAGCATTGTGATTGCAATGTAGAAGAACCAGGGAGCAACAACAATACAACCCTGAACTGGAAGACCCAAGAAATTGACAGACAGGGAGATCGTCGAGTGCTGCACGTGTGACCCGAAGCAATAGAAGGTCTTCTGCAAGCTGTGTTGCTAGCACTATCACCATTCGTCGGGATCTCAATTCTTTGGGTTTCCACGGTCGTGCTTCTGCTCATAAGCCCTTCATCATTGCCAACAATTCTAGGGGACGTTTGGAGTTCACAGAAACTGGAGCATGGACCAATGGAAACGTATCCTATGGACTGATGAAGCAGGGTACACACTCTGGTAATCAGATGGACAAATTTGGGTTTGGCAGATCTCTGAAGAAATTTTCCTACTTGATGTGAAGTTGGAGGAGGTGGCATCATGGTACGGTGCTCTTTTACATGGTTCTTACTCGGCCAGCTTGTTTCTGTTAAAGGAAAGATGAATGCTGTTGTTTATCGAGTGATTTGGACAACTGTGCACTACCAACGTTGTGGGAACAGTTCGGGAATAGGCCTTTTCTGTAACAACAGGACAATCGTCCTTGCCGTAAAGCTCGACTGGCTGCAATACAACGTGGTTCAAGAAAGGGATTGGCCTGCACAGAGCACCGACCCCAGTTCCACTTAACAACTATGGGATGAATTGGAACGTCGACTACGAGTCAGATCATGCCATTCCTCATCCGTAGCTGATCTAACCAGTGCTCTGAGGCAGGAATGAAGAACAATTCCAGCTTCTTACTACCAAAAACTAGTGGAAACTCTTCCTCGGAGGAGTGGAGGCTGTCATTAGAGCAAAAGAGGGTAATATTGCTTTACTAATTCATGTTATCTGAAGCCTGCGATGCAGAAATGCTGGTGTCCCTAAACTTTTGTTAACGTAGTGTATAACCTATGAATTGATCTAACCACAAGGTCCTTGATAAATTTGCACCCATGTATCATTGTGGCACTGAAGAATTTCTTTTGCTGGTTCGCTGTAGATATTTTTGCAGTAATAAATAGCTATTGAACCAACACTGTTGTACCCTTCCCATTTTAAGTAATAAACGTAACGTTCATCGAGCTCGAAAGTGCTTTTTGGGTTTTCTATGCAATCTATGAAAGGGTAAAAATAATAATAAAACTTTAATGTGTTTTCATTTTAAAAGAATGTAATCTAAAAATGATAAAAATTAAAAAGCTCACTGCATTGCCCTTCTATTATAAGTCTCCAGGTCCTGGTTACAGCTTCACAAACATATACAATGGAGACGTCGCTTGCCTTTGCTTCTTCAGTTTTAGAATTGCAGACAAAAGCAGCAATGGCCCCCGAGTGATTTCCAACAGACTTCCATTGATATTGCTTTAGGTTTTCGTGAATTGGAAGGATTCCAGCTTTGCATTCTATAAAATCACAAATAAGAGTTTTCAACATGATTGTACAAGAAAGAAAAAAAATGATGAACCCATCGAGGACTGTTAGACTGGTGAATGCTACAGATGTTAGACTTCATATTTTATGCTTCTACATTGTCTCTCGCTCATTTGGCTAACCTAACTAGGGCTTTTTCTGATTTTCTTCTGTACTGCTCCAATCATGAACGCCAAGAAAATTACGAGGTGGTACCCAAAATTTCCCGAAATGTAACTCTAAAAAATACGGAACTTACCCGATCTTTTAATTTCCACTGTCACCTTCAAAATAGTGTCCTTGGGCATCTAGAAGCACTCCTGGAAGTTCCCAGGTTGGAGCATGTTTAACACCTGCTGCGATTCCGCTTGGATCAGTTCAATAGAGTTAAATCGCCGCCCTTTTAACCGCCGCAATTTCAATTTTTGGAAGCGATAGAAATCGCAGGGTGCCAGGGGACAGCGGTCATGTTGTTTTTCTTGAGGAAGTCCCTAACAGCGAGCGATTTGTGCGCCGGAGCATTGTCGTGATGGAGCATCTTCTTCCACATCTCTGGCCTTTTCCGCCTCATGTTTTACCTGAATCGTCTCAAAACATCCTGTATCACAATCCAAGGCGATAACAAACATAGTGGATGGTCTGACTTCGGTCCTCTCGGATCACGTCACGCACTTTCGTGATCATTTCCAGAGTTGTGCTCGTTGACTATCGACCAGAATGCTTGTCGTCTTCCACAGATTCCCGACCATCTCTGAAACGCCTATGCCACTCAAATGTTTGGGTTTGGCCTGAAGCTTGTTCATCAAAAGCCTCCTTCAAAAGCTTGTGGGTTTCAGCGGCAGTTTTCTTCAGCTTTAGTATCAAGAAACGCAACACGACCATCACAAAAAGTGAAAAAAACAGCTCAAACTCAAAATCAAAAAAAACTCAGTGGACATAGGATGACACTGCTTGGCACAATTACAGCTGAGACGCACCCCTCACAACATTTATAACTTCGTACCTCTTACGGTTCGGTGAGAATAAAACAATTTCGGTAAATTTTGGGTAGCACCTCGTAGTAAACGAAATATTATGATCTATGCGTTAAATATTGTATGACCAAATCATTACAAGCAACAATTCTGGTTTCTGGAATTCTTCGGCAATGGTACAGTTTGCCATATCTCGCCAGAATGACTTCATTTAATACACGATCTAATAAAGAAACACCGAAAATATCTACATAGGCAACCGAAGTGTACAGAATGTCCCATTTAATCTGATAACTTCAGGATAATTCTCTAATATTCTAATTGCCTTTAGAGAATTATCCTTTTTGTTTTGATAAAGGATAGTCTCTATCCGAAACGTCAGCTTTTTATTTGATTTTATATTTCTAGTTTTATTTTGATTTTATTTACTTTTTTATTAATTATTTTGTTAATTATTATTTATTTTTCATTTTTATGTATTAAATATTATTTATTGTATTCCAGGGTATTTGTGTCTCGTCGTTTTCTCTTAAAAATATCCGTCCATTTAATCTGACAAATCAAATATAGCTCGAAAATTACGCATGATACAATAAAATAAAAAATAAGTGTTTAATATTTTTTAAAAAAGCTATCTAATGCCATCAAACTGACGCCCACCCAACCACCTGGGGTGGGGCGAGGGGCAACATTTTAAATTTCATATGGGAACCCCCAATTTTTTATTGCAGATTCGAATTCTACGCTAAAAATTAATATAAGTTCTGTCCGAAACATTTTTTTCGTGATAGATGGCGCTGTAACAGCACAAAATAAGATTTTTATTAATTAATTTGTTGGTGGTGTCTCTCCATGGTCCTTGCCCATAGTACTTCAGAGACGATCCGATAATTTTTAGACACCTTTCTAATTAGAAGAGTGTTCTCTGCCACTCTAATTCTCTTTAAACTTTGCATTATGGATTATGAAACTGTGCAAGTAAAAATCTAAATGCTTTTCACTTATGGCGAATTTAGGAGAAATTTCGACGATGCTATTAATTTGTGTGCTGAGCGTTTTTCTGAAAGAGTACGATCACGTTCTTCTTTTATTAAACAGTTTTCTACTGACGGAAGTGTACAGCTACTGTTTGTGGAGAAAATAATCAAATAGCATAGTAGCTGCAGTGGCTCATGATCCATAGGCGAGCATCCGAGAAATTTCGCACCAATCAGCAATTTCTCGTATGAGTGTTTGGAGAATGCTGAAGTTACATAAATTTCGTCTGTATCATGTGTCTTTGCATCAGGAAGTAAATGGCGATGATTTTCAAAACCGACTACGTTTTGTCAATGGGCAGTTTAGCACATACTAATAAGCCAGAACTTATTTGCTCGTATAGTATTCTCTGATGAATCAACATTTACGAACAACGGCGATGTTATCCGCCATAACATGCAGTATTGGAGTGTAGAAAACCCATACTGGATATAAACCATCAGCTTCTTTGGTCGGTGAGAGTTTGGTGTGGAATAATTGGCAATAAACTTATCGGACCATATGGCGATTGACGGTAATTTAAAAGGTAACAATAACGAAACATTCTTGAAGACGAACTACCACAACTGCTTGAAGACCTGAGCCGGGATATACATCAGATGATTTGGCTTCAATGAAATGATTGTCCAGCACGCGAGGTATTAAATGGGGATTACAATAATCGCTGGATCGGTAGAGGAGGACCGGTGCACTGGCGTGCCAGATCGCCAGACCTTTTCTTGTGGGGTTACCTAAAAGATGCCGTTTATAAAGAGACACCTACAACTCGCGAAAACATGATGCAAAGAATAAGGAATGCTTGCGCCGCAGGTACACCAGACAGGGTTTTTAGATGCGTACAGGCATTCGAAGCACGAAATAACAAGTGCATTGAAGTTCGCGGTCATCATTTTGAGCATTTAACTGAATGGTGAGAGGTGAAGGGAGTCACCTAAAACAAGCATCTCGAGGAAACGGGTACCTTTTTATTTTTCAATTCAAACACTATTTCTGGTAAATTGCAAAAAATTCTGATATTGCGTAATGTTAGATGGTTTAGTAAGGCTGGACTTGTAGTGTGGCCCCCTCGGTCTTTTTTTTTCTCCTCTGGAGACGGCTAAAATTAATTGTGTACAAATAACAACCGACTACGAGGGAGGACCGAATAAGGAGAAAATGCTCAAGGCTAACGCAGGAAGAAATCCTTTTGGCCTATAATGACTTGAAGAGGAGACTGCGAACATTTAATTTGAAGAAACCTGTCCCAGCCCTGAAAGTGTTTTTATTGTTTATTTCCTGAAGGAAGCCAATTGGAAATAAACGATTTTCCTACTAAAAGTTGTTTCTTTTTCCAAGACTTATCCAAGGACACCCTAGTCGACCTGTGCTAATTTAAAATGTTGGGCAATCCGGGTGTACCCATTTTTAACTTTTTCCTGAAAATGAGATACCCAACATTAAATTCTTCACATGGATTTTAGCCATGTAATTTTTTTTCTCAAGCTCTAGGACGGGTGTAAAAAAATTTGGCACAGGTGGTCAAGCACCTCTATACATTTCAAAAGAGAGAGAGCAACAGAGAGTCACCTAACACAAGCAATAGAGGTCAATGAAATCCTGTAGACAAAGTGATGGACCGAGTTCACAGAAAATGAATACAGAGCTTTCCAGAGTCTTTTAGGTTTCACTGCCCCACGCCTACTGTACATGTATTTATAGTTACTTAATAATATATTTAAAGGTTACTTTCCATCATGCATTAGACAAAGTTTTAGTAAATATGAGATATTAATTTGATGACCTGCATAATCTGGCTGTCGACATGATCCTCGAAAGACTTGTTCCCATCGTCCATACTTATTGCAAACAAGCGTCCTCAGAATTCGAATTTCGTTTTTTATGTTTTCACATAAATAATATATTGGCGTTCCAAAATAAAACAATCCACTCCAGAGACGTTTGATACCTTCTGGGGCTTCTGGTGGAGAATTTACACAACCTATAATACAAATTTATCAAATACAATAAACTTTAGTTTAATTGAAAATACTCCAACGATGGAAGAATACATGTATATTCTTCCCTACAAAAAATACATTTACAGATGGAAAATTTTTCGGCCCTGTCGAAGTTCTTGTGTGGCGTCTGGTTGACCTACCTTATATTTTCAGAATATTCAGTAACTCACCTAATATTCATTCTTCTTTATTTGCATGGTTATCTTTGAGTGTGGAACCATTCATATAAACCAAGAATGAATTGGCAAATAGTGATCTGAAGCATATTATGAGAGAGAGAGCAATAAAACTTTCTAAACCATGAATGTATGTAAAAATTCTCAATAGGAAAGGTAATTCTTGCGATACTTTAAATAATGGTAGAATTGCATAGGATGTGCTTCTTTTGAACATAACTTTATTCGTTCTTTACTGTACATGGTAGCATACATACGAGGGAATGTCAGTACGAAGTTACAAATGGTGAAACTAACTGGGATAGGAATCTGAGACACAGCTAGATTTGCTCGTGATTATCTTCTTATTTCTCAACCTAATTCCTGATGTCATTGATGCATTGTCCGATCAACGTAATAGTCTTTCGATACCTTCTCGTTAGAGAACTGGGCTTTGCTGCCTCAGCCGGTTTTGCACTTCATTTTCAACCTCCTGGTCATTTGCTTTTTTCAGAGCGACTTTCACCTCTCTGGTCCATTCAAAAACCATCTTGGCAGTTAGCGTTGTGCAAATTACGAGTAAGGATGAAAGTGAAGTGCAAAACGGTCTTTGATCCTTTGATCGATGAGGAGATTGAAAATGAAGTGTAAAACCGGCTCGGGCAGCAAAGGTAATTTTCTAACCAGAAGGTATCGAAAGGCTATTTCGTTTATAGAACAAGTGCATCAACAATATCAGGAATTATGATATTAAGGAAAAATTCTGCGACCTGGATTAGAACCAGGAACCATGAGTCTCACTCTCGACGCGTCTATCAATTGGGCTATCGCAGACACTGTACAGCCATGTTGCCACCAAGTGTCTTAAAGACCACCAAGAAGTCAAGATGAAAAGCCCAATGGTAGGACGGACACTCGGTTCACAGATCGGGAATTTCTCCTACTCAACCATCAGAAAGTTTGAGGAACACACATAAATTATGAATGAGAAATATAGATAATTCTCCAAACATCAGATAATGATATTGTTTGAAAAATGGAAGGAAAATTCTACGATCTAGATTCGAATCTAGGATCTAGATTTGAACCAAGAACTACGAGTATCATAGCCGAAATGAGATTTCTAAGAAGTGTGGCAGGTGTTATCCTAATAGATAGAGTGCACAGCAGCAAAATAAGGGAGTTTTTAGGTGTTGAGTCTTTACTTCTCGGTTTTGAGAGGTCTCGGTTGGGTTGGTTTGACCACGTGATACGAATGCCGTAAACTGCTCTTCCTCGGCACTAAGGGGTCGACTTAGAACCAGGTGGCAAGACTTCATGGAGAATCTGGGTTCGAGTTGCTTATACGTATATTACCATTGAGGACATGCACTGTTGGCAGAAGATCACCAGCGCTGGACAAGTTCCACAGGGCTGCTGTCCCAGTGACCTTAACGGGCATAAAGTTTTGAAAAGTAAGTTAAATGAAACCACCTTCTGTGTGAAATTGTATCCTTATTTCATATCTCACTTAATCCCCTTCCACTGAGGATTTATGATGTTGGTATTAAAGAGAGCCGCTATACTTATTTGTTTTCAGACTCTCCCGAAACATGTTTTAGGACAGTATATTTCTATTTGTTGTCCTGTTCTTAATTTATAGATAGTTAAGGACCAATTCATTATTAATCTTACGTTTAAGTATACAATACAAAAAAGACGAAATAATAATTCATTTAGAATATTAGAATCGAATTTTACCACAAGACCGAACTATGTATTGCGATGTCCATTTTCCGTCATGTGTACACAAAGTTGTCATTAGGACTCGGGAACGATCATCGTGGCAGTAGTAGATGATTATAGTGCCAAGAGATCGAGATATTCCATCCCAATCCCATTTTGCAAAGCTAGGTGGTGCTATTGGATTTCCGTTGCACTCTAATACAAAAAAAAAGAAGTCAAACTGGAAATTCATAAGAACTTCTTTAGAAAACTGGAAATATAGTATAGAATACAGGGTGGTCAAAATAAAGCGTTACGAATTGTTATCTTGGAAACAAAGCGCTATCGAAAAGAAATTTTTGAACAAAAATTGTACCACATGAAGGGGGGTGAATACGATGGTATTTTTTATATTTGGTGAAGGCTTTCAAGGTCATGTGATGGTCTACTTCATTTGCTGCCAATGGTTTACTCCTAGTGAAATTCATATCAAGAGGGAGACAATTGCTTGAGCGTCCTATTGTGAGGTAGCGCGATTCAAAACAAGAGACGTGGAATATTGCCTGCAAGTGTTGTGCTGATTCATGACAACACACGGCCTCATGGAGCTGCAGCAACACAACAAGAATTGCAACTTTTCAAGTGGAACGTTTTTGACCATTTTTGACCGTCTCCTTTACAGTCCCGACTTGGCGCCTAGTGATTTTCACTTTTCCCATAAATAAAGGGGTTTCTCGGGGGAACATAATTCCAACATGATGATGCGCTTAAAGAAGCAATAACATCTTGGCTTAATTCATTGGCATTGAGAAACTTGTGTCTCCTTATGACAATTGCCTCAATAACAATGACGATTATGTAGAAAAGTTGTGTTAGGTTTAGTATTGTTGCAAATAATGTTTTGTTTTGATTCTTTTGTTTTTTATTGAGATACGCCCAATCGTTCTTTAATTAATGGACGCCCCTCATATATAGTTGGCTGTGGAAGTAAAGTCTTGGTTCGAATCCATGCTGTGGAATTTTCTTTCCTATTTTTATCAATAATTTGAACAGCTGAGGTAAGGCAGAGGATAAAACCTTCACAGAATATTCATGAGTTACTCTTTATAAAATAATTGCCGCTTGAAATAAACAATGAATCAGATTGAGAAGTTTTTAACATGTTCTTAATTTTGCATAAATATCTTGGAAACTACAGAGAAGCTGCACAAATTTTAATGCCTGGTTTCCCGATCAACCGCGAAATCTCATATGGCATTTCATCAAATAGAAAAGTGATTTCTTTGCAGTAGAATTATTGATAAGAATAATCCACATGCAGGATGCAGACAAATTTCAAACGAAGGGGGTATCCCTTATTGATCTGTGATAAATATTTTATATAAACGCTAATTCCACCCATATCATAAAGTGTCCCAAAAAGGACTCCCTGATTTTAAGAGTAATTATCTCGGAAACTGAGATCGATAGAAGCATGAAGCAAGTGATAGGCCTATGTTTATTTCGAAAGCCGTAAAAATCTGAAACAGAAGTCAAAATTAGTTACAAATTATTTACAGATGCTGCCAACAGGTGGCACTGTACGCTGTAGTCGCATAATGGAGTTCGAGAAATAGGCTATAAACTGTCCTTTGCAAGCAGCCATTGCAATCAAATCTCAATCAATTCAAAATGTGCAATTTCGCAGCACAGATGGCGCAAACGAATAATGAAATTTCTGTTTGCTACGTAGAGCACCACCTTTCGGCAGCATTTATAACTAATTTCTAATTAATTTTGAAACTTCCGTATCAGATTTTTACGGCTTTCGAAATGAGATATTACTCTTAAAATCAGGAAGTCTTTTGTGGGATGCCCATTATGTCCATGTACCGAGAATTTCGGGAAAACGATTTCATGCATTGAACTAATTTTTATAATTGGATTCAGAAGCAAATGAATAGAGATCCATTATTTCTAATCAACGTAATGTTTTCTGATGAATGTGTGTTTACAAACACAGGCAAACACATTATGCTGTAGTTATAAGATTAATTATGGATCAATGTTTTCTTGACGACGGATAAGTTGAGATGGGCTTGTAAGTTGGCCCATGCTTTCGGTGGATTTAATACCACTGAATTTCTTTAGTTTATTAAAGTAGAATTAAATCCTAGTAAAACAAACTAGCTATCGTTTAAAAAATTTGACTTTCAAATGATCTTGAAAACCTCTCCCAAATAGAAAAAAAATACCATCGTCTTGCCCTCGTCATATTGTACAAAATTTGTTCAAAAATTTCTTTTCGATAACTTTGTTTCTGAGATAACAATTCCTAACGCCTTATTTTGATCAAACGGTATTTGTTAGACATAATTGCAAATGTTAAGTGGAATTATTTTGGTTTTAATTGTAAAGTAAAATAAACAGTTTTTAACAATTGTGATCGGAAATTTCATTAGACAGTTAAAGTCATCTGACGGGAAGTGAGCGTAAAAATCTCGAGCCCTTTGAAAAAAAATTCGCTTCTCTACTGGATCACACGGAGCATACAAGTTGAACATGCGTAACTGAAAACTGTTGTAGGATAAATCTCGTCCAGTAACACTTTCCTTGGCCAGAGTTTAGGTGCTTTCAATTTCTAAGGTTTCTTAATTTATTTTGAAATTCTAATGATGCTATGGTTGTATAGTTGCTGCAGCTGTTTCTTAAAGAGTGGGTTTTTTCCAGTTGATAAAGAGCATTCAAAATTGCAAGAGCAGAACAATGGATAGGCGCTGTTCAGAAACTACAAGGAGCATTCAAAATTGACCTGGACTTTATTGTTGTAAAAATCTAAACACTGATTGTTGGGATGGAACTACTACCTGTCATGCAAATGCAGCACCACTCATCCGATTGCCATGGCAAATGATTATTTGTTCAAACAAAATGGCGGACAGCGATGTCTCGACCAATGTGGAACAACGAATAATCATCATGTTTGTTCACATCGAAGACGTGAAAGCATATGAAATTCAGAGGAGACATAAAAACAGTTCATCGAGTCATGTTTGACTCGATCATCCATATTTGTTTGGTGCCAAAAGTTTGAAGGAGGGCGAGAATCCACAGGCAGTGTACCTCATAAGGCAAGGCCAGCAACTGCTGTCAATGATGGCATCATCGCATGAACAAATGAGCTTATAACAGGCAGATTCGTGTCTGAGAACTTGCTTCAATACTGAACATCAGCACTGGCAGCGTGGAGACAACAATATCTGTGCCAGATGGGTCCCTAAGCAACACTGTGAGGATCACAAAAACTATCCGGGTGGAAATCTGTTCCATGGCGCTGCAGCGATATGAAAGGGAAAGCGACAGCACCATTCCAAGAAATTCAAGATGACAAGAGTATGGCGACTGTATTCTGGGACATTAACGGTACCATTCATGTCGATTTTCTGGAAGAACGTCGAACCACAAATACACCCTACTACTGTGATATTTTGATATATTATTCCTGAAGCCGACATTAAGGAAAAAGCGACCAGGACTCCTTACCAGTGGTGTTAGTTTTCTGCAAGACAATGCCAGACCACACGCAGTTAAACTGACTATGGAACCCAAATGGGACATCTTACCACGTTCTCAGTAAAGCCTGAATCTCTCTCCTTGCGACTATCACTTTTATGGACCATTGAAAGGTTTCTTGAGAGGGCAGAGGTTCGGCTCCAATGAGGAAGTAACAAAGGCTGTCCTGACGTGGTTTCGACATCAGCCTGAAGATTTCTACAGAACCGGTATCCAGATACTCCCAGAAGCCTGGAAAAAAAAACTCTCCTCGGAATCCAGAAGCAAGGAGAGTTCTTTGAGAAATAACTGGTGTGTATGTGTTTTGTTTTTTTCTAGTTTCCTGATTTTATAAAAAATTAAAGTCCAGGTCAAATTTGAATGTCCCTCATATTAGCGACAATTTTTAAGCGGTTCCTCATCAGCAGGTAAAACAGTCCTCTAAAGAAGCACCGTCCTTCCGAAAAATGTGATCTAGGGGAAGTAGCATGTTGGTAAAAACCTGTCCGTTTAATGTGGTCGGACAATAGTACGTCAAGAACTTGGAGAGCCGGTATCCAAATATAAAGCAACATCTTATACGAGATGGTATGAAAAAAAGTTCTTTACTTCCGCAATTATAATATCATCTCTTTCGAAATAATTAGTTTGCGCAGAATTCTGAAATGAAGTTCGAAGTCTTCCGTTGTAAGCGAATCGAAAACCTTGTTGAATTAGCACTGGATCTCGGCAATGGTGTTAAAATGGCCATCTTTCAGCTGAATCTTTGGGAAAAGAAAGAAGTCTGCATGATCTAAGTCTGGTGAGCAGGGTTAGTGCAGGAGCTTGGTAACAGGTGATTTGCCGTTGCGGAGAATTCTGTGTCAGAATGCGATCCTCAAATATCTCAGAACGTCGCAGGAAAACTCTCCGCTGACGGTCTGGCTCTGATACCACGCCCATCACCTAACTGTAGACTCGCACACGCACGAGACCATATAAACACCAATTTAACAACTACCGATGTAAACACAGCTAAAAGATGGCAAAGTAGTAGCTAAAAAGCAGTTTGGGAACTTTGTGATATCCGCTTATGTCATTACAATGTGTGTCTAAAAAGTTTGATGAATGGGCCGATATCTAAATAGCAACTGGGCTAAGAACGCGAACACGCGCACAGAGGGACATGTTGAAAACCCCCATCTTGAGTGGTACACATTAAACTTAAACGGATTTGCCTGTTGCTACATACTAGAACATTATGAGTGGGAAGACTCGTGTCATAGTGTAACGGAGCAACGTAAGAACATCATGTTTGTTCTACGACTGAATAATGGACTTTAGTGTACGGCAACGCTCGCCAGTAAAAAGCAAACCGTGGGGGCAACTTCTGGGCAAAGCGCAGTGTACCTATTATCGGTCATCAACCCTATTCTTTGGATCTAGCGCCTGCAGACTGCTTTATTTCCCCGTCACAAGGGAGCCCTGAAAGGCACACATTTTGCAGAAGTACCCGAAATCCAATGACGTGTGACAACAATGCTTCAAGCAATTTTCAGCAGCTTTACAAACGCTGTCAAAAGTGCATTGTGGCCAGTGGCGATTATTTTGAGGGTCAATAAATAAAGTTTTCTTTCTTTTCTCATACCATTCATCAAACCGTTTTGACACACCTTGTATAATGAAAACACACTACTGTATAGACTCTAGAGTATGTTGAGAAGTGGGTGCTCGTCCAACTTTCTATGATGAGTACGTTTTCTAAATGAAATTAGAAATCTTTAGAAATTGAACGCACCTCATAATTAATTTGGTTTACCTGCTGGTAGGTATGGGCAAACGCCATTTTCTATTGTGATCCATTCTGTTTTGAAAGTCATACCAAATTCCTCTCTAGATAGACATTGAAATATCACTCTGATCTTAGAATAAGGGTTTTCTGTACAAGTATATGTGATCATGCTGCCATAAGTAGGTTCTTCATCTGTCATATTCCACTGTAATGTGACTGGATAATCACCTTTAGGAATAGCAGGACATCCTAGCAAAAAGCAAAGGAAAATATAATTTTCGAATGACAAATAAACATATAATTTATATTGATATTTTTAAAAGAACTGACTACAATGCTTGTATATGAAGGAAGAACCTCTTACTACAAAAGAATATCCTAGATATGTAACGCTGGATACTTAAGAAGGAGTGTCCACACATTCATTAAATTTGTTTTACTTCCCCAAATATTTCACTCTATTATATGGTCGCCTAAAAGATTTGAGTATACCATGTTGCATTGTTTCCGCACTGCAAAATTTTAAAGCTCGCGCACTGACAGATAGACGTAAAACACAATGGAACTGAATCAGCAGGTATGGCATGCTATGATTTTCTATGATAATTCCAAAGGCTTAGAAATATCAGATTGTTTCATAACTCTACAACAGACATTCCCCGGGGAGAGCTCCAAGTAAAGCTACAGAGAAAAAGCTATAATTTAAGAGGAAAAGACAATCATTTTAAAACGAACCTCGCAGTGGGCTAACGATGCAGTTACACTGCAACAAATCCGTGCCGTGTTGGATATAATCGCGAGTGACAATCGGGTAACCAATCTCGATTGAGGCAAGCCTGGGCATCGGATCATCAGTGGTTAAAACAATCTTGCATGAACATCTGCAACTCATGAAGATTTCATCATGATGGATCTCTTGTTTATAGACCCAAGAGCAGAAAGCAGCCAGAGTGCATTGGTGCCGAGAAATGACCGAAAGGTTCAACAAAGGGGCATCAAAACTTGTCAACGATATCTGCATAGATTACAAAATATGCCTCTATCGTTACGACTTTGAAACTAAAGAACACTCCAAACAGAGACTCCCCAAAGGGCAAGGTCCACCATAGAAATGCAAACGCTATCGGACTGATCTGAAGGTGATGGAGCAACTTTCTTCTGTTCCACTGGCCATGTGTGAGCAGTAGTGATTGAAACCCTTCGACAATTAAATCAGAATGGCATATGACATCCATATGACATCCTACATGCCAAATTCCTAGAAATATGGAAGCAGAAGCGTCCGAAGACCAAAACAAGAGGTTAGTTATTACATCATGACAACGCCACAGCATATGCCTCTATTAAGACAACTAATTTTGTCTTTAAAAATAGGATCAATAAGTTGGTGCCTCCCCAAATTCGGCACCTTGCGACTTTTTGTTTCCCACAATCAAGAGGAAGTTCAAGCAGCTTCATATCAACAGTGGCGATGACGTTCTAGCAGCATATAACGACTATATTTTGGAGCTCAGTGCTTTGGACCGAATAAAATGCATGTCTGACTGGTTCAGGAGGATGAAACTTTTTGAAGTCAAAGGAGAATACTTCAAAAAGTGCTAAAAGAATGGTCTTCGTAAGATGCGTGCATTGTTCCTGGCTATAAACTTTTTGACTACCACTCTTATTTCGAATGCTGGCCTTCATTCTAAATGGCATCCCTGTTCGGGCGCCACTTATTTATTGATTAACTGACTACAATATTTTATTTTTTTAAATATTATACAAAGGTATACAAGAAATAAAGAAACACTCAGAATTTTATGATAGAATGTAACGATTAAAAGTTGTGGTTATAATATTTATTTCTTAGATGTGTCTGTATAGTTTAGTAAAATCAATAAAAAATTCTTACTACAACTATGGTAATCCTCTGCAGTCCATTTTAAATTTGAATCACATATGTAAACTTTATGTAATGGTGAATTCATATCATCGCTACAATAGACGGTCACATTCGTTTTCATTAAAAAACGATTTGGTTTCAAAACAAGATACTTGGAATGAAATTTGGCAGACAGTGGAGGGCAATCTAAATAATAATATTAACATTATTTCTATTAAATAAGAATTTAATTAAGTCATACTCAATATGAATAAATTGCTTTTTTTCTCACAACATGGGCGAGATTGGGTTACCACCCATTTCCCCCAATCAGAGCAACGATAGACTCTCGCAATGGTTTCAGAATCATTCTTAATACATGTGAAAATGATGTTCGCACCAAGGCTAACGTCATTAATAGGCAGCACAGGGTATAAGCCATCCTTCACAACAGGAAGTTTGCCTTTACATTCTTGATAAGAAGAAAAGAAAGGTATTTTGAGAACATAAATATAATTTTAAAGTAATGCATCCTAATTTATTTTTACAAGAAACATGTTAGATTAACTGACAACTCTCATGATTCGAGGGCATATGCATCTTCGCTTTTGTGAAGACCTGCTCTTATTATTATTATTATTCAATTAATAATAATAAGAATAATAATAAAAACATTCATAAAACTGATAATAGTTCAAGAGTCCTAGCCAAGGACCTAAGGACAAAGCACTAGATCGGTTTGCACCTATGTATGTAGAGGCTGAGATGAAAATCAGCGTGGCTAAGCACACTTCTGGTGCTTTCAAGACAACCTGCTCAGTGTGCGTTGCATGTTAGGAGAGCACCATTGAGGCAGGTGAAGGTATTCAAGTATCTCGGGACTGAATTCTTGAGTGATGGGTGGCAGGACTGAGAAATGGAAGCTCAGATCAGTGCAGTGTCGCAAACTGTATCTGGGGCATACAGTGACTCTCTGTGGTAACAAAACGTGAGCTAGAAAACAAAAGCCGAGATCTCCGTTTTCGAATCCATCTTTTTCCCCATTCTCACCTATGGTCATTTGGATAATGACCGAACGAAAGAGTGCGATAGTGGCAGCAAATGGCTGAAATAAAATACCTGAGAAGCGTAGCATGTGTTATCTTACTTGATAGATTGCACAGGAATGCAATAAAGGAGTCTTTAGATGTTGACCCAGTACCTCTCCACTTTGAGAAGTCTCACTTTCGTTGATAAGGTCACGTGATACTGACCCTGCAAAGTGGTCTTCTTAGGCAGTTACTATATTCTAAGCTAGTGGGTAAGAGACCAAGGGTCAGCCTAGCACCAGGTAGCTAGACTACATGGACAATCTGGGTTCGAGTTGCTTGGATATTACCATTGAGGACATGCACTTGATGATGGAAGATCGCGAGCACTGGAGATCCTCCATAGGGATGTTCCCTCTGCGACCCAAACGGATAAGTGGGGTAAGTAAGTACGTTTTCTTTGCCTTAATAACTGCAAACATTCTCTGGGAGGCACGCCATTTAACAATTTTTAAATGTCCATTTCACTAATTTCCTAATGACATCTTCTTATTGCTACACTTAACTCCAGTTCTTTTTGAAGATACTTTTCCTTTACCAATTTCTTCAACTTCCGCCAAGTATTTTCGACGGAATTCATATTGAGGGTATTTGGAGGCCCTTGATACATGTGATTTCATTTTTTTGTTCAATACTTTTACTGTGATGGCATGGACTATTATCGTCTTGGAAAATGAACTCATTGCCGCCAAAAAAATGGGATGAGAAATCGAGCAGGAGTTCATCATAATATTCCGAGTTTTTAGAATCTAGTTTTATTACACACAAATTTTTAAAATCAGGCCATGACATGCACCCTCAAATTTTACTGATGAATGTTTACCTTGGGCTAAAAGGCAATCGAGTCCTTCTGAGGACATGAATGCTTGTGTTTATCCCTTTACTAACAAGCTTAGAGACCAAGCTAAGTCTCAATAAGTCAATGCCTTTCTAGATTAAATTTCAAATAGATTCAATGATAGAGGAATAGAAAATATAGATTTTTGATTTTACCCATGTACAGTAAATGCTTAGATGAATTGGGAGGCATTACTTTTCACTTTGCTGTTACATAAACGGAATTTCCAAAGGACTTTTACAAATTGAAAGAATATATGCATTTATGCAGAGAATACGGAGTTACAAAGTACTATAATTTAGTATACTCCATTCGGTGTGATGCACTTGTAGTTTCAGGATTCTAGATGGTTAGGGCAAGATTGGTGCCAGTTGTAATGTTATCTGCAGGATTTCGGGGATAAAAAAATCCACCTTCTTTCCTTGTTATTGGCAAACCGAATGAGAACGCTTTAGCATCTGTTACTTCTTTTAGAAGTGACCATTACTGCTCGTCATATTTCAAAAATTATCCATTCCTCTATAAAATGACAAGAGCATATTCACTTCTACAAAGAAGATTATACAACTCCTATATAGCACTTATCGTACTGTTTCTCCTGGTGTAATTGTTCCTGAAATGCTATGTTATATGTGGCTAGAAACTAACCAACCATATTGATCAACTGCGGCAATCCGGATGGATAGAACACCTGAATCATAACTATAAACTTTATGGATGCCCCTTTGAAGCAATTTGTAAAAGGTCCAATAGGTATACAGGGTGCATTATGAAAGTTATGCGCATATTCTGGGAAAAATAGGTTTATTGATACGCTTGGTTAAAATTCTTCAAAATATTCTCCTCCTGCATCAATACACTTGCGGAGACGATTCTGCCACGCCTCGAAGGCACCCTGGAATTCCTCGACTGGAATGTTTTTCAGGAACCTTGTAACATGAGCTTGGATGTTCTCCACTGACTCCCAGTGCTTTCCCTTCAGCTCTCTCTTCAGTCGAGGGAACAAAAAAAAAGTCACACGGAGCCAAATCAGGGCTGTAAGGAGGCTGGGGAACAAAAAAGGCTGGGGCTTTGGGGGTCTTGCTCCGGGTCAGGAAGTTGGTGACGACGAAGGTCGTGTGGCTGGGGGCATTGTCGTGGTGGAACTGGAAGATGTCTTTGATGTCAGTTTCTGTTGCATTCTTCCCAAGCCGCACGCAAAACTTGATCGCGTACCGCTGTTCCAGCGAACGCTCCATCGTGCTGTGACACAATCGAACTTGCCAGACTTCGTGCGAAGACACGCCCTACCGCTCCTACTGCTCGGAGCGAACTGAGACCGGGTGCGTTTGGAAGGGCAGACCCCCCACTACATTATTCAACCAGTCCGAGAGCGCTGCGATGGATAGTCGCGTCACAATAAAATTATGCGCATTACTTTCATAATGCACGCTGTAGATTATAACTAGATATACTTGAAATTTGCACATAAATACTTTTATATGGAAGTTTATATTTGCAAGAGCCGTGCATTTTTAATCGCCACGTCCCATCTTTATCACAACTGTATGTATTCAAAATAGGCGACATCTGGATTTTATGTTCTTTGTCAATATCACAGAAATCCAAATGGAAAACGCCATGGCTTCGATCGTTTGGTAGCGCTGACTGGCTGTATCTAATTGTATGCACTGTCTTGGTGGGAACATCTTCTGAACATTCTGAAAAATTAACAACCAAAATGCCTATTAGAATGGAAATACAAGGGATTGGCTTTAAATGTATCAGGTCATTTAAAAAGTTCTTACGTATTTCTGCAGCCTGGACAATGAATACTACCGGATCCCCTTAACAGAAATGGCTCTCACCTACATGATTTGCATTCTCGCACCTATTCTTTTGACAAGAATAACAAGTCAGGCAACGGAAATGCCCAGGGCGGATAGGATTTTAAGGAATTCGAGGATTAAAAAAGAAAGAAACCTTTGGTTGTTAGGATTAGATTAGTTTACTAAGGAAGCATCTGATTACTAAGGCAAAACGTAGTTCTAAAGTAAGCAAGCCTACATAATGAAATGAGAGTCAGTTGTTAATAAAGCGTTCTGTGTAAGCGGCTATTATATCTTCATGAACTATTGCTAAGGCATTTCTACTTAAGTATGTACAGTTCATTCCAAAAGCGTTTTCACTTGCTAGGCAGGAGTTGAGCTAAGCGAATTTGATCGGTTATAAAGTCTAGTAGTTTGAACGAATATCGTAGAAGTTTAAACTGGACTTAGCCGTCCAGAGTGGAAATAGCGATGAGGTTTATGACTGGTGAGGGCGAATTACCTTATTTTTAAATGAAAATGTTAATCGCTGTTTTTTATTTCAGTAAGTTAGACTTTGCAGATAAAATATTTTACACACTTATTAAAAACAAAGCAATACATATTTAAAAATATATCAAGGATGTTCGATAAGAGTTTATCCTACGTAAAACGTCAGATGTTTAAACCACTGATGAAAATAGGAACGAAAACTCTACAGGCTGAATTCGAAACGGGAACAGAATAAATATTTAGTTTATTTATTTATTTTTTCTGTATTTCGAACATTGATATTTTTGCTTATTACTTTTTAAATTCCGTAATATTTTGATACATCTTTTGCCGTATATTATGCTTATATTTTGCCATAAACAGGGTGATTCAGAAAGGTAGGTCAAGAATGAAATACCATGTACTGTTTGTAGCGGGGAACAATATTTTTCCTATAACCACGGGTCCGGAAATGCATCCTTACATAGATAATGCAACTTGTACAAGGTAGGAATGGATATGCGTTACCCGGACGGCATTGGTAGTGTCCATGTAAATTAGGATCTAAACATGTAAATTCTTCGTGTTCTCCCCTTTAAAAGAGAGGAAACGAAACATATAACTTCATTGTCCTACAATGGATCGCTTGACTAATGCGGAGCTGGCGGACATGCATCTCGTATACGGCGAAGCACAGGGTAATGCTACTGAGGCAGAAAGAATTTACCAACAGCGTTTTCCAGACCGTGTTCACCCATATGTTCACCAGAGTTCGCGAGAATCTCGTCAGCAGACTAAACACCTGCATCGAGGCTCAGGGTTGGCATTTTGAACACCTACTGTAATGTCATTACTACCTTTTACAAGTTGCATTATCTCTGTAAGGATGCATTTCTGGACCCATGTTTATAGGAAAAATTTTGCTCCCCGCTACAAACTGAATATGGTATTTCATTCTTGACCTATCTTTCTGAATCAGCCTGTATTATGATTAAATTTAAGAAACTGAAAACCATTACGATATACCCTATAGTAAATAGCATATTATATATAGCAAAAATGTATGCTTTTTTCATATACCGGGTGATCCAAAAGTGTGTTACATTTTTATATGAAACTAATAATTGTTTTGCCGTGACGAATTCTTTAGCGTGCCTCGTGATTCTTATGAAAGCATTAAATTGCTGGAAAACAAACACTGAAAATGTCTTTAACAACGTAAAAAAATGTAACACACTTTTGGATCACCTAGTATAAGATTCTGTATTTTTACACATTATTTTTCCCGTCATGAATGAGAATACAAGTGTTTTTTTGCCAATACGTTATTTTTTTAAGATAACTGCATTTCATTTCGAAAGATTGGTAGTTATTCCCTATAAAATACCATAACAATATTTATACAAAATATTTATACAAAATACCAGATTTATACAATATATATTATTATTTTATTAAATGCGCAGCAAACTTAAAGTTATTTTTCTACTACTGATTATTTTATGAAAAACATAATTTAATTTGTGTATTCTCCGTTATATTGTTGAGCGTGCTTTGTCAACTTATCGTTTCCTTACTCGTGTAGTTTTCACGTTATTATACAGCATTTTTGCTAAAATAATAATAATATATATTGACATATTAATAATAAAAAAACTTTCCTAATATAGACTCAAATTCAGATTTCAATTAAAACAATTTGACATCACTCATGATGCCTACATGTCTGTTACTAAGAAACAATGAATGGCATCGTCCAACCTAATTTGAACTTGACTTCTTGCCTGGAGCGATTAAAATTTTCCCAGCGGAGGTGGCCTAATCAGGCCATTTGTAGTTATGCCTGTTCCATATAACATATTACAAAATTTAAATGCATATAACTGAAATTCTATTACAGATAAATTGCTAATTTTTTTTTTTTCAGATGCACATTACTACTAGTATATCCCTTCAAATTTTAAAATTAAATGAGAAAATATAATAAAAAAATGATTTTTCACAGGTGTTGTCAAAGGAGGGGGGGGGGGGGGTGGAATCATGACTGTAAAAAATGCTTATAAGAATTTTTCTATTAGTGATAAACACTTCAAACTGCTTTTTTGAATTCTTTAAAGCTTTATAATTAACTGCAAATAAATTATGTATCCCAAATTTATTAATAATCAATAATATTCGACATTTTAGAAAGCTTGTGTATCTTGTATGGAGAAACTTAGCAACATCTTAAATTACGAATTTATTAAAAAATTCCAGGGCACAATTGAACCACTTAATGGTTGAATTATATTAAAATGATTCCTTTTGTTTATGTTTAAATTTTTTTTTTTCGTAAATTACATTTTATTCATAAGTTATTTCACAAAAAGTAAAACATTGCTATCGGGATTGTTTCTTCATGACGTCATTTGAAATTGTTCCCTTTTCAGAATATTAACTTTATTTACTTAATAAAATTTTAATAATACGGCTACATTGCGGTTGTTCCTTTATTAGTTAAGATTCTTTCACTGCGTTTACAAATCTACGTGACACCACTACTGGATCGGATCTTTACATGCAATGAAAAATAGATCTTCTACGCTAATATTTACTGTTCTTACTCTTTTCTGAACAGCAATTGAAGTAGACTCTTTGAGGTCTTAGAGCAAGATCAAACCATCAGCAACAGTCTGCATTGATAAATCGCAAAGGTCCCCTAATGCTACAAGTCTATGCAAGACTACACATAACTTTAAAGCCCCGTTAAAAGATTACGCAGCTTGGAAGATTTTTTTTACCTCCAAAACCAAAGATTTCTTCTACCTTTGACATAAGGTAATACAATTATCCACCCGTCGGAGACATCTTATTTCCAGTAAAGGAGGATTATCTTGATGAACAACTTGCAAGTGTTTATAAGTTATGTGATTGCAAATGTATCAATGAAAATGCGCAAGAACCTTTCAAATGATCTTACACAGTGTGATTCAGAAAGGTAGGTCTAGAATGAAATACCATGTAGAGTTTGT